>JANPWX010000023.1:1417558-1746259 GCA_024734555.1 Trochalopteron elliotii | reverse complement strand
GTGGGGCCGAGCAGAGCCCGGAGCGGGGGGCGCGGAGCGGGAACGGGGCCCGGCAGAGCGCTGCTCAGCGCCTCGCCGGCTCCGGGCACCCCCGGGCTGTCGGGAGGCGGCGATGGGGTGAGGCCGGGTGGCACTGGATGGCTCAGGTCGGAAGGGACCACAGTGGGTCATCTGGTCCAATCTCCCTGCTCCAGCAGGGTCATCCCAGAGCACATGGCACAGTATTACATCCAGACAGTTCTTCTGCAGTGAGGGAGACTCCGCAGCCTCTGTGGAATCCGTTCAGTGCACGGGCACCCGCATAGTAAAGTTCTTCTTCATGTTCAGGTGGAACTTACTGTGCATCAGTTTCTGCCCGTTCTCACCCTTTTCCTGTTGCGCTGCACCCCCGAGAAGAACCTGCATCCATCCTCTCTGGTACCCTCTCTTAGACACTTACAGACATTGATGATGTCCGCTCTCAGTGCTCTCTTCTCGATGTGTCGGTGCCCTGTTGCTCTCAGCAGTGCATCTGCAGGGAGAGGGGAGTTTATTCGGTGTTTTTTAGGGGACCAGTGCTGCTTTAGAATGCAGTGGCTCCCGTCAGTGCAATAAAATTCCTCTTTTAGGTGACAGGGAAAGGGAGTTTGCCCTTTTCTGTGTTTTTGAACTTACTTAACTTTAAATGAAAGTTGAATGTGACTTGCGTTTGCAGCAGAGGGACCTTTAAAATGGTTTGGGCATGCAAAATAGCTTCTTGTATTTTTGAATCTTTTTTAAAATTTTTTTGTTATTCTGTGCTTTCTGAAGGTCTGAAATTAAAGTAGTAGTACAAGAGCAGTTCTCTGGCATCAGGGAGATCTGAGACCTGATAAACAAGAACCTTTGTTTGAAGACTATGACATACTAGAAAGAAACACACTTAAAGACAAGGCACTGTGGTACAGCCTGTAATAAAGTGTGTATCTGAACGTTAGGGAGGTCTAAAACAGTTTTCTGTTACAAGCCTGAGTTGTGTTAAAAGCACAGCAGGAGAGCTAAAGCAAAGTTAATTCAGCATCTGATGGATTACAGTTAAGAATGTCAAAAGGGTGCACTATTGCCAGACAAAATGGATGTTGGGTTTTTTTTTTTGGTTGTTTTTTTTGGGGTTTTTTTTTGGTTTTTTTTGTTGTTTTTTTTTTTTTTGAGAGCCTTTACAAAGTTGGGGGGTACTGGGCAGGTACAGGCTGACCAGGCTGACTAACAAGTGGCTTTATACCATCATGGCTGCTGTCTCCTCAAAGTGTGGGATTCACACTCACATTGGCCCTTGGCTGTTTTGGAGAGGGAATGACTATCACCAATTCCAGTGGCTTCCACTAAGCCCTGCATGTGTAAGGAGGGTCCTCTTAATTCCTCCTCTTTAATATCAGTCCTTTTCCTCTGTGTTTCTTTTCCTTTCTCCCTCCAGTTCACCAGAAGCTGTCTACTTTCTCTCAGCAAGAGCTACATCTTTTGCTGCAGTGTCACTGGAATGCAGCTGAGAGTAGTGGCCTAAGCAGTCCAGGTTGGCCATGTTGCACTATAGCAGGTGGGAGAATATTCTGTGCATGTACTTCAGCATCAGCAAAGCCTCAGTAAAAGGGAGGCTTGGTTTCCTTTTTCTGGTGATCTTTCCAACTGTGTGTGTGTCTCCCTTTTCTTTCTCACTTCCCCTTATGGAAAACAAGATTTGACTTCTGGAGATGCTTAGATCATTTTTTTTCCCCCCTCTCCTTCCATTCCAGCCATAAATTTTCTTAAGTGTTTTTTCCCCTTTTTTCAGTTTTTGAAACTTAACATTGTAATTAAAAAATCAATTTTATCTTTAATGAAGCACAGTGCTTTCATTTATAAACATTAATGCCTTAAATACATGCCTGGTTTTGAGCAACACTTCAGCCTACTTGAGGCAGTGATAATTTCTCAAGGGTAACAGGGCTGAGAAGGCAGTTGAGGGTTCTTGGGAACCATTTATTTCAATGAAAATTAAGGAACAGCACAGCCTACATGAATTTTTTTCATAACTTGTAAGATGCGTAATCTGATTTTCCACAAAAATATACCTACCTCACTTAAAATACTTTGAAGGGTCTGTTGAATTCAATCCTTAAGTACATTGGGGACTCAGTAGTGAATGTAAATTGCTAGTATCTCATTTAAAATTTACATGATTTGTTGGGCCAGGTGGCATGCAATGAGGTGTTAGTCAAGTCATTCTGCCTAAAGTTTAGAATTGTGTTTTAGAAAGAACTCCTTGTTATACAACTTTGGATGACCACTGCAGTTATTAATAATGAGTGATTTCTTTAGTGTGGGGTATCTAAAGGTTTTGTATCAAAATGTCTAAGTACTAGTGGAGATGCTTGTATCCTTGACCTGTCATCATAACAATAATGTGTTGAAATTACATTGCCCTAACTCGTAAAGCACTTGTAAAGCATGGTCATGATTTGGTTCTGTCTTAAAGACAGTAAGTACTTTCATGGATTAGATGCTTAAAGGCATCAAAAGAGGCATAAATGACCTGCATTAAAGATCTGAGGAGCACAAAGCTCCCAGTGAAAGTGGATATCATTTACTGCTTCTGTTAATGGCAGCTGCAGTTTCAGCACTTTAGGAGTAGTTGCTGCAGGTGCATTGAGGACACCTTACAAAAATTTTGTGACACTGGATTTTTATTTTCCTCAATAAAGGTGAGCCATGTCTTTCCATTCTGGGCGAGGATGTCCCCGTGGCCAGGGGGGACCAGGAGCAAGAACTTCAACGCAGACCTACCGCCCTCAGAACCTCCGGCAGCTCCACCCACAGCAGCCCTCCGTGCAGTACCAGTATGAGCAGCAAACTGCCCCTCCAACCACCTACTCCAGCCCTCCAGCCACCGGTTACATGCCTCCCAGGCCAGACTTTGTGCCCTATCCTCCTCCAGTGCCCCCCTCCACACAAAATCCCATCAGCCAGTGCCCCATGAGGCCACCATTTCCAAACCACCAGATGAGGCAGAGCTTCCCAGTGCCTCCATGTTTCCCTCCCACTCCTCCACCAGTGCCAAACCCTAGCAACACTCCCGTGGCAGGAACACCTGCTGGACAAAGCACCTTTCCTTACATGATGCCTCCCCCCACAGTACCACACGCTCCTCCTCCTCCAGTCATGCCGCAGCAGGTCAGCTACCAGCCCGTGTACTCGGCGGGCTACTCGCAGCAGTCCTTCCCGCCGCCCAGCTTCAGCAGCTACCAGCACAGCTCCGGCTCCTTCCCGACCAGCGCTGCCAGCAGCAGCGCCAGCAGCAGCCACTTCCGGCACACGGGGCAGTACCAGGGAGAGAAGTCCCAGAGCGACCGGCGCTCCCCAGACAGGAGCAAGCACTACGACGAGCACCGGCACCGCGAGCACGGTCACGTCCACGGCGACAGGCATCGCTCCGCCAGCCACGGGGATCGGCGGGATCGTGGCCGCAGCCCGGATAGGAGGAGGCAGGAAAGCAGTCGGCACCGGACAGATTATGACAGAGGAAGGATATCACCTCATCACAGAAGTTACGAGCGAAACAGGTAACTGTTACCTGTCTGCAGGGGGACAGATGTCATCATTGTTCCATAGTTTGTGTTTGCATCAGTGTTTTTCCCTTGTTTGTCCCTCTAGCTCGGGAAGTAGCCAGTAGTCAGGTCTCATGGAAAAAGTTACTCTTTGGACACCTTTCAGGTACTCTGCTTTACCTCACGGTTGTGTGCTGACAGACCTGTTGCTCTTGTCCATAGAGATAGTTTTCAAACAAGAGCTTCTTTGCATGCCATTGAGTGGATTGTTGAACAGTGCTCAACATATTTACCTTAGAAATTTGTGCACGTGGCAGGAAAATGGAGTTGGCACTCTAAGACTGTACAAAGTTGAATCTTACAAGCAATTAAGCCCTAGCACTTTGAATTTCAATATTTAGGTACCAGAGTTAGGGTGCCAGGTGTTGCTTTCTTTCAGAAAACCTTGTGTTTGTAGAGAACTCTGCCTTGGTGAGGTTTATAGCCTGATAGGGGCCCATAGCTAAATCTTGCAGTAAGGTGTTTGAGTCAAAAACATGTTACGTTTAGGATGAAGACCGCAGCAAGCCAGCCTGTGATCTCAAGAGAGGACTGAGGTGAAAATGAGCATGGGCCAGCTGTAGGCTTCACTGATGTTGTTCAGATGGATGAGTGTTCACTGCTTATTTTGGGATTTATCATGAAGCATCTGTCCCTCTTCTTCATGGACACAAATGACTTGAAAATTATGAGCTGACCTGATTCAATTTGCTGTGGCGTGTTTTAGAGCAAACCATCATCAGTTAAGTCTTTCTCATGTCTTAGAGTTGTCCTGTTTGTAGGTCTTTAAATGTCTAATGACCTTTGACAAAATATTCAAGGAGCTACTGGAAAATTAAGTATTTATCAGAACTCCTGGATCACATGCTCTTAATTTTAAAAGCTCAGATTTTTTTCATGCCATGAGTGGAATGTGAATTTACACGTAAAGCCTGTGTAAATGAAGTCCCTTTGATTTGGATATGCAGAGACTAAATTACAAAACCTTAGACACCTGCATTCAATAAAACAACCCAAGCCTCACAGTCAGTAAGTTTACTTTGATTTTCCAAAAAGGATTTTCCTACAACTGAATGCAGCTGGCATTAAGGCACTGGCTTTTTCTGTATGACATACTTGTGGAATTTGCTCCTTTTTTCCTGCATGATTTCAAGCTTCAGTTTTAAGTTTTCAATAGCTTCTTTCCCAAAGACTTTTGGATTGCTGCTTTAGGACAACAGCTTCCAGATCTACTTGATAATGTGTCTACTTATTTTGATTCAGCCTATTTGCCAGAGTTGGGGTTGATATTTTGTGCAGCATCTGTCTCCCAAACAAATCAGATGGCATAGAGTATGCCCTCTCTGAAGACTGAAATCCATGCTCGAACAAGGCACCAACAAACACGGATAAATGGGGCTGGGGAAAAACAATAGATAACTTATCTGAACTTTTTGCTTTGTGAATTTGCATTCTGTTTCGTATTATGAGCATGGAAACAAACATCTGTATATGTTCATTAATAATTTTGACTCATTCTGTTAATCCACCAAGCCACTTGAGGCACATGTTTATAATTCCTAATGTATCAGCAGACTAGAAGTTTTAACAGATGCACAATGACTTGCCAGCTGTTAGCAGAGTCTAAAAGCTGCCTGTGTGATCTTTCCTGCTTAATAAATACAGTAATTTCATAAAATCATTTAGGCTGGAGAACATACTGAAGATCATCAACTCCATCCTGTAACCTCATGCTGCCAACTCCACCACTTAATTGTGTCCCTAAGTGCCACATCTACATCTATTTAAGTGCCTTCAGGGATGGTGATACCACCACTTTCCTAGGCAGCCTGTTCCAGTGCTCAGTAACTCTTTGGGTGAAGAAATTTTTCCTGCTGTCCAAATGAAATCCTCCCTAGGGCAACTTGAGGCTGTTTCCTTTCATTCTCTCACTTGTTACCTGGGAGAAGAGGCCAACGCCAACCTGGCTACAACTCCCTTTCAGGCAGTTGTAGAGAGCAATAAGGTCTCCTCTGGCCCTTCTTTTCTCCAGGTGATACAACCCCAGCTTCATCAGCTGCTCCTCATAGGACTCACTCACTTCACCAGCTCCATTGCCCTTCTCTGGACTTGCTTCAGCACCTCAGTGTCTGCTTTGTAGTGAGGGGCCCAGAACTGGCCACGGGATTCAAGGTGCAGCCTCACCAGTGCCAAGTACAGGGGGGCAATCACTGCCCTGCTCCTGCTGGCCACACTACTGCTGATACAGGACTGGATGCCTTTGGTCTTTCTGGCCACCTGGGCACGTGCTGGCTCATGTTCAGCTGCCTGTGACCAACTCCTCGTTTGTTCTGCTGGACAGCTTTCTAGCCACTCTTCCCAAAGACTTCAGTTGATTTAAAGTTCTTTGACCCAAGAAATATGTTTGGGTTGTGAGATTCTTTATGTGCATGTGCAAGCTGAGTCTTGCAGATGACTTGCAGTCTTGCATAGTTTCAGCATCATGCAGATTGTCTCTGTCTGTCTGGTTTTGGTGTGTGCTTGAAGTTGCTGTAAGGAAGAGAGGGCTTGCCTCAAACTTGAATGACTGCTGTGCTTACAAAGCCATTGTGCTTGAAATAATTTTCTTTTCCTTCTTTGAGGCATTTAGAATGGTTATAGATACAATAATCTTACCCTTTGTCATTAGTAACAGGAGAAGAGGAAAAATGGTAGTAAGTCCTGTGGGGGATTCATAGAGGTCACCTCTGTATGGTGTGAATTGACTCTCATATTGAGATAGATGGCTTTGTGACAAAGGTGGAGGACATGGACACTTGACTGTCTTTTACAAGTTTCTTGAAGGTCAGTGTTAAGAACATTTGGGTTTATAGCAGTCAGCATGTGGATTTCATTTTGCATAACATGATCTTAGGCTGCTTTTGTGTTCCTTTCAGGTGAAGAATGTATGAAATGCCAGATTTCTCATTTAACTTATGTTTTGAACTTTTCAAGGGAACGGGAGAGGGAGAGGCATCGGCACCGTGACAGCAGAAGATCACCATCACCAGACAGATCCTACAAAAAGGATTACAAGAGAGCAGGAAGGTAAGGAGGGCTGCATGTGGTCTCTTGAGCATTTGAGGCTCTGTGCATCCACTAATATGAGGTTTTGTGTATGCATATAAACCCAGAAGAAATGAGTGTCTTAAATTTATAATCACCTGCTGATACATGCAAATACCAGTTATCTCAAGACCTTGTAGAGCTAGAAGCAGGATTAATCTCTGGAGAGAGAGAGTGTCACTGCTGTGTCCTAAAGACTTTGTCTTAAATCTTCTAGTCTGTAAAGTACCAAAATTATTTAAAGTTGCTCTATCTTTAGATTATCTTTGAGAGGCTTTTCTTATATTGCTGTTCCTTTCTGAATGCTGAATAGTTGAAAACATTACAACATTATTGGTTTTGTAGGCAGAGGAGATTAAAAAAAAAAGTAGGTAGTTTCCTTACTCCTCTTTTGAAAGCATTACTCTTGCGATGCGCAAGGAATTTCACACCTTGTCTTGTTCAAAAGTGTGTTAGAGAAATAGAAGTGTGGGTTCTGTATAATCCTTTTAATAAAACTCAAGTTCTTTTGTCATACCAACAGTTTGTGGGCTGTGCTATGAAACTTAATGTAACTTCTAGTTATGACTGATGTGACTTAGTTTTTACCAATGAGTTCCTAACTTAAAAATGAGACATTCACCTAGAATGCAAGTAGAAATTTTAATTTAAAATGGCATATCTTTTTTTATTTTAATTCTTGATTATGGCTTCAAATAAAATTTTAAGTCATTTTTATAGTAGTTCAGAACTACAAATTACTTTTGTACTCTTTATGGTGCAAGTTAAAAGCTGGAAAGGCAACTGGATTTTGCTGCAGTTTATATGATACAATGACTTACTGATTGAAGCAAACTGTTTTTCATTTTAAAATAATAAAGAGAATTGCTTTTGTTTGCTTTCTCCCACTAAGCCGGTCTCCAAGCAGAGAGAGAAAGAGAACCCGATGGGAGGAGGACAGAGAAAGGTGGTCTGAGAACCAGAGCTCCAGTAAAGAGAAAAATTATACTGCTGTCAAAGACAAAGAATCAGAAGAGAATGCATCTGAAAAAAATGAAGAGGAAGATGAGGAATTGCTTAAGCCAGTCTGGGTTCGCTGTACCCATTCTGAAAGCTATTATTCCAATGACCCCATGGATCAAGTGGTATGTCAGTGAGAACTCTGAAATGGCTGCAGACAGTCCTTTATAAAATGAACCCTTCAGCAACATCATCATTTTGTGTCATTTAATTCTTGTCTCTTCCCAATCATCTCAGTCTTTTAACCCTGTTAGGGGCTTCATTTGTTGCTATTCTTCCCTGTTTTCATCAGTCCCTTCTGTCTGTTAGCATTCAGAGAAGTTGTACATGGAAGTGGAGTACTTTTTTTTGTCTCCAGGAGGGAAAGATCTATTTTTTCCTTTATACACTCTGTTTAACTTGTGAGCAAAGGTGCCTCAAGCAATTTATATTCCTGCAAACTTGGAGGAGTGCTATACCAGCAAATGAAATAATTTCTCTGCTAGTTCACCTGGTGAAACAATGTAATGATATGCTAAAGCCTTATTAGGTATTCCCATGTTTCACTGAAAGATCCGTCTTTCCCATCTTGTTGGTTTTTTCATTAAATGCTGGTAGATGTTGAGTTCTTGTGCTATTTTAACACTGTACTTTTCTTGTTCCATTGTTGTTCTAATTTTTTTATTAACAGGGAGACTCTACTGTGGTAGGGACAAGCAAGCTCCGGGATCTGTATGAAAAGTTTGACGAGGAATTAGGAAAGCGACAGGCAAAGGCCAAAGCAGCCAGGCCACCATGGGAGCCACCAAAAACCAAACTGGATGAAGATTTAGGTAGGCTGAAATCATGACAAAGCTCTGAAATGGAGTAATCTGTAGTTAACCTGTTTTGACAGTTGTGTGTATTTAATCATGTTGGTAGGTGTTTTTTAAGTCCCTCCTTTGCATTTCATATCTGTGGGAGTTTTACTATAGCTTTTGTTGGAAGTGGAGCTAGATTCTTTACCCAGAAAGCCAAGGTGGAAATGGAGAGTATCCAGCACTACCAAATGCTAGTTTCTTCCATGGTGTAAAACACCCTGAGCATGATCAGGTAGTCCAGAGAATGGCACATGAGGAGCTTTGAGGAGCTCCTGATCTTACATTGCTAAAGAGCAAGCAAGAGTATTGGTGATAGACTCAGTGCTGTAAAAGCAAACATCTGAGTTTTTCTTCAGCACTGTATTTTTGTTGTGCAGCTCTGCTTACTATGATCAGACATCTGTAAAAGTATCAGTTTTCATAACATACATTGTCTGCATTATCTTGTCCCACCCATATGGATCTTCTGACAGTGAAATACATCCAGCAGCATCAAGTACTGGGGAAATGCTGGTTGAATTAGCAGGGCAGAAGTTTTTATAGCAATTTGTCTATTCAGAAGTCAGTGAAAGCTATTTTTCTTGGTTTGTTTTTTGAAAACTGTTATTTTCATACTTCCAGCATTTCAGTGTTTCATAGTGTGTTTTTTAGTCAGTTGCTTTATTTCAAGAAATTTGTAGGCATATCACAGTAATTTAGATACCCTGGTGGGCTTGCTTTTTAGCTATTGCTTCGTGTTGGCCAGGTGAGCTGCTTCAAACTCTCAGGTCTCATCTCAGTAACTCATTAAAAAATCGCATATCAAAAATTCCAAAGCTGAAATACAGACATAATTACATGGCTACATGCTGATGGTATAAAAGGATGCAATGAAGAGGAAAGAAAAAGATAAATACAGATGAAATAAAATGTGAACTTACTTTTGTAAAGGATTTCTTCACATTTTTTTGAGCAGTGAATTTGCATATATTTAAACTCCTTTGAGAATCTGTTAACTGCAAAGTTAACTGTAGGGTTTTTTAGGAGGTGTGTTTTCATGTGGATGAGTCAAGGACATGACTGCTACACTCAACATATCTGTGTAAAGCCCTCATTCCTTAGATCTCTGAGGAAGAAAGCCTACTGCTCCAGGCTAAAATATGACAGAGCCAAAGGCAACTTCTGCATTTTCTTTTTCCACTCTTTCTGTAGAACCAGCAGACTCTGTGTCTTCACTGCTCCCCTGGGCTAACTTGGTGTCTGTGCCAGCTTCTCCTACAGCCAAGTAGTGTCTAGTAGTTTGTCTTATTCTGTAGTTCAGTAACTGCTGTCTCTGCTCTGGCTTGTGTTAGCAGCAATGATGTATTGCAGTGGGATAGCAGTGTGCTCCAGGGGCACTTTTAGGTCATGAAGGGCTGATGATGGAAGAAATCCTTTACTGTGAGGGAGGCCAGGCACTGGAACAGGTTACCCAGAGAAGTTATGAATGTCCTATTCCTAGCAGTGTTCAAAGCCGGGCTGGATGGGGCACTGAGCAACCTGGTCTAGTGGGAAGCGTCCCTCTCCATGTCAAAGGGATAGGAATTGGATAGTCTTTAAGGCTCCTCCCAACCCAAACCATTCTATGATTCTATGATTTCAATACGTTACATTGAAAAGTTCTGTGTTAGTCTTTTGAAACTTCAGCTTACTCTCGCGAGTTCTGTGCATATTTTGCACCTGAAAATAGATTTCAGTATTAATCAGATGTATATAAGAGAACTTTTGAAGCTTAAGTCTCTGTGAATATTTGTAGGAAAACATGCACACTTTGTGAGGAAACTATTTCAGCTGAGAACAGATGACCTATGTAAACCATCTGTTCCAAGGACATATTTTAGTAACACCTTATGCCAAATTATGAACTGTGTAAAAATACATCTTGATTTAAAAAAAAAAGGGAAACATTTTCCTAGTGATGTTCTCTCATTTTCTGTCTCCTTTTTCTTTCAACTAAGGAGAGGCTTGTATTCAGTAAAAATGTGTACTCCAAAACTCTAGTTTCACAGTATTTGAAAGCACTGACAATATAGTAATATATTTTCTCTTAGTCAAAACTTAAAAAATGGAAGAAACATTGCATTTTATTCCAAGAATAAAGTAAACTTTACAGGCATCCTGTTATATGTCTTGGCTATGAAGGCATTTATTTAAATTGGAGCTGAGTATATCTGTGGAAATGAGTGACTAAAATTATGTGCATAAGAAAGGGAGTCACTCCGCAGCACCACAGGAGATCAGAGATATTGAGATCAAGGGTTTTGTGTGTGGGGTTTTTTTTTAATATTAAGTCCAGACATTAACTCATGATAGAGAAGGCATTGCTATGGAGAAGAAAGCATGTAGAAGTGTTTTTCAGTTGTCTTTATTTCTTCTGTGTGAATCAGAGAGCTCCAGTGAGTCAGAGTGTGACTCCGAAGATGACAGCAGCTGCTCCAGCAGTTCAGATTCGGATGTTATTGACGTCATTGCAGAAATTAAGCGTAAAAAAGCACACCCTGATCGGCTCCATGAAGAATTGTGGTACAATGATCCTGGACAGGTAGGGTGTGAGGGAAAAGTACTGTGTATCCAAAGGTCATTCTCCCAATAAATTGAAAATTTTGCCTTGTTGTCAAACATGCAGAGTAACTTCTAATTCAAAATGCTTTCTTTACCCCTGTTTTTGGTTTTCTTTCTCATCTTCAAAGCACTTCCCTTTTCGTTTCAGGAGCGTGGTTCCAGCTAATTAATCCTGGGGATTATTCACTTGGAATCATGTCTGACAGGGTTAATAAAAACTGAATGCTAACAATGTACTAATGCTGTCCTTTTAGCCCTGAGATAAAGGTACACAACTGAATTCTGTGGTGAAACAAAACCAATATGTTTACATCCTTTACAAATTTTTCACCTTAAGCTCTCAGCTCATAATGATAAATAATGTTTTAAATATGCAGTTAATGCTTCTAATTTCTTGTGTAATGGTTCCTTTGTAATTGCATGGAGATTGTAGTTCTCATTAAACATAATTGCAGAGCTCATGAAGTGCTGTTTTGAATGTACATATTGCACAGAAGACTAGGTTTTGTTTGCAAATTCACCATCTTCATCTTTCTTAAATATTTTACAATCTATTCTCTCGTTTCAAGTGGCACCTCAGTAAATTTATTTTTCTGACACTTTGTGTGATGTATGAGTTTAGCATGCAGCAAATCATAATGTGAAGAGATACTGGAATGCATATTGCCACTGTGGTAATTCAAAAGTCTGTTGAATATTCTATTACGGATTCATATTTATGCTTCTAGTTAAAAAAAATGATTGAGCATAGCTAGTTGTTTTTATTTGTATGGAAAACAAAATTAGTGAGCTGTTTAGATATTTAACAGAAAAAATTATGTAGCTCTTGGGCACACTTCAAAGTAATGTTCTATGAAGAATATTAACAGAAAAAAGCGTGGAATAATTGTAGAAGGAATAGATTCAGGAATGTTTGGTATATGAGTTTCCTGCTGAAAAACGTTCTTTATCAAAAACTTTCTTGAGACTGACTCTTCATCTTTCTCGAAAGGACTAAAATCAATCATGGTGAGCCTGTCAGTGCTGTACTACTTCTGTGTAGACTTTATTTGAAAACATTTGAAGTTTTCATAGATATTTATCTGGTGTGTCAAAGTGCTTTCTGTCAATAAATAAAACGGGAATGATTGCCCTGCACTCTGACATGTACGGGTACACTGTCTGACACAGAAGTAGATTTGTGGGATGGATCTTCCCAACTCTTCAGTCTGAGAAGCTTGTTTGTTAGTTTAGATAATTTCCAGCAGTGCAGACACTTGCCAGAAAATAAATTGTTAAATTCAAGTCCACCACAGTGAGTTTTGCCTTACAAATGTGATCTGCTTGTTTGTGTTGTTCTGTTGGTCACAGAAGGCATTGTCTATGTAAATTTGTGATCTCTCACCATCATTTTACCCTCAACTCATGATTGCTCTCCTGCCTTTTTTTTCCTATGAGCAGTGTTGTTAGGGACAAGATAGGTATGTGTCTGATTGCTTCTCAAGTCTGTGCCTTTACAGGTGCTTCACATCTCTTTCAGTTTTGGCCTGTGAGTTTAATATAACAGAGGCAGTATTTGTGCTGAACAGTTCTAAGAATTAAGGATGAGATTTTCAAAAGTACATGATGATTATTTAAATAGCCTCAGTAGAAGCTTAGTTTTTAGAGCTGTTGACTGCCTTTTTAACTCTCTTCTGTCTTGTTGCTGTATAAGCCAATGAGGAAGTTTGCTTCTACCTATGAGCATGATTCTATTTCTTTGAACCTGTTCTTTCCTCGAGGGTCTCAGAGTAGGGGAAAAACTGTGTGAACAGCAGGCTGCCACATCACTCCATTGTTAAGATTGTGTGACTAAGTTTCCAAAGGAGTAGGGAAGTGCTCTGCTTCTTATGTTCCTTTGCACATACGCATTTGTACCAGTCTGAAGAAACTGAGATTAACATCAAAACTAAAAGGTTGCATCCCTATCCCAGCTGCCTAAAGCTAACATTAACAGTGGTTTAGTGATTCGTGCTTCCTGTGGTATCTTCACATTATGTCTAACATGTGATAATGCCATTTAGCCCCACCGTGGATGCTGTTTATGTTTTCAGACTACTTGTAATAACATGGAAACTTCTGCTGGCTTTTCTTTTGCATTACAAGTTTATTGTTTATCTGTTTGGGTTTTTTTCCTAAGTCTAAAAGAAGTTTAACTTCTTGGATTCAAACAGTGATTAAAAACTGGGGTTAGGAACTTAATTTGTTTCTCTAGTTTGTTTGTGGGCTTATGTTGGATTTCTGCAATGAGCATAATGTAAGAACAGAAAGCTTAAGGTTGTTGCAGGAGTTGATAGTCTGCATTGATCTTGGTCATAGAAGTGAGAAGAGACACACCAGCTTTATGATGTATGCCCATGCCCTTTTTGGTATAGGCACTTGATGCACCCATACAGAATACTTAAGTGGGTATTTTTTCCCTCATTATCTTTTTTACTGATCTGTTGACAGGATGGATTTGAAGTGTTCCCATTAGTTCTTTTAAGTACCAAGTAAAATCTTTGAATGGTCTGCATTTCAGGGGATAGCCTTGTTCCATGGCAGAGGGCTTAGTTGAGGATGGGTTTTCAATCAGAGAACTCAGTGGAACTGCTTGAATATGGAGATTTCAGCATGTTAATATTGACACATGCATGTTTAGGACCTGAATTCTGTTTTAGGCAGTCAGCATGCTGTTTGTGTGTATAAGCAATGGAAAAGAGGTATATTTTAGCAGGATGGTAGAGTTCTGTGGTGAGTGTTTTTCCATCTTCTGCTTCTGAAGCAGTGATGAAGTTCTAATGCTGCTGTGCAGTTCTCTTACATTAGTCTACAGTGTTTTCAGTTTTATTGGCTTAAGAACATCCACTTAATCTAAGCATGACAGGCTTTTAGAAGCATCAGCACTCAGGGCATTAAAACCAGCATACTTTTCCAAAACCACTTTTCAATAAAACCAGAATCCTATTTTGTTTTTGACAGATGAATGATGGACCTTTGTGCAAGTGCAGTGCTAAAGCCCGGCGAACAGGAATAAGACATGGCATTTATCCTGGAGAAGAGGTATTAGTAATTCTAAGAACTGCAATTATGAATACAAATTTGCTGCTGTAAATTCCTGCTTGGGTTGATTTGAGGGGGTTTTCCCATGATTTACGGACTGAGTAAAAACTCTTGTGCAACTTTAAATCACTTAGTTATGTAACCTCGTATTTAAAATGCAATACTGGTAATGAAATCCATCTGAAAACTATAGAAAACTTTTGCCTCTGTTTGCTTAGTTTTAGGTTTCTTTGGGATTTTTTTTTTAAGTGTCTGAAACATGATTGTGATAATAGAAAAAGAGTTGTGATCAAAGATCTGCTATCTTCAAGTGGAAGAATATGTTGTGAAGGCCTACTCTGAAGTGATTGTTTTAAAGAAAAAGTAAATAGTAATTCTGCTGCTAGAAGAAGCAGAAGGCTTGTCAGGAGACATTCTTGCCTTGGCATGTAGGCTTTACAATTTACCTTCATACTTTTTCTTGAAGAATTTTATTTTTCAGTTGGCCTTCTTACATATATTTACTGAAAAAATTGTTTATTTCTCTGTAGCTAAGGAGTTACGAACATTTCTGTGAATTATTTGAGTTCAGAAAATTGGCTTTGGTCTGAAGCTTGCTATAAATTTCTCCACTTCAGGATCTATTCCTCCGTATGTTGCATCTAGGGTTTTTCTTGCAGAAAAGGGAGAAAATTTAGGAGAAGAAAACTACTATATATAAACCTTGCTGCATGAAGCCAGCTGCTCCCTGGAACAATGCCATTTGGGAATCCCAGGTTTCACAAAATCTCCATGAATATAATACTTTTCATGGTGTCCTGTAGGTGAAACTGCCTAGTTTTCAACTAGGTTGTTTGCAGCTACCTTGTTGGAGCTGTGAGAAGCTTATTTTGGGGCTGGAGAGCCAATGAAATCACCTTACTTACTGCATAAGTTTTGCAAAGTGGCCAGTGCAGTGCAGTGGTGTAGCTGTCTTGCCATTCCCACAGGCCAGCTGTTGTTCTGCAGTTCAGAATAGTACCCTGCACACTGCAGTGGTTTTATTCTTTTTCCCAGTGTATTCCTAACAGCAAGTTTTATGTAGTGTATATGAAAAACTGGTTTTGTCTGACTGTTGAGGAGTTTAGGTTTTCACACAGGACTGCTTCAGAACAAGCTGGAGAGAGACGTGAAATTCCCGGTGTCTGGCTGCCTTTGGACCTCAGAGTCAAGCATTACAGCCTGGGTGGGAGACAGAGTGAAGTTATCAGAGCTACCTCTGTGATGATAGACTAATCCCTTCTCTTCAAGCCTCAGATATCCCCCAAGCAGATGAGCTGATACCTGTCTATCTTGATAATGTACCTTGAGATCTCCTCATATGATGTCCAGGCTCCTCTTCGTAAACTTTTAAAATATGTTTCCTGAAACAAATTTATATAGAAGAGGAGATCAGTCTGGAACATGAACAGCTAACTGTTGTGTGTAAGAGAGATGGAGAGTTAAATGGAAAATGAAAAAAAAAATCACCTTTTCTTGCTTTTGAATAGCTTTAAAAATATTTCTTAAAGTGAGAATGGAGATAAGACCACGCTTTCCTCCTTCCCAGAATGCTTAATTATGACTACCTGCTTTTATTTAATTTTTCCTAATGCATATTTCATGGCTATTAGAAATGCTTTATTCTCTCTTTTAATCTAAATTTGCCCTGACTCTATACATAATTCTATTTATCTCTTTCTTTTAAGCCCATTAAACCATGTCGCCCCATGACCAACAATGCTGGAAGACTGTACCACTACCGAATTACTGTGTCACCTCCCACAAATTTCTTAGTAAGTACTTTGTAAATAATTCCAACCAGGACTCTGATTTTGTTCTCCGTGACAAAAGTGGTATTGCATCTTTGTTTACTCCATGGTGGTTTTGTTTGCTTTTTTAAGACAGACAGACCTACTGTTATTGAGTATGATGACCATGAATATATCTTTGAAGGGTTCTCCATGTTTGCACACGCACCACTAACAAATGTAAGTATGGCCATTGCAGCTTACTTTAGGTTTCATACAGGGGATTTCTTTAGAAGGTGCTCATTCTGAAGCAAAACTTCTCTAAAGCCATAGTACAGGTATGCTACAAACATCTTACCAGCACTGGGGACAGGGGAAAGATATTTGTGCTAATGAATCTCAGGTTTTTTCTTGACTGATTGTGGTCTTTGAACTGTGACTGAGGCTGTGATGTGCATTGAAGTAATGTTTTTATGTGTTTCACAGTTTGGAACCATGGAACAGCTTGTTAAGACTGCTAATAGGATTTAAATTGGCTGAGTGGGTTATTAAGTTGTCAAAGTTTAAAAAAACTAGCAATAACAACAAAAAAAGGTTTTCCCTTTAAGACAAATAAAATTTTTCTTGATCCACTGTAAAGGGTTTTCTCTCTCCTTAAAACTTACGTAGATGTATCCAATACTTTCTAACAGCTGTTCAGCCTCTTCAGGATCTAGGAAGTTAGGGTTTTTAGTAAAAGCTGTAGGTATGTACAGGTGTTCAATTTTGTGTTTTGAAAGCAAGTGTAACAAGAAAAGGACATGATTGGTACCTGACTGCCTTGTTTTTCCAGTATAAGCTGAATTAGCCAAACGTGAATGGAAAATATGCAGATTCTTAATGTCCATACACTTGAAGATTTTTTTGTTTTCTTGGTTATTTCAAAGTTTTCTCAAAGAGGTCAGTGTGTGTTAGTTTCTATGTTTTTTATACCTATTACTAGCTACATCACGAATGCCACAACTCAGTGTAAGAATGTAAGGAACGCAGGACTGGGATATAAGGATACTAGAACTGAGATGCACTGAGGAGAAATTGCTTTGACCCTGACAGTTTGCTTACATAATGGATATGATAACACTTTACTTCTGGTGGTCAGGGGAAGGGAGTCTTGCTGAGAAGTCAGTGGGAGAGTGGAGTTCAGCCTCTGGCATGGCAATAGGAAGCATTGCTTCCCAGTAGCATTAACTCAGCTTCAGAGTTCAAGGCAAATTTATCTCAAGGCTTTACATTTTCACTTTGCAAATGAGCAAAAAGAAGCAGTTTTGTTTTACTCACATTAAATAATAAAGAGATCCCCTTATCTTTATAATTTTTATGTCTACTGTGTGACAGGAAGGCAGAGAGTTGTGGAAATATACAGACAGCAATATACAGATAACAAGGACAACTCTTCTTTGATATGAGTACTAAGCTATTAAGCCTACTGTAAAGTGCATGTTTACATACACTTCCAGATAGGAGAAGTGATCAGCTACAAATGATTCTTTTTTACAGAGTTGAATACAAAACCACACTGTGGTGCCAGTTCCTGTTAATAACAAATATAAAGCCCTTTGGAAGGAATCTCTTGATGTCATGAGATGATTTTTTGGCACACAACATAAAACTGCTCTTTCAGGGACACTTTGGAACATACTTGATAAAATGAAGGTAGCAAAAGGTAGTAAAAATAGAGATCTGAACACCAACGTCTTTGCATTAATCAAATTTCTGTAGTATGAAGTCTTAAGTTTGCGTAGTTAGGGTTATTACTGAGTTACTACTGTTATTACTGAGTAATAACTTGGCAGCTCAAGTATTAGGGAAAATGGTTAGTACAGTAACATTACATAGTACAGTACATAGAAAAAAATATTTTCATATTGTAAATACCAAACCAATTTTACAATGCCAACTGTGTGCTCCTTTAGTGTGTATTTACTTGTGTACATGGAACTCCAGTTCTTGGAGATCTTAGTTGGGGTCACTTCTCTAAAGTATTCAACTTCTAGTTTAAATTATGTGTTAGGAAGTAGGTAAAAATCCCTGTGCTCTTTTTAAAGCCTCACTGATTTAAGTGTGACAGGTTTTCATCTGCTCAGATTCTAAATGGTATATTTAGCTTCCAAGGTTTTGGGAGGGTTTTGTGAATACATTTAATACTGTATCAAATTGTAAGAAATGCAGTTTTGTTTGGTTGTTTGGGGCAGCTTCTTAATTTATCATGCAGATATCAATAGGTTTTTGTAGTCAGAATAGTCAAATGTTTGACAGTAGGCTGTAAGAAGATGAAATCAGAGTATTGCACCTCAGCTATGTACACTGATTTCATTGCAACCTCAGTGCTGTTCAGATATTTATTTGTGTGCTTATAAATGTAAAATAATCTTGGGTTGCTTCACTTCACAGATCATGGAATTGTTTTAATATTCTTTCATACTTTTGAGGGCAGTGAGTTTTAAAATTAGGCGAGAGCTGTAGATATGTAAGGGAAAATTAGGCATTTTTATAGTCTTATAGGAATTTAGCTTTTTTTCTCTGAAAATCCCATAAAAAATGAAACACCTTCAGCAAATTATGGACTATAAAAAGGTGGAAAAAAAGGAATTAAACTTTTGTCTTGCTAGCTAGTCAGATGAAATTGAGAATACTTATTGCTTGAAATTAGTATAAAACTGTAATTATCCCTAAGCTATAACATTATGTGGCTTTGACTTAAAACTGCATTTTAAGACAGTATAGCTGACAGCAACTGGCAGTGTGCTAAAAACACCTGGCTTTTAGATCACTCTGTCAATCTGACATGTGTAACAAACAAATTCACTTGCAAATATCCAAGTGAGAGAAGATACAGGTTGACTGAAGTTTACAGGTGTATTTTTTCTCCTAAAGAGAATTTCATCTCCTGTAGATGGCATTATTTAACCTTCCTTCCCCATCCCTGCTGTCAGCACTGTGTTTTGTTACCGAGGTGAAGGCTGGAACTCGTACTCCTTTACACGTGCTTTTGTTCTTGTCTTTGTGTGATCCCCCAGAGCAGCTTGTTTAAGTGAGTGCCCTTTTCAGCAGACAGTGATACCTTTGCATACAAAATTGTGTTAACTATACGTTTGATGCTGTATAGTTTTTAATGCTAAAGCTGTCTTTTCCTTCCAGATTCCTCTATGCAAAGTGATCAGGTTTAACATTGACTATACAATTCATTTCATTGAGGAGATGATGCCTGAGGTAAGATAGATAATTAGTCTAAAAGTCAGAGTGGGTTATGAGTTGTTGGTATGTTTAATGGATTAAATTCTTCAGTATTCAACCTTGTGAAATCTCTTAAGAGATTGGCTCTGTTCTGAATGAGTGGCTGAAGCAGAACTTGCATTTTACAGGTACTAGCATAAATCCATCTACCTAGGCTATCATATATTAAAATCAAACAGTAAGAAGTGCTAGTATCCATAGGTTCCTTTCATTTAAAATTATATGCAATATCTGTAAATTGAATTAGATATTACCCTTCTCTTACATCTGACAAAAATAAGGCACATGGAGGTACTCCTTTGCCAGGGCCACATATGTCACTGGCAGAGCTGAAACTTAATCAGAAGTTTGAAACATTGGAGATTGCTTATCAGTACTTAATATAAGCTGTTGCCAAAACAAATTTCCTGTGGATACAAACAAAGCACATTGAGCTCATAATCTGTTTATGGTGGTGTTTTTTATTACTAATTAATGCCTGGTGGAGTCAGTTTGCAAAGTAAATTGCTGCAGTGGAACAGTTGTATGGATACAGAAACACCCCTGCATATCAACTACGAAGATAGAATCAGTATTTAATTTAGCCATATATATTTACATTTTTCTTTCTAGTTATCTCTTTTTTTTGACGCACAACAGCATCTAACATAAGCAACAGCCCTGAAATGCCTCAGAAAGAATAATGTGAACAAAACAATTAATTTCTTGTTAGGGAATGTCCTATGTTGTATGCAAATCTTGAACTGAAACAACAAATGGCCACCAAGCAAAATTGGAAAGTCACCATTTGGGGGGGCTTCTGGGTAAATGGTTACAGCATTATTTGCAGACCATCTTTACTAAAGATTTTTAAAAGAGATTGTGGTGTTGAGTTTAGAATTTATGGGTAGTATCATGCACGCACAATTTATATCAATCTAGCCTGAATTTGTTTGTTCAGGAAAGCTTATATGTTCGTTTGCTGAAGGAGTCACTTCCTCACTTGATGAAAAGAATCTTTTTTGGTTTTTTTTCTTCTTCTTCTGTTCACTATTTAGGTCATAATCCTCAATTTGTGTTGTACTCATACTTGCTATGAAAGTGATAGTGATACCACAGATGGTGATTTATAAACATTTATTACAAGCATGTGGGAAAAAGTGAACTATGAAAAAGATACTTCTCCATAATGTGTTATCTGCTTAGCTTGCCCAGGTGGAAGGGGTTTTAGTGCTTGGCAGATTATTGCATATTCATAATTTTTGCCTATACTGTTGATTTGGACATTGAATGAAGAGGATTCAATACCATTCCTTCTTGACTCTGCCTTCTGAGGAAACCACTGAGCTGTGTTAGAGTAGATGATCACAGATATATCAATACTGTTTCCAGAACCCAGTATCTAGTGATTGGCAGATATGAAGACACTGTTTATTTCATTGTGTTTCATTTAGCTATATATGAATGGCATTATTTGTATTGCAGTATTATAGATTTGTAATTTTGGTCTATTTTTTTTTTGTTTCCCCAGAATTTTTGTGTGAGAGGCCTTGAACTGTTCTCTTCGTATCTATTCAAAGATATTTTGGAATTGTATGACTGGAATCTTAAAGGTAATGTTCTCTTTGAGAGGATTCTCAAAATAGCAATGTAACTGCTGTTTTCAGTGAGAGGGACAAACTTCATCTATTCTTCAAGAAGATGACATTAGAGTTCAATAGTGTGAGCTGTAGCAATGAAAATGCACAAACTTGGCACTATTCTCACAAATAAACTAAATTTCTGCCTTAATCCAGAACTTTTATTTTTAATGAAACCGTAAATATTACTGTGTGTTTAATATGACAGAGGCATGGCATGCGCATGGCATTTTGAAAGCCAAGGTGTCAGGTAAACTCTTCTCTCCTTTTACAAGCTAACAGCAGCAAGTTGCTCATACAATATTTCTCTGCAGTCAGCTCAGAAAACAGTATCATACAGACAACTGCAGAGAGTTAACGTGATCATTATAGCTGAATATTTTTGTCTTTTGACAAGAGGAAAATATTTGTTGCTGTGAAGACTGCAACAAAGGAGAATGCTTCCCATGGTCTAAAAGAAAAATGAGTGCATCAGAGGAATTGCATTTCAGTATCTGTAGGGTATCTTGATTTTGACTGTGGAGTTGCACTCTGCACTTAATGCAGTTAAACAGGAGCACACATGTTTAATACATTTTGTGTAGCCTTTGGTTTGATACTAAGTGTATTCTAATATCCGTGTTGTCTCTCCTATCACTGCTTCTGATTGTTCTTTCTTTTTTTAACACCAGGTACTTACAGGTTTAGTTTTTATTTTCTTGCAAAGCTTTATATGATGAATAGGAAAATTTAAAAAAACCCATGAAACAGTACTGTGGAAATTTCCATGTTATCTTTGTTATGGTGAACAAAAACCACTCCACTAATTGAGAGGAGATAATCTAGTGCTTGCACCTGTAAGGCTTAAGTGTAATAATTAATTGATTATATAAACCAATCTTTTTCTATTACTGTTTTATTTAAAAATGCTGGGTTTTTTGTTAGGTTCTTATTATTTTTAAATTATTTAGATTTCTTTTAAATTGTCTTTGTGAAAACTTTCACTACAGGTTGTCTCTGTTGTTTTTTTTTTGTTACTTTTTGGATTGAAACTCAAGCCCTATCAAATGTAAGCACCATTAATTGATTTCATCTGCAGCAAAGTTGCCTCTTTTCTTCTTTCGCAAATACGTTGCTGTTCATAAATTTTCTGTATTTTTTTTGTATTTAAGGTCCTTCACTTGAAAATGATTCTGTTTCCTGCCCCAGATATCACTTCATGCCGCGGTTTGTGAGATTTCTTCCAGGTAATGTTTGTATTATATACCTTTATACAAATTAGATCTAAAGAAACTTTAAAAACCAAAAAAAACCCAGGAAATAACCCTATCCCCCAGAAGAAAACCTCCACAAAAAAACTCTTATTACAAGTCAAACAGTTCAGTCAGTGCAGAGATCTGGTACTTCTACCTCAAGTCTTTAGTGCTTGCTGGCAGTGTGGATGGTTTATTCAGAACTGGAATTCAGATGGGGCAGGCAGAGTCTTGTTTCCAGTTTTTGTGTCTGTAGTGATTTTAGGTAGTGCTGGGTCCTCCTTGGCGTGCTCTGTGATGGAGCTGTGGCATTTGAGGAGTGCTGTTATCCAATCTTGCACGTTTCATGACTCCCTGCTCCTCAGGGTGCCATGGGGTTAGATCACAATTCTTGGTGTGCCAGGGTCAGCATGATTGGCACCCCTGAGCGCATATTTTTCTGATTGTTTCTTTATCCTAATGCAAGCTTAGACCTTGTGGCAAATAGTGAAAGACAAAAGCCATCATTCCAATGCAGTTCAAGCCTGGCTTGCCAGCCAAGGACAAGATTCCATGTGGAGCGTTGCGCTCATTTTGAGTGAACAGCTTACGTAGGCATTTAACACATCCTAAGACACCAGGACAGACTTTCAATTGATGTCAATGTCATGGCTCCATTGAAAATGTGTCCTGCTGAGATCCTGCCAGTGATTGCTCCAGGAGGGATGTGTGGACAGAAGGATGTGTTTTGGCTGTGGGATTTAGGGTGCAGATGCAACATGGAACAACCTTCATCAAGGGGGCTGTGACCTGGAGGTGCTTTCTGGTCTGGGCTTTGAAACTTAGTTGGGATATCAATTATAGCTGTAGCAAAATGAGTTTTGGTTTGTTACTGTGGAGAGTACTGATGGCTAGATGACTGTATTTGTAATTGTTTCTCCTTCCTGGATACACAGCACTGTTCCATCAGAAGCAGAGCTCTGAGGCTTGCTAGCAAACATTGATTTGGTTTTGCTGAAGCAATTTACAAAATAAGCCATCAAGCCACATGTGGCTGATTAACTTGACCTCATCACAAAATGAGAACAAGTTTGTCCTGCCTAGTTTGTGTAGCTTGAGGATGCTTTCCTGTTCAGGGTTTTGATATTCTGATTTATTTTTTTTTTAAATTAGGTTAGAAGTCAGCTCTTTCTGTGCTGTTGGCTTGTTTACTGATAGGGAGAGATAGGTCTCTATAATATGCATTCCTGTGTGCTGCTTCTTCTTTAAGGTCCCCAGCCTTCTAACTCTTTTTTAAAAATGTCTTTTTCCTGATATTGCTGCATATATAGTTGCCTTTTAGCATCTTTTTGACAGGTTTTTTTTTTTTAATCAAGCTTTCATTTTTTATTGATTGTTTTTTGAAGTATCCTTGAAGATTTTTAATTTTCAGAGAGTGGAAATCTATTTCCTTCAGGTATGTTTGCGGAACACTTCTTATGTCTAATCAAAGAAGATGTTGGTGCATCAGATCTCCACACATCCATCAGCTGTCTTTTTAAACATAGGAAAGAATTGCTGGTTTCCCATCCCTTCTACTTTTTCTTTCTTACTTTCCTAACATTGTCTACAAGTAATGAGGTTTGGGATGTCAGGTTTTCTATGTGGATTTACTTAGAGACAGGCCTTGGGGTAGCTCTGAGCTAGTCATATCAGGTTTACTGAGACGCATAGCATGCAGAACAGTTGCTGTATTGTATTCATTTTCATGGGTTTTTATGATGATAAATATATTCAGGGAGTAAAAGACTGGAAAAAACACTTTTTCTGGTCCCCACTACTGCATATTCTGATTTAGAAAGGGTCTCTGACTTTCATTTAGCACAGCTGTCTATGGCAGCCTGTACATAATCTTCAGTGGGTAAGGACACACTTTTATTTTAGGGATTGGTGGGCGTGGGCTACCTCTTGTGTAAGAGTATAATCCAGTTATTGACAAAGAACAGTCTTGTAAGTGGAGTCCCTCTGTAATTTGAAGGAAAACTTAGCACATTTAAAAATCTGTCCCTGTAGCTATTTAGAAGTATTTTCTATTTCCAGTGAGGTTTGGGGTTGTTTTCCCCACTTAAGATTCCCTGTTGGAGTTTGAGTGAGTTAGTTCTTCTGAGAGGCCAAGTTACACCATTGCCTGTCATAATTTCTGTGCAGTAGAGCTGTAATCCCAGCAGAAGTAAGAGAAGGGCTTGGCTCCTCACATATCTTGTAGAGAATATCATTTTACACAGTGCTGCTGTTGTGCAGCAGCTCTGCAAGCCTTTTCACTGTGCCTGGGATCACACTCCTTGTGCTGTGGTGTCATCCTCCATATTGCTCTAAGGTTTTACTTCTGGTTTGTCACCATTTCTCTTTTGTGGGCGTAGTGATAGACTCAGTGGCTGGACCAGATTGTTTCTGCTCCCTTAGGGAGGGAAATCAGCATTTGTGTTCTGTGGGGCTGAAGCTTGAAGGTTCTTCCATACCTGCTAATTAACACTGTTACTAAAGGAGAGAGTGAGAGAGATGTATGTCAGAATTAAGGCATTGTGAGAACATGCAGTGACTTTTTACTTACATGAGCAGACATACTGACTTTGAATAGTCAGTGATCTGAGTGATCACTGAGTGGTGATCTGTCAGGATCATCACTCACCTTTCCTGTTTGCATGTTCACATCTGCAGCTGGCTACCTGAAGCCAGTCAGATTATAGTGTCTGCTTTTGTTACAAGCTGCCTTTGTGGTGCATTTTTCCTGGGGTCTCAGAGGTATTTAGTAATTTTCACATGCCCTTGATTCATTTAGTGACAGAAGACAGCATGAGGCTCTTTAGTCTTCATTACTGCAGTTACAGCATGTAAGCACTACAGATGAATTTAAAGTGCAGGGATGGTTTACTACATTCGTCCAGAAGCATCCTGTAAAATTTTGAGTGTTCTTAAAAAAAGCCACATAACAGCTAAAGGCTTTTTAACTGCTGTTGTGAAAAGAATGATAAAATTGTGAAAAGGAAGATACAACTGGACAACATGACTGGTTGTTCTGCTTACTCATTTTGAAGTTTATTCAGGCAAATTAGAAACTTCAAGTTCACAGTACGATGGAACAGTTACTCTTGTCACCATTACTGTTACTGCTTTAGTTTAGCAAAGTGTTTATGCTTGTGCAGTATTCATCAGTAAAACATTTGCCTTCATATTTGTCAAATCACTTAAGCATTTTGCTTAACAAACAAAACGGTTTGTGTTCTGCATATTTTCTCTTATGCTTATGCTTTAGGAGTGAATCTCTAACTTTTTTTTTATTTATGCTTTTAAGATGGAGGAAAAGAAGTACTCTCAATGCATCAGATTCTTCTGTACTTGTTACGATGCAGTAAAGCTCTGGTGCCTGAAGAGGAGATTGCCAACATGCTTCAATGGGAAGAACTGGAATGGCAGAAATATGCAGAAGAATGCAAAGGGATGATTGTTACCAGCCCTGGCATGGTAGAACAAATAAATATTTTTTTTGCTTTTTTTGAACAGTCCAATGACATGTGCATATGTTCTTTCAGAGAGTTTGTTACAGGCTAAATTAGAGCAGGAAAAGCCGACCAATGGCAGTTGCAGATTGCAGTAGGAAGTTTATTGACTGCTTCCAACCCTGAATTGTTTCCTCTGCTGCTGTACTGAAGGGTGTGTTTTCAACGGGCACTGTTGCAATGTGCATGTTGAAAGGAACAGCTATATTTTATGTAAAACTTTCCTGTTTTCTCAGACAGTCTTTATGTGCATGATCTCATTCTCTTTTCCCAGACACAGCACCAGAGAAATAGTTACTATTTGCTATTAACTTTCCTCTTCATCTTTTGACCCCCTATTGACAGCTCTATTTAATGTGTCTGTCCTAACACTGGCTTGACTGTGGAAAAGTTGTTTTCTGCCTGTTTAGTTTTTTCCACATTGTTTCTGTGTTGCTCTCATTCGCACTGAGGAATTTTGTGTACATTAATTAATGCATGTATTAATTTTGAGTGCCTGGTTTGAAACCCCTGTGGCCTTATTATTTTTGGAACAATTGGTATTTTAAAGCACATGTTCTCTGAACACAGCTCCTTTCAACTCCTGTGTGTATGTGAATTCAGCCCATTATTCTGACTTTCCCTTTGAAGGAATGTGGGTCACAAGAATAGATGAATGTCCACTAAAAATTGCAGGGCTGTATTTGTATAGTTTGGTCAGTATTGCAAAAGGGTACCTTAGTAGTAGAGGCATATTTTGGACCTCATATTTGAGACTGACATGCAGCTTTCTCAGTAGTAATACCTTTCTTTTTCTGACTTCATTTTCCTCCTTTGCTCATAGCTCAGATTCTTAGTTTCTGAAGAAAAAGTCTTAACTTGGTACCTTGCCTAAGAAGAAATTTAGTTTTTCAGCTGAAAAACTTGTCCCCAAACTGCAGCCACGGTGACATGCTAAATATATTTTTTCAGTTCATATTTTTAAGTATGACAGCATAACATTAGTAAACTACTTAATAAGCTAATAATAACTTGGGTCAGATAATTTTCCCCTTGATTTCACTCCGAGTGAAGTAAAACTTTTGAAGCAGCAAGAAAATTAGGCTGTTTCTGAGAACACGAAATACAAAAATACACGCAAACTGTCACTATGGAAAATTCTACCTCAGCTGCTTTAAATGATGCTAAACCAGAATCCTGTAATAGAAATTGTTAGAAAACCTGAACAGCCTTAACTTGCCTGTGGTTTCTGTGATACAAGGTACGTGCTGGTCCACAAGTTGTCAGCATCTGAATGCTATACACCAAAATAACTTATGTTATTTTGCTGAAGATAAGCTGGTTTCAGCTAGCTGAAAATTTGCTTTTTTGTTTAGCATGAAGGAAAGCATATATGTTCCTTCTTTGTGTCACGGAGCTCTAAATGTCTGTGTGTACAAAGCAGTGTCATTTGTGAGCTGTAGTGTTAATTCTGAGATCCTGTGTGATTTTTTTACTGGCAAACTTTGCATTCTGCAAGGCAGTGCTTTTAGAGACATGTGGACATCAAAGTATGTAAGCATGAAAGAAACCTGTAGCGCTTTGAAATGTCATGTTATAATGGCATCATTAGAACATGCTTTTTCTCTCAAGATTGTAATGACATTCTTCTTAGTTTGTGGATTTTTCCTGTACATTGCAGCATATTGTACTGATTATGAATTTAAGTGAAAAACAGAATATGAAACTATTACCTATGCATTTTACAACATTGGAAGATAAAACAGTTCTGTTGGAGAGACAATAGGAAACTGTTTTAGAAAATGACAGCTATTCAATTATACCCACTTGACACAATAAAGGAAAAACACTGTATTTTGTTTCGTTGCACAGCATCTCTTCAGAAATGATAATTCCTCTTCTGATCAAATCTAGGTTTTATGTGTGTATTTTATTTTATTTTATTTTTTTCAGTGTGAGGTGTATATATATGTAATACGGAGAGGGGAAAAATTCAATAGGATATAAATCCCACTTAAACAACTAACAGTAGTTCAGCATCATTTTAAATTATTTCACTTATTCACGGCGCTTCATTAGTTCAATGAAACTTTGTGTTGGAATAGATTTAGAAGTTCACAAATTTTAGTCATCTTTCATACTTCACTCACTCTTTCTAAAATATTGATGGCTTTCTCACTACTACATAGATATATGTGTATGTTAACATACTTCTGTACTACATCTGCATGCTATTTCATGTTGTGTTCTAATATCAGCAGAGCCTTGGTTGATGAAATTTGGAGTAGGAAACAAAAATAACAGGCCTCTGTTCTGTTAGAATTTCTTTGGTTTTGATGTGACTTTAAAGGCAAGGTTGTGATTATTGGATAGTCTATCAGAACACTTTTGAAAGAGCACAGGGATAAAGCTGTGGAAGAATAACATCTAATGTGCTTGCATCCTGTCTGCTGGCACGCAATTTATACTCAGTGTTTCTGTATGTTGTTGTTTGTTCATTTAACCTTCAGAAAGAGCACTGGAGAGGAGGCTGGTGTTCATGATGAAATAAAAAAGTATAACCCAGCTACACCCCTTGCATAACTGTCAGTGAGGGAGCTGTTGTGATGAAGTCTTGGAGAAGTTCTTTTGTCCTGGTTGCTGTCAGCCATCTGTGACCGGCTGTGTAACTGAGTAACAAAATGCAAGGCAGTGTCATGGAAATGAAGAGGAGTCTGGTTTTGAGTGGTCCTGAGGCCACACATCTAACACAGACCCTGCTATATGCATAGTGAAATATGTCCATTTTACACTTTTGAGTATCTCATGGCCTCTGTTTAAGTATCTAAAATGTGTCTGTATTTTTTTTTAATGTATTGATTATAATGGTTATATTGAGTACAATTATTGTTTAATATTCTGATTAATATATAATTTTACTAACCTGGTTCTCAGAGGAGCAGTGTATCAAGGCTGCTTTTTTAAGGGGTACAGAGATGGGAGAAGTTCCTCAATTTAATATTAAGAATGGGGAGAACCAACAAACGACTTATGAGAAGATACAAACTTCTCAAGCTGGTTTTGTGCAATCCCCCAAAAAGCAAAAAACAACCCCCCAAAAATTAACTTAACTTAATCCTTAAAAATCAGGACTTTAAGTTCTTGTGTAGGGAACAACATTCTGTCTGCTCCAAATCTTGCCCATTATTTTCTTTAGGGCTTTTTTTGTTCTAATCGTTTTTTATAAGAAATGCTATGGGGAAGACCTTTTCTCTCTGTTTTTTTTGTTTGGGTTTTTTTTTTTGTGAAACCAATAGCTTTAACTAATAGCTTTAACTAACTAATTTTAAAAAATTGACTAATTTAAGTAAGTTAACTCTTAACTAACCTAAATATTTTTTCTATGTTTTTTTTTTTGGCTGGGGAGATATAACTTTGTGTTCAGTCATCTTGTCTAAAGGGAAGCTGATAAGCATTTTTCCCTTGGAAAATATTTCTATATCTGAAAGCCAAGCGTTTAAGTAAGTTTTTGTTTTTCTAGAATAGATTGAAATTGTGGCCATATATAGAATTGGCTTTGCTTATCCGTGCAGAAAATTATTCCTGTGAAGAGTTCTACCAAGGTGATTTGAAGGGTAAAAGCTTTGTTCTTGACACAGTTTTTATTGTTTTGTGAAGAGAATGGTGGGAGCTGTTTCTGTAACACTGAAACTCATCTTTGAGTGCATCTTTACAGTGCTAAATGAGAAGTTCTGAAATGCAGGTAACTAGGAGTAATGCCCTTTTTCTGAAACCTAAGATAAGCAAAATATATTGGCCTCATCCAGCTGATTGCAAAGTGGGGAATAAGCAGGCACGTTACAAAGCAGCTTGACAGGTAATGGAGAAGTTGTTTACTTGGAGACAAACTGCACACCTTCAGCTGAGTTTTAAAATATGCTGGGCAAGTGATCAAAAGCTCTGTGAGCAGCATGTCTGCTACAGTGATGTGCAATTACTTACTCTCTGCGTTTATGGAGCTGAAGCAAAAGTTACCTTCTTTTGCACTGTCCTTTTTAACAACAAAAAGAACTTCTGTTTTGAACTGTAAAAAGGGCAAAAGTCTCCTCATTATACAAGACTGTATTCCTCCTTGTACACATCAGCCTAGGAGCCTTTTCTGAGAGTAGCGTGACAGATTTTTTTTTTTGATGCAGTTTAGTCAGTGTGATGGAATGGATCTAATAATGCCTTCTCTTGCTTTGGGAAATCATGGACTAAAATTAGAGAGGTAACCTGATCTTAGCAAACTGCTCAGACATGTGGGTTCGTGGATGCCAGAATGCTAATCATAATTTTTATTTCTGGTGTGATGCTTGACCAGAGAAAGTCGTTTTAAGTTCTTGGAAATAGTCAAAGTAAATTTCCAGATGTTTAAAATTAAAAGGCCTTTTTGGTTTTTTTTCTTTCAGTGTTAGGTCAGTTAACTTTGTTTCTCTTGTTGTTGCCAATTGTTTATAATAGCATTAATGATTAATTTAATGTGCATCTTATTAAGTTTGGAATGTTGTTGCTTCATGTTTCCTGGATAGTGTGGGCTTGAGGCAGTAAATTTTCCATGGAGCTGTTGTCAATTTAGTTGTATTTTGTTTTTTTTTCCTAGAAACCCAGCTCAGTTCGTATTGATCAACTAGACCGTGAACAATTCAATCCTGATGTAATTACTTTCCCTATTATTGTGCACTTTGGGATACGACCTGCTCAACTCAGTTATGCTGGAGATCCTCAGTAAGATGCTTTTCCTTCTTTCTTTTGTTCAGGAACTCATTACTGTTGTCATTTGTGCCTTAAATAGGGCTTGGTTATGTGCTTAGTTGAGTCCAATATAAAGCTCAGCGCTTATGACATTGGACACAAGCTCCTGCAAATTAGAAAATAAAAGGAATAATTTTTTCCCTGGAGTAATTCAGGATCTGCTGAAGTAAACATGGGTGCATGTGTAGGATGAAGCTTCTTAACCTGACAACAGCTCTTCTGGGTCCAGCAAAAGGTGGTTCTTCAAGCTCCATGTTACTTCTCTTAGAGGCCAGTGGTGGGTTTTCAGAGCACAGTGTAACAGGAAGGCAGAGAGGGAGGAATAGTTATCCAGGCTTCCTAAAGTCTGTAGCGTATAGACATCTGAGCTAGAGGATGTATTTAGGTCATTTTATTAAACAGCCCTGAATGGATGTTTTTAAGTTTCTCAAATCACTGTTTGAATCTTTTTATGCCACTGACAGGGAGAAAACTTCAGGTAATCACTTAACCAGTACTATTGTGCATCATATGCAAAAGTAATTATTTTTATTTCAGAGCTGCTGCTTGATTCTTTAATTAGATATTCTTCAGGTCTCATGTCTAATAAGGAATAATATAACCATTTTCTGTTTGATAGCTTCATGATGCTCGTTTCTTGCCTACTGCCATATCCTACTTAATTATCTCTTTCTGTGCTTTGAAGGATCATGTCTACATAGTGTTTCCTAGCTTGGGAGCTCTTGCACCCTGCTACTTTTCTGTGCTTTTTATAACCTGATAGAGGCTGGGAGGAATGTAGAAAAGAAGTGGAGAGGCAATCAGGACTTAAAGCAGAGCAAGAAATACTGTTTCACTGTGGATTGATGAAGGGATGTAAAAGTGATGATTGGATTTTGTTCCCATTTCTTTTCTTAACCTCTAACTATTTCAGGGAATTCTTCCAGTGATTGGGACATCTGCTTTCTGCATGGTGACAGTATAAAACCTGTCTCTGGTGCATGTGTAGTTAAGGTGGCTTTTTTCCTCAGTGCAGTTGTTTAGGAATGGTATTCACCAATTTAGTACTGCCACTAATAAGAGAACCACAAGCCACTCCCTTCGCCTTTCACTGAGAGACGCAAAAAGGCAGAGATCATGGGTTGAGAGAAGAATGATTTACTGGAAACAGCAATGAGACAAGAAAACAAACTGTAATACCAACAATACTAACAGCAAAAATGTAGAAAAAGAGGATGATTTATGTGCAAAATGCTCAACAGATCTGCAGTTTTGAGGCCCAAGCACTCATGTGCATGTATGACAGTTGTATTCTTTTGCAAGTGCTTGCTGAGAATTTTAAATCCAACATGGCCGGAAGTGGGAATATTGAGTGCTAATCCAGATAATAAAACTGCTTTTTTTTGCTTTGATCATTAGTTTTCTTTAAAGCATATCTCTTTATCTTTTAGTTTTCTTATCCATCAAAAGGAAATAGAAATTAGACCCAAAAATATAAGAATTATCTCTGCTTTGATGTTGAATTTATTAGTATTAGTATTTGTGAAGTTCTAGTACTTTTCATTGAAAATAGTATAAAGAGAGAAAAAATATTCTTCCCACACTTTTTTTTTTTTTTAAATTCACTTTAATGGGTTTGTTTTTTGTTTGGGGTTTTAACCTTGGAGCTGCTTGCAGAGCATAGGTATGTTTTGTTTTATCAAAGTAACAAAGCATGTTTTGTGAAGGACATCTGTGGTGCTGGCATAAATGTCAGGCTTAACTCTGGTGTATCGGTGCCCTGAAGAGATTTTCCTCTAATGTATCTTTTCTTTGTGATGTTCTAATACTGAATTTTTTGTAATGGTAATGTGTTTATTAATTCTCAAACTCAATTGCAATAACAAAGCTTGTTTCACCCTTATCAATACTTGTAGAAAAATGTGTATTGTAGATCACAGTTTCAGGTTCTTGTTTTTGGGTTGAAACTTCCTCAAGGCATTTTTTCTTTTTGTTTTGTTCATTAACTCTTTTTTTTTTTTTTTTTTTTTTGGATGGTGATTGTCAAAAATAGATGTGCTATTCTGCAGTTTGCAAAAGTGCAGTGAATGGAGCATGAGAAAAATCTAATGATTGACCATTTCAGATATGTTTGTAGACTGAAAAAATAACAGTATCTCCAGAGGCTAAGAGTATACATTCAAGAATGCTGCTGAGAAATAGCTGGGGAAAAAATGCCAATAAGAAAAGATTTAAGTGTCTGTGAATGTGGGATGTTGGGAAGATTATGAAATAGTAAAATGCTGCTGCTTCATTGACTGCTAAGCCACTAACATGAAAACTTCCTAATAAAACCACAGCTCTAAGTTATTGCTGGAAAGGATCTTCTTTTATGATATAAACACAACTAAAAACTAACTTGGATAAACTTCTTTCCTCTGGCCTCTAATTCCCTGCTTCCTATTCAAAGTCTGATTTACGGATTGTGCTGAATACAGAGGTTACATTTTGAAGGTAGCATTGTTTTCTGAGGACACAGGATCCCTGTCATGATTCTCTTTCTTGCTTCTCCCATTGTAACTTTTTGAACCTGTTGGTCAGCTGCAGCTGAATATAATGGTGGGATATTGTCTTCAAATGGTGTAAGTTCTTACAAATTTGGTGAAAGTTTGTGCTAGATCCCTGAGAGACTCCCACTGATGAAAATGTAGTTGGGGTTCATGTGTGATTAGACACCACCAAAATAAGAGAAGGCTAGATGGTTGGAGAAAACCAGAAGACTTAAATATGTGCCAGTCAGAAATAACTTGATTTGCTATCTCCATTCAGCACAAACTCACAGGGAACAAAAGTTCCATTTCACTTTTCACAGAATAACTTATTGTTGCATGTGACTTGTAGAGCTCTTCCTCATGTGCTTCACATAAATGTTTGAGCCAGTGTAAGGACAGACACTTACTGGGGAAGGGTGCTTCTCCTTTGTAGTGAGTGATAGGTAAACTGTGTAGAGAAGTTTTCACCTGCCTGAATTGAGTTTAGGGGCAGGCAAGTGTTCTCAGCATGCAGAGGTGGCCCTTTGGAGAGGTTGGGTGGGTATCTGGAAGACCTGGGGTCTGCCCCAATCTTTCAATCCTTTACATCACTCTGCCTACTAATGACTCCTCTCTGCTACTTGGCCCACCCTGCTGGAGCAGCTGTCCAGGCACTGTCACCTCTCTGAAGATGCTTTGAGATTATTGTATATCTGTAGCAAAGAGGTGCTTCTAGACATTCTTTGTGTACGTTGTGTGCATTATTAGCAGCTGGTGTGTTCCTAATGACAAACAGGGAGAGAGTTGTGTTCATTGACCAAAACACTTTTTTTCTGGTTTTGTCCTTCAGGTACCAAAAGCTGTGGAAGAGTTATGTGAAGCTGCGTCACCTACTGGCAAATAGTCCCAAAGTCAAACAGGCTGATAAACAGAAGTTATCACAAAGAGAGGTATTCCGGACCTTCCTATGACTGATAATTGAGCATTGTAATTTCGGATGGAATAAAGCCCTATGACTACCCTCTTTATGGAAACAATAGAAATCCTTTACAAAAGATTTTTTTTTTCCAGACTCTTAACACAGATTTTATTTTTATCTCTGCTTGTTATTGAATGAGGGTTTGGTTTTTTTTTCTTTTTTCCGCTGTCAGAGTGCTGCAAGTTTTTTACCCAATTATGGAAATTATTGTTATGGAGCCATAACTTCTTTATAGCTGTTGCCATTAATGGTTTCAAGAATTAGCATAGAGAAGGACTTTTTATTTCATAATGTACTTTTAACTGGCTCATAATTTTAAACATTTCTCTTCTGAGATAAAAACTGCCACACTTGTGTGCATAAACTGTAATTTATTAGGTGGCATAGTGACATTGCTTAGAATCTTTGACTTGAAATCATCTGGTTGTTGTATGATAGACAAGATATTTTTCTCTTTCTGTTTTTTTCCCACAAAGTGATGAGCAATAAGCATTTCCTAAGTGCAAATGCTCAACCAATTGGGAATTAAAAGCAGAAAAACAAAGACTCCTAAATATAGCCTAAACTAACCTGTCTATTTCTATAAACCCTTGGACTGAAGCTTTGAATTTGTCCGGTGCCTGTCTATCAGGCACTCTTAATTTGACAACCTATGTAAAGACTACATAGAGGAGAAATTAACTTCTCAAGTTCAGGATGGTATTTAATTAAGTGGTGTTGTGTCTTTATTTATTGATTAGAAACACTAATTATTCATAAAATCATAGACTATCCTGAGTTGGGAAGGACCCATGAGAATCGTGGAGTGCAATTCCTTAGACTTTATTTATTTTATTGCCAGGAGGGAGGCATACAGGGCTGAAGCAGAAACTTTATGTGAGAATAATCTATATATTTGCCAGTGGAGGTGTCAGTAACTCAGAAGGAGCTGTAGGACTTTACCTGACTGGTACATGGGCTTTTAAAGATTATGAATCATATATTGAGTAGTGCGTCTGAGCCAGTCAGACTGAAACACAGTCAGGTCTGGCAAACACTGTAGCACCTTTCTCAGAAAAAACTCAATGACACACCTTCAGCAATGCACAAGGGGTGCAGTGCTGGCATCTCTGTTCCCTCTGCCATCAGTCATCCACCACTGTGAGGTTGTACAGTGATATTATTTGTGACAAGGTCATGCCTGGGGCTTTGTTCCTCTAACCTGACTTTGAGCATTTACAGCAGGTGCATAAATTAGGACCTGAAGGCTCACTTTGAAGTCAGTGGAGGGAGAAATGCATTTTTGAAGCCATTTATCCCCTTCATTGAATATAAAAGGAGCCAGGGCTAACTGGCATCCTACCCTAGACACCTCTTTATTGAGGTGTCTGAGGTTTGATGAATCTGTGTCTGGACAGATGCATCTGCTGGAACTACTCTGTGAGTCTCTGCAAATCAGAAAACAGAGCCTGTTCCTGCCCAGATATCCTCACAGGCTTCAAACTGGAAGCTGGGAAGACACAGCTTTGAGCAAGCACCCTGTAATGGAAAGGAGAAGGAGAGGCAGGATAAGTTGCAGCTTTGAAAAGCTTTGTATTCTGAAGAAGGAAGAGCACTGAAGGGAGTCTTTACGGTTAGTTCATACTGTGTGGGGAGCTTGCACACCCCAGGGCTTTATAGTACTGGAACCAAGAGATTCTAGTCCAGGGCTGATTTATTTATCTGGTTTTCTTCCATTTCGTTTTTACAGAAAATATTTTCTTGTAATGATTCTGACCCTTACATGGTTTCTAGAGACAAACTGTTTGCACAGTACCAAATAGCCAGTGGTCAAGGTAAAACATATTTTTAAAAATTTTGATTGAAATAAAATTGGTAGATTTCAATCAGCATAGCCTCCAGGACTGGTAAATGCTGACCCTTTTCCCAGACTGGGCATAGTGACATGGCTGAAGAGGAACTGCTGCGAAGTAGCCAAGATGCCAAAGCAAGGCCTGTTTTGCTCCTCCTGAATGTTCAAACCAGGAGTACACACAGTGATGGACATGCATTAAGAGATTCTTTTGTATGTCTGGTAAAGGAAGTGCTTGCATTTGAAAAACTTTACCTTTCTTACTTATGTATCGTCTTGGATGTATGAGTTGGACTGATTTGTTTTGTCATTAGCAGTAAAAAAAACCTAGTCACCTCTGTTTTCTCCTTGGTCTGCCAAAATCCCCTGTCTGCACTGTATTCCAACACATCTGCCAGTCTATGGCTGGATGTTACCAGATCTGTACCAGCCTTAGAAACTGCTCACCAAAACTGAACCTTACATAGGGTATTGTGAACAAGTGGTGCGTGCATTGTTGTGCTTTGTTATAGCAAGTCCTTCACAGGAGCTCTGTTCTCTCCCTGCTTAGGAAGCACTGCAGAAAATTCGTCAGAAGAACACAATGAGACGTGAAGTGACTGTGGAGTTGAGCAGCCAGGGATTCTGGAAAACAGGGATTCGCTCTGACGTCTGCCAGGTGACTGAACGGAAAGATGTATTTTCTTGGTAGCTGCCATTTACCTTTGCAAGGGGGTTGTTCTAGGCTGAAGAACCAAATGGAAATAAATACCTCAGTAATACCTGTTCATCTAGGGAACTGTTCTAGTGTTGTGTCCACCCCCTCTATACACACAAAAAAGGTAATTTAAGACTTTCTGTCAGGGGTTGATTAGTGCAAGGGAGAGAGGTTAGGAATGGCTAGTTTGAGGCTGGAGGTTTGCTAAACGTTGAGTCTAGTGTGGAACCCTTAATCCATCAACTGGCTTGGTTTTAGATACTTTAATATCTTTTTCTGTTTAGATAACTTTTAAAAACACCCCAAGTTTTACAGTAAAGCATGAAGGAATATATTTTTTTACTTGAAAGAAAGTAAAAAAACCCTAAAACCGCACCACAACTAACTTCTGGATTAAAACACATCACAGTAGAAAGATATCTTTCAGATACTCTGTTTCATATGCATAACATCTCCAAGGAACATATCTCTGTCAGATCCTATTCTGAAGCAGTTGACAGCCACCAGCTTTGTATTATGATAAAATAAGTGCAATTTTTATTAAATTTTGTATTAGTAAAATTCGAGTAGCTGTAGCAACCAAATAATTATACTAAAGATACACTTGCATTATTTTTGTAGCTGTTGTTTTAGAGATGTTATTTAAGAGTTAAATGCACGCAACTTAATATTAGCTTAACAATGTGAAGTATAAATTAGGGGGGTTGCTAGGCAAGGGTGTAGGTAGAAATTCACTGTAATCTTAGAAGTCTGGTCAGGCCAAAGGGGGAAATTCTACAGTGAGAGAAATGCTAGTAACTAAAATTGCTTTCCTTCTGTCTGAAACGTTTCTTGTGATTCTACTATTGCTTCTGAAGTAGAAGGAGAATAATGGCACAGTATCTCCTCACATAGCTGAGGAAAATTACAGCCCTTTCCTAACTTTTTTGTTGTGAACTGTATCTATTTTTACAACTTAAGTAAACAGTGTAAATTTCCAATTCAGGTGCTTTGAAACTCCTCTGTGTTATTCGTAATATCTTTTGTGATTCATCTCGTAATGTCTTGAATAGTCCTGTTTCATTTTGTTGAAGAACAGCAAAACACCAAAGAATTAAAGAATGGTAAAAATAAAGCTATTTCACAATTTTTGTGCCCATCTGCAGCTGTAACATCTAAATCAGCCAGTTCTGGTATGAAGGTTCTTGGATTTGATTTCTTTGAGAGGCCAAGAATAGGCAACTGTATGTCTGTAAAATGAAAGATTGCTGCTGTTGCTACATGCTTTTTCCCAGATTAAAGAACACTAAAACTAAATATGCATAAATCAGCTCTGGGGGCAGAGCTCAAGTGCAGTGATTTAAGATTACTGCTTTTAAAAGCATTACAGTTTAGAAGATTGAAACTCTTTTAAGTCACTCGTGTTAGTGTATACTTGCTCTGAGTTCCATGTAGCCTTAATGACACTGGTCTTTGCTGTCTTGGCAATGAACTGCTTGAAAGGGAAGGAAGAATGGTGAGTGGAATGTTCAAAAAAAGTGTAAAATGTCTGAGTTCTGACAGTCTCACTTGGAGTTACCCAGTATATCAAGTGCAGTACTTGGCCATTGAGCTGGGCAGCACTTAATACACAGTGTGGCAGGATCTGGCCATGCTGAGAAGACTCCACCTCTGTTCCCCCTCTCCACCTGCACCATTGTTGCTGGTGAGCTCTCAACAGCAGTGTAGAGTGTTCAACATTTAATGCATTCCAAAATATTTCAGCTCACCTGCTTCCCCTTAGTAGCTTCGGATCAGGAGTACCTAATGTCCTGGGGAATGATGGCACTATCTGAGGACACTTGAGAGAGTCTCTGCCTTGCTGTTCTAGCTGCAGCAGGAGAAGGACAAGCAAACTATTTAAAATCATACATTTTTTAAAAAGATCTCCTCTAAAGAGATAAATACATAAAACATCAGAAACATTGAATAGCCATAGTCCAAGATGATGGATGTTGATTAAATCAATCAGTCAATCAAGTAGTTAGTGCCAGGAAAGCTGCATTTTGTCAATATAACTTCAAGAGTCAAATTAAAGCCTTCCTGTGTGCTCACAGGGATCTGTCAATTCTTTGTTCACTGCACCACAGCTGATAAAAGTCTGAAACTTGGTATTTCAGTCCTCAAATGCAGGGACATGTATTGGTGTGAAGAATGTTAAACATTGCTTGAGGAGACACTATCTAGTACAGGGGAGCACAGAGGCAGGGAAGCAGAGTTGTCCTGTGTAGCAGTTTCAGGTTTGGTTGTTTTGGTGTTTTTCAGTTAATTCCTTCTGTGAAGAAGCACATAGGAAGCACACATGTACACAGTTCATATGGAGATAAAAGGGATGTTCTTACAAATTACACCCAAAAAACTCTAAATGAGTGATATGGCAGCAAAATAAAACTTCACCCACACTTCCTTGCTCTCCTTGGAGTGGTTTTATATTTCTCTGCCATTTGGAGATCCAGGGAGCCTTTTCTTGCTTTTAGCTGGTTATTTCATCTGAGACAAGAGGACCAGGGAGGAGTTCCTAATCAGCAGCCAGCTGGACATGAGCCAGGGTGTGCCCAAGTCACCAAGAAGGCCAGTGACATTCTGGTTCATATCAGCAGTAGTGTGGCCAGCAGGAGCAGGGCAGTGATTGTCCCCCCGTACTGGTGGCACTGGTGAGGGTCTTTCCAGTTCTGGGCTCTTCACTGTACAAGACAGACATCGAAGTGCTCGAGTGTGTCCAGAGAAAGGTCTGGAGCACAAGTCTGATGAGAAGTGACTGAGGGAGCTGGGGGTGTTTAGACTGGAGAAAAGGAGGCTCAAGGGAGACCTTATCACTCTCTACAACTGCCTGAAAGGAGGCTGTAATCAGGTGGGAGATGTTTTAAAAACACCCCAAGTTTTACAGTAAAGCATGAAAAAATATCTCTCTTCTAAATTCTCCCAGGAGTATTCTCCCAGGCAGCAAGTGACAGGACAAAAGGAAATGGTCTCAAATTGTACTAAGGAGGCTTAAGATTGTGTATTAGGAATAATTTATTTGCAGATAAGGTGATCAAGCATTGTAACAGATTGTCCAGGAAAGTGGTGAAGTCACCATCCCTGAAGGTATTTATAAAGATCTTTGGGACATGGTTTAGTTGGTGGAGTTTTCAGTGTTACTTTAGCAGTTGGACTCAATCATCTTAAGGATCTTTTCCAATCTAAATGATTCTGTGATTGCCTTCCAGCTCTGTGTTCAGTTCTCAGGAATTTCACAGTCTTTTACTTAAACAGAAAGTCTTGCCATTGGTTAGTCTTTTTGATCTTGTAACATTCACCAGTTTGTATTTTCTGCTGTTCTGTCATTAATGACCTGCAGAAATCTGTAACATCATTTGTTCCGTAAATTATGCATCATCTACTTTGTGTGCTTGTTTTTCATGTTTCTCTCCATGCTATACACTCATTTCCTCTAATCATACACAATCCTCTTCCTGAATTAATTGTGACAGCCCTCAGATTTTAATGGCCTTAAAACATACCTTTATTTTGAATATATTCGTGTCATGTCAGTAATAGGAATGACTAGAAAAAATTAGTTCATAAATGGTCACATGCATAAAAATCTTTAAATCCTGTATTTCTACTGTTTCTCTTTTCATTCTTATGCAAGAATTGTGATGTTGATGTCATATTGCTATACTGCTCTACTGATAAACTATACTAATTGCTTATTTCAACCCAGATACGTCCAAAGTCAATATTAGTGTATAATTCCTTCTTTGAAACACTGAGAGATGGGGACTGCCATTGTTACAAAATAGAGTAGTTGTTTTTTTCAATTTTATTGACATTTTCCCCAACAGAAAAACATTGTCTGTTTCATAGACAAACATCATCCTTTCTGATATTTTGAGCACATTAAATGTGCCAGACTACAGCATTTCAAAAATCTGATAATTCTTCCTCAAAAGGAACTGACGCAAGGCACAACTGTGCTTGAAAATTGAGTAGCTACTGTTGTTTGGTGAAAGCTGGCTAAAGTGGTGTAAAGTGTTTCTTCCTTAATGTAATGAGGCAGAGGGGAAGTGGTGTTTCTTCAATTTTGCAACCGGGTGTTAAATTAAGTCACGAACATATAGCATTGTATTCAGTCATAATTTCTTGAAATTTGCTGTTACTGGTGACCAGACATGTTTTTTACCTCATTGAAGTTGCTTAAGTTGAAGACTGGCTTTATGTATTTATTCCCTTAGTCTGTGCAGGACTGTGGAGATAAAAACATATATTTAATTAAGTGCTTTGATAAGTGAAGGATGGGAAACTATGGGTTTTTTTCACCTCATTTAAACCAAAACAGTAAACTAAATGTAAGAATTGGGAAGTGTTTGTATTTTTAGCTCACTCAGCTGAGTTCTGTGTACACTGAGGTTGAATGTTTTGGCTTATTGCATTTGTTTTTTCAGCATGCAATGATGCTTCCTGTCCTCACCCACCATGTCCGCTACCATCAGTGTCTGATGCACTTGGACAAGTTGATAGGCTACACTTTTCGAGATAGATGCTTGCTGCAGGTAAGTTATGAAGAGAGAACCCCAGCCTCTTGCAGATTCCTCTTCTTGATATTACTGAGTTCATCCAGAGTTCTGAAATGCATGGCATTGCCACAGCTTGGATGGACCTGATTACTTGTACTGCAGATCTTTCAAAAGTTTCTGTTTTCCCAAGAGACTTCTAAATAGAGTTATCTATTGTTCACAAAGATATTACACCTACCTTTGCTCCCATGGTAGATCTGGATTTGCTTGTAATGTGTAGCAAGACAAAAATGCAGTTACTGAAAAGACTGTCAAGTACTTGTTTCTGGGTAAGTTCCTTTTTTCAGGTATTTATAGAGAATACAGTGTTATTCTGCAGATGAGTGTATGTGCCCTGCTTCTTGTTTCTATAGCCAGTTGTTCTAAAAGAGAATAATTAAAACATTGCCCCTTTTTTGCATTTGGAGCCAGGAAATAGGAATTTGCAAACTTCTTTTCAGCTCCTGATTTCTGCAAGTACACGATGAAATTTTTTTATTAACAAGCAAGACCAGGAACTGGAGAGGAGGATTTCTTACTTGTTTTAGATGCGTCCATGTCACATAACCAGCCTTTTATGTTAATGCATATTTGGAACTGGTGACCTTTGAGGCTGATGCTTGACATGGTGGCCCCTTTCCTCTTAGACTTTTCCTGAATTTACTGAAGGAAAATGGGGACTTCTGTTCAGAACTTCCTTCTTAAGTAAGCATCATCTCTCTCCAATGGCTGGACTAAAAAACATGGCAGTTTTTGTATTTCTTTAGAGATTTTGCTCCCAAATTATTTTAAGGAAATGTCTCTTCTCACAGTTTTTCTCATTTCTAGAATTTGTTTTCCAGGCCTTTTCCTACTGGAAGTTATATTAAACATTGAGTATCTTCTAGGATTTGGTTGTTGGCAGGCTGTCTTTGTTTTAATGTCAAAGATAAAAACGCAGTGATGGAAACTTTCAAAATGTTGAGGCCAACACACAAACCAATAAGTAAATTCTAATCAAAAAGAGATGAAAGCATAAAAATCACGTGTGTAAGCATTAGTCACGTTTGGTTATAAAAAATGTGCTTTTTAATGCTTTGTCCCTACACTCATTTATTTAAAACCTACAAACACTTTCCATAAGAGGAAGAGATTTTTAAAAATGTATATAGTGTCTGTCATCTGCCTGAGCATAGGCAATGTTAGATGTATAATTCTGCATTGATTGTTACCTATTTTATCATGGTGTATTCTTTTTAAAGTACAAGCAGGTTAAAAAAAGATTAAACTAAGTTATCTATTCAGAAAAGCTGTAATATGTCATCTAGTCCAGATGGAGCAGAATTTGAGAATTTGCAATTACAACAAACTTAGTAATAATATCAAGGAATTAGAAAGAACTTGGAGAAACTTCTTGTTGTTGATTAAATATAATTTTACTCTTTAAATTTTATGTTTAGAAAGCAACAGACAATGTTTGAATAAATTACTGAATGTCTTTGCTCACAGTCTGCAACACCAGTCCTGCATGTGTGTCAGAAGTAACTTTATGCAGCTTGCATTTTCCAGTGCTTCCTCTTTTTTATACACAAGTTTTGTGTGCACATACTTTTATACAAGCACACTATTTTGATCTGTGTATGTGTAAAAAAGGAGAAAATGTGTGAGTTTGGAGGATGGAGTTCTGAAAAAGAACCTGTAGTTCTATTTGCTGCAGCCATTTCTGCAGTGGTGGTGTCAGCAGCAGAGTAAGCTTTTGGTAATCCTTGGTGGTACAGAGGTAAAACAGAGGACCAATCTTATCATTCCTCTTCCATTTGAAGAGTGAGTCCTCTATAGTCATGAGAGAAAGAGTTCTTCTGTGATTAACTCTGCCAGGAATAATGTACTTGTTGTTGTTTCATTTTTTGAGCTAGGAGAGCTTTATAGATATTTAAGTGATGCAAATATGTATGGCTGAGAAGCTCTTTTAATTGCTTATATTTTTAATATGAATATTTATAGTTCAGTGTTAGAGTGAATATATTTCTAAATAAGCAAATATATTGAAATCAGGTCAGCAAAGCTGGTAAGCAAAAGTCTTAAGGCAAATTGACAGTTCATGCTTTTTCTCTTCTAAACTAATTTTTCTTTAAAGAAAAAAATTATGAAAGTTAATTAGTTAAATTGATGATTGAGCATAAATGTTGCTTCTTTCTGACATCTGAAATAGTTCACTCTGCTTTTAAATTGCTGGAACCAACTTTCTGATTCACTACATCACTTTGTAACCTTTCTTCAAACTGGGAAATAACTTTTACTAGCTACCAGTCTAAGACAATGTTTTTCTTTCATTTGCAAAAATACATTTAACCCTTTTTTTTCCCTGTATGTGTTACACTACAGCTTGCCATGACTCACCCAAGCCATCATTTAAATTTTGGGATGAATCCGGATCATGCCAGAAATTCCTTATCCAACTGTGGGATTCGACAGCCTAAGTATGGAGATAGAAAAGTTCACCATATACACATGAGAAAAAAAGGTATGCTACTTACACCACTAACATTTTTCTCTTACCCCGCACTTAATCAGTAAGAACACCCTTTGTTCCATTATCATTTCCTTGGCCATTGTTCTTTTGAGAGATGCCTTAAATGGAGAATTTCAGTGATCATATGCAGACACCAATGAGGTTTTTCTAAAAGACTGGATTTTGCAAATTAGTCAGTAAGTAAAGAGCTGAGAACAAGCAAGGGTAATAAATGGGAGGATGTATTTGCTTAGATTTTTGGCAAGTACTGTTTTCTTAATTTGCTGCTCAACATGGTGAACAAACTGGAATATATTTTGTAAATGTGTCTTACTAATGTGAACGTGTGGTCTGTCTGCTGCAAAATATTCCTCACCCCTTTAAAGTATATTCGGTGATAATGAAGTAAATTGTTTGTTGCTTATGTAATGTTTAGAATGTCCTTTTCATGCAAAGGTGGTATTTATCTGGCTCCCTGAATGCAAAAATTCAATACTGTTGTAATGGGACTGCAGTCAGTTAGGCAGAGAGCATTGGTAAGGATTATACTTCATGTAATAAACCCTCTAAATAACAGGATAATCTTGTGTACAGCAATTACAAAGTAACGTTTTGAGTAATGGTTTTCTACATTTATTCAAAGTGAATTTGTGGCTGTTTACTTAATAGTTCATTGTTTATGTTTCTAGGGATAAACACCCTGATAAATATTATGTCCCGTTTAGGACAGGATGATCCAGCTCCTTCCAGGTAATGAAGATAGTTTTTTGCAAGTAGGGAAGCTGCTGCAGAGGGAGATATTTAATAGAAATAACCAACTTACTGTCACCAACAGCTTTGGCAAATAGTTGAAGTGAAAAGTCATTTTGAATTGACTTTTATATTATGAAAGTGTGCTGAACCTCCATTAGCAGTGACATAGTAAATGTTTGGTTATGCCTGCAGAAAACGTCTGAGGAAGGTTTTAACAGATAATGCTATCATTTTTGTTGATCCCTGAAATGAGGAGGACTAAAAGACTACCTTTTTGCTTTCTGCAGAATAAAAAATAAGACTTGTTGTTGATATCAGTGCTATAAATTGGATTCTTCATCATGTTTTCTCACAGTAGTACCTTCCTGGCATGGCACCTTGTTAACAGGAGTGTGGTGCTGAACATGGGCTTTGCTGATTTACGGTTCCAATTTAAAGACAGATGCAAAAGCCATTAATGTTGTAATGCGATAATCCGTAAATGGCCACTAAGAATTCTGTGCATATAAATAGAGTTTAAGATATGGTTTACAGCCACAGGCACCATATTTAGCTGAAGTTGAATAAACAAAGCTCACAAGGCTAATGCACAAAGCAGTTGCATGTGAAATCCCTTAAATGCATGAAGTAAATGGCAAGTGTGTATTTTAGTCAGCTGGTGCTGTAGCCAGACTTTTCAAGAGTCATCATTTCGGAAGAAGCTTGGGAATAGGAGAAATTTAATTCTGCATAAATTATTGTTGCACTGTTCCCTAAATGCTGATTCAGCTAGACCATGCCCTTTTCTCTTCAAGCTTATTCGAGTCCTCTAAAGATAACATAAATTAAATTGCATTAATTCTTGTGAAATAACACAAAAATTTAAAGTCCCATTTCTGAAAGAGGTTTATTTTCAGTTATGTTGCTGCACAGAGCTGTTGCAGATTTGCTCACACATTACTGTTTTATACAGCAGAGGTACATGAATTCTTTCAGCCCATAACAAAGGCCTGCTATTTCTGAAAATACACTAATAATATAATTGTTGAGGGAGTGAAAATTACAATAAAAGCTGCCAAACACTTGACAAGGATCTTCTGGATTAAAAAAAGAAATCCTGTGGCAATAGCCTTGATTCTGTTACAGTCATGTGTGAGATCAGAAATGGTGCTGCTTACTTGCTTTGATGTCTAGAGCAGAAATTTGTATGTATTCAAATACATGCTCACATTCTTTTCAGCTGCTTGCCCTTTTAGTCCTTTGAATATAAGCAGGCAGACAGCTTGAAGGAAATGAAACTTTATACAAAACAAAGGTAAATCAGGAGTAGTAATGAAAGAAGACAGAGGAGATAAAAGATTCTAATAACTTAATGGCATCTTTGGATTCATCTCCTGGTACAGCCATTTTTTTCTTTTTAGCTCAGAGGAATTTACAGAAAATAAGACATATGAAAAATCCAGGTTCTTACTCCCTCTGCCATCTCTGCTGGAGGGTCATCCTGCCCTGCAGGTGTTGATGTTAATTAGGTAGAGCTCCCTAGTATTATGCACAAGGCTTGGAACAGGCTGTTTCAATCACCTGGTGCCCTCTGATGGGCAGAGAAACCTGACTTTGGTGCCAGGCAGTAGTCCTGTTTCCTTTCCCCATTTTGTGAAGCTCTGACAATAGCTCAGAACAGAACATACCAAAATTTCAAAGGTGGTGGTGTCAGTCCTGAGTTTCATGATTCACACAGTTGTGACTCTTGTTTGGAAAGGATTGTAATCCAGAGAGGATGGGGGAGGCTGCAGAAATGACTGTCATGAATGATTAACAATCAACTCTGATTTTTTTCTGTTTTAATTGTGTTGTGTAAATAACCAGCATATGTTACTTAGGTTATGGTGAACCTTAAAATGCCTTTTTCAGGATTAACCACAATGAACGTTTAGAATTTCTGGGAGATGCTGTGGTGGAGTTCCTAACAAGGTAAATGGGGAATTCTTCAGCGGTTCTCACCTTTGTATGTTATTATTATAGCGTTGTGTTTATTGAACTTTTCAGTGTCTACTTTCAGTGTGTATGTGTGCAGTCCTGCCTGATATTTAGACCTGCATACCTGCAGACAACTCTCTTGATAATTCTTTCAGTGGTCATGATAAAACAAGAAAGATTACAAAATAAAAAGCTAGAGTTTCTGTTTCATGGAGTGCAATTTTAAATTGATTTGGGTTAGAGATTATTCAGCTATAGACAAGTTGAACTTTGTACCCCTTTTTTAAAGGAAAGGTATTTTTCCTAGCATGCTATTTTGTTTCCATGGGTTGTTTTTGTCTAGTTGCAAGGGAGAAGCATTTATGTGTAATGCTGAATGTGTTGCAGTTCTTGTATTTCCAGTAATTAGGGCTGTAGCTTCCATAACAGCTTAAATAGTTAAGCACAAATGCAATTTATTCAAAAGTAATGAGAAAACTGCATGGCTCATCAAAAATTGCTCCAGTTCTGGCCTGAGTATTCTGAAATCAGTGAAAAATACAGGCATATTATTAGTTGTCTCCATTGTTCTACCTTACCTTAGTAGAGGCAAACAGGTTGCACAATAAAAGGATTATAATCTATTTTCGCCTGCTTTGTTCTACTGTTTTTAATAGAGGTGTGGTCTTGTTTACTGCTAATTTGCTCTTTAAACCAGTTTGTTACATGAACAGCAAATCTGCCTTTATATCTCTGTTCTCTACGAGCCATTAGCTACGTGATATTGAAAACTATTAGCCTATAAAGGTCTCCACTGCCCTTAAATCTCATGGCCTTTTCTCTTGTACAACAGTACAGGCTGATAAGATGGAAGACTCGCTGATTAAAATGTCTTGCATTTTTCATTGTCATTGTTCATCAACCATCAGTTCACTTTCTGACCTAACTTTTGTCTCGATTCAGAAAAATAATGAGCTCCATTTCTGTTCAGTAGAGTTTGTAAGCACCTATTTAAGTCTCTTTTTTTTTTCTACCTCTCTTAACTTTGGGTGTCTGCTGTTGTGAATTATGATGCTTGATTAGATTGCCTCTAAGTTCTACAGCAGATTTTGTGCTTAAATAATCTTACATCCATCTGCATTTTTCTCCCTGTACTGGCTTAATAAAACATTTTAATAATTAGTGCCATACAGTGCCTTAATTATGGAATGGTGAAAACCCTCTATGTATTAACTTTTTTCGACATGGGTTAGGTAGTCATAGATGAAAGTATCCAAAATCATTTATTCATTACTCAGATCTTGATGGGGTCAGTGAATTACTTGTTTTGTTTTGTTTCTGTTTTACAAAGTACCTTGCTAGCATGATGGCAAATACCATTAAAGATTGTTAAAAGCCTGTGATTTTTACCTCTTTTTGTGTGTGTGTGTGTGTGTTTGTGATATAATGACTTCACACATTTGATAGATACAGGCTGTTGAGTTCTGTTCTTTGTTTTCATTAGGGTCTGTTGAAGTACTTTAAGAGCCATGTATAAACAGATAGATACCCTGTTGGTAGCAGCCTCACCTGAAGGCGCTGTGTACCCACAGCACGGCGTTTCTCAAGGCTGAGGCTTCCCTTGTGCTTTATTCCTCAGCATCCTCTAGGTGTCAGCTGTGCTGCTGATAGACAGAAACCTGAGATGAGGGAACTGCAGGCTGGGGCAGGCATTTAGACATTCTGTGCTGCCCAGCAGAGTAACAGTACTCTTCCTTCTCTGCTGCCAGTGTTGTCCTGTCAGATAGGATTGGGCGTTTTTTGAATGTTTGTATCTTTACCTTACTTCAAGCTGAGTTCCACTTTGGGAAGGATCTTGTATTACTCACTGGGGTCGGAGGGAAGGGCACAGTTTTCTACAGATGTGTGTGGTTCATCTTTAATCAAATGCTGACAGCATCTGGTTTGCCTTTTGTTTTGCCAGTGTCCACTTATACTACCTGTTTCCCACTCTGGAGGAGGGAGGATTAGCTACGTACCGCACTGCCATTGTGCAGAACCAACACCTGGCCATGCTGGCTAAGGTACAGCTCTCTGTGTCTCTGTGTTCCACATCCATGGGTGGAATACTAGGAGTGTCTGGACTGTTTCTTGAGGGAGCTGCCTGCTTTGAACATCACTTCCTTTGCTGTGTTTTGTGTGCAAGATTTGGGATGCGGGAACCCTTTTCAGTTTGAAAGTAGATTTTAAAGATAAAGGAGAACTTCGTGCTTCTCCAAAGCATGCTTTTGGGAAAAGTGATTTTTGCAGGCATAAAGATAAGTTTTTAACCTTTGAAAATGTGCCTATACTTGCCTTTAATTTTCACAAGTAATGAAGCTGACTGTAGAACTTCAGTGAAAAAAAGAATCAAACTTATAAACATGTTGTTTATAAGAGGACTTTCTGATAGAATATGTAGGGAGAATGTGGCAACAAGAGGTAGAAAAAATGGGGGGAAAAATTTCATCTGTTCCATAACCTATGCAGTCATTTTCAGGCCCACTGTAGACTGTCAGAGTAATCAGAAGTACATTAAAACAGAGTTTTGGAAAAGAGTTGTGTCATCTCCTAAAAAAAATTAAGATGCCTTAGAATTTTGTTTAATTTAGTTCTGTGAACAACGGAGCTTTTTATATTTCTATATATGATACGGGTACATGGTATTATGGTACAGAAAGTTGATTGAATCTGTTCATAAATGGATAGGTATTCCCTTATTCATTCTTGATTTTGTTAGCTTTTTTTTTTTTAAGAAACAGTCTGAGGCTTACTGATGTAGTTAATTATGCTACACATGTGCACACACTGTCCACTGCACACTGCTGATAGTTTTCAAGTTGCTCTTTTACTCTTTCCTCTCTGTAATCACACAGTGCCCTAAACAAGCATATCCAATTTTGGGATTTTGGCAAAAACTGCAGGATTTCTAACATATCATCTTTTTGCTCAGCTCTCAGGAGAGGCATAGGGTAGGCAGTGAACACAGTAATTTCCTTTCATGTCTTTCTTTATTAATTTAGCTAAGCATGAATTGATTGAAACATTTCATATCAGGGCTTTGTTTACAAATATGGTATTGCCTGACATTTGAATTCATGATACTGTTTTTAAACCTGCATCAGGAAAGCTCATATATTCTTCAAGTCTGTTCACAGCCTTTATCATTATACAGGGACAATTTTTAAAAATTCTTATTGCAATATTTTAAAAACTGTAGATACAGCTGTAAATATTAGATATCTGTATATTCCCAGTTTTCCAGCTCAACCTTTGTTCCTCTCATGTGTCTTATACGATGTTCCTGGTTTTATCCCCTGCAGTATCATGTTGCATTCAGTTCACTTAATATGATTCTCAGCCTCTCAATGTCTCTTGAACCTGTGGAATGCTGCTCATAATTAAGGATCAAATGATGAGTATAAGAAGTTTAAATTTTATATAAAAAATTAATATTCCATTTTTATGTTGACTCTAGCAAGTGCTCACTGTGCAGAATAAAGTCTGATGGAACACTGTAACTCGTAATTCACAGTGTTCTGGAGCAGTGAACAGGCTGCGTGCCATTCATTGAAAATGGAAAACTTTTTGGCAATTGAAACATGTCTAAACCATGCATGTCAAACAGCTTAGTCTCCAATTTTACCTCTTAAGTATACACTGGGAGGATGAAGTTGAAAGTTAACAAGAAATTAATCAGTAGAAACTTACACCCAGCTGGGAAGAGCCTGTTCTCATACAAACGCTGCAAGATGCACAAATCTCTTCTTAAAAATCCCAATAATGATTTTGTGTCAAAAAGACAAATATGTAAAAAGAATCTAGGAGCTCTTGCCTGCATTTCTATATCAGAATTATCATACATTATAGAAAATATCTGGCTTACTACCTGAGATTTTGACTGGCAAGCAGAACTATAGTTCAAGCAACAGATGAGTGTTAATGATGCATTTTTGAAAGGAAGAAGGAAGCTAGGTGGCACTGCAGATTAAAATATGAGCCTTCTCTTGCAGTGCCCAGAGGCCACCACCTGTTGATGGTCTTAGAGAAAAAAGCCAGATGCTCAGTGGATTGTGTATACCAGAGTTCGTATTCCTCACTGTTTTGTTTTGGCTTCTTTTGGTTTGATAGTTCTAGTTTTTCCATGGTATCACACTCCAGTTGTTTACCTCTGATAAACAAGGGAAATTTTTTTCATTTTAGCCTGTATCTAAACTGAAACTATGGAGAAAAGCATCCTAGTTCCTTCAAACCTAGTAGCTGCATGATGACAGTGTAATTGAACTTTAGTGACTAAACTGGTACTCTTGTACTTCCAAAGCCATGGTTTTAACTCTTTCTCCATATTTTGCAGAAGCTGGAACTGGAACGATTCATGCTCTATGCTCATGGCCCAGACCTTTGCAGGGAGTCAGATCTTCGCCATGCCATGGCCAACTGCTTTGAAGCCCTAATAGGTAATATGTTTGCATTTATGTGTGCAGACAGTCATGTTTTATACATGTCTGTGTGCTGTGTTGACTGTGATGAAGGAGATGTGGGCCTGTTGAGTAGTGCTAGGAGAAGCAGGCCATAGTAAAGCATCTTACATCATCTTTGTCCCTTCCCCTCTCCTGCACGTATGCCACGTGTATAGACACAATGAGTGTGTCGTACAACCATGGAAATCTCATCTTCCATATCCTGGCTCCCACACACTGAAGGTGAAGCTGTTTCATGTCACTGCAGAACTCCCCCTCTCCTGTGCCAGCATGCCCTGACAACTGCTCCCTGTCTGAGGGGAGCAGTTCAGTCACCATGGCCTGGCAGAAGATAAGCAGGTTCAGTGCTTCCAGTAGTGCTTGAACAGACATGCGACCTCAGCCCTGAATTTTAAACTGCAGCTTGCCTTCTGAATGCATCAGGCTCTCCCAGCTCAGTCACCAGACTACTTCCTCTGTGCCCTGCTAACCTTCCGTGAATTTGCAAAGTAAATATCTTTTAGTCTTTGCGTTTTTCTTACAGGTAAAAAGCATGGCAGTATGCCATGGCTGGTGTAATAAAGCTATTCTCTAGCTGAGGGTGAAGGAGAGTTGTGTTAAATTTGCTGTTGGGTGCTAAGATGCTGATTAGTGACTGGCTGCACTGTCTATAGGTTTATATTGCAGACAAAATTAGAGCCTGGCCACAGTTACCAAGCAGGAGGGTGGAAATCTCATTGGTTACAACTGCACAAGCTCTATTTTAAATAGCATATTTTTATGAACCTTCACTTGTGTAAGTCCACAAAGCAAGTTAATCTCACTGGTTTGACTTCATATTCATTGAGATGTACTGTACAAGTTAGTAGCTATGAGAATGGTTTAGCCCTGATGCAGGTCTTTATGTACTATACGAGCTCCTAAAGCATTTTGTCCTGCTTTGAAAAATAGATCATAGTTGTCTTAGATGTCAACAGTTCTGTGCATTCTGCCTTGGGCCAGATTACATTTCCTCTTATCAAGAAATAAGAGTTTTCTTTTTAATTCTGTTTTGCTTTCCATGAACGCTTTGATCTTTAATTTAAAAATAAAAAGCAAACAGAAGAGGAACACTAGATATGTATCTGTGTCTTTGTTCATAGGCTTCAGCTTGTCTAGAGTGTAGTGATGAGAACTATTTGGCAAGCATTGAGATTTGCTGAGAGAGCAGGGTTGCTGTTTAACCTCCAATACAAAGCTGTTCAGAAAGTTAATTGAGCAATAAGATTTTGTCAGTGCTGTAGCTAAAATCTGGGAGCTTGTTAAGGGACTCTAAAAGTACATGTAGGGTCTGGAACTCCTGCTTGAGGCTCTTTTACAAAGTCTGGTGCTTCATCAGAAACTTCCTGTGATGAAAATGAAAAGCAGAAGTATGAGCAGGTTGCCTGGAAATTGTTTAAAATTTTGTGCTCTCCTAATATTCCTCTGTAAAATTAGTCTTATAAACCCCCAAACTGTTCTTCGAGGAGTCCAAAGAAAGCAGTTGACCTAGTGAAGAATCAGAGGGGAAAGGGGAAAGGCAAGGCAAATCATATTTTTCCTATGTGTGGGAACATGCACTCCCTTTCTCTGTGATCTTGATGTAGCTGTGTATTTCATTTGCTTTTTTGCTTACAATAACAAATTTGAGATTTTTAGGAAATTTTCTCCTGTAAAGCGTATTAAAGGACAAAATGTTGATACTAAATTTAAGAAGGGCCTGTGCTGATACAGAGTATATAGGGCACACCCAAAAATAGAGTTTGTTAAAACAAATTCTGCAGAGTTTGTTACTGATGGATATGTGGAGAGGGCTAGTGAGGGTTGTGTGTGAAGTTTAAAAAAAAAAAACAAACATAATCTTCAGGAACTGAGTCATGCAGAGATGCTGTTTCCAGTTCAGACAATAAATTACTGTGATACCAATAAGGAAGGAAGCTCTGGAAGACCTTGAGCTTTGCAATAGTCCTTACACATGGTTTGTGTGCAGAGCGTTATCTTGTTGGAAGTATAGAATAAATGTAAATTATTTGCTAATTATCAAAATGTATTTCATGGGTTTCCCTATCTGCAGATGTTGTTGTGGTTTATCCCCAGCCAGCAGCCAAGCCCCATGCAGCCACTTGGTCACTCCTCCACCAGTGGGATTGAGGAGAGAATCAGAAGGGTAAAAGTGGAAAAAGTCATGGCTTGAGATAAAGACAGTTTCATAGGGAAAGCAAAAGCTGTGCACATAAGCAAGACCAAATGAGAAATCATGTCACTGCTTCCCATGGGCAAGCAGCTGTTCAGCCATCTCCAGGAGAGCAGGGCCCTGTCACATGTAACAGTGACTTGGGAAGACAAACACCATCACTCCAAGCATACCCCTTTCCTCCTCCTTTTCTGCAATTTATGTACTCAGCATGATGTTATGCAGTCTGAAATATCCCTTTGGTCAGTTTGGGTCACTTGTCCTGACTGTGTCTCCTCCCAACCTCCCAAGCACTCCTTACTCCACACACTCTAGTGTGGCAGTACCAAAAGCAGAAAAGGCACTGGCTCTGTGTGAGCCCTACTCAGCAATAACAAAAACACCTCTGTATTATCAACCCTGTGTTCAGCAAAAATAGAAAACATATCCCTGTACTAGTCACTGTGAAGAAAATTAACTCTATCCCTGCTGAAACCAGCACAATTGTAATAGTTAGCTATTTCCTGGAAAGTACTTTTGGAAATATATTGCGTCAAGGTTAAACTTTACTCTTTGGGTGTATCATTTCCTATCACTGATACAATGATTTCAGGTTTTTCTTTGCATTTTGTGGCTGTTGATTTATGCTGGTGTTTAATGTGCTTTAAATTTCTCCAAAATATAGATGTTGCTACAGAAAACATGCTTTTAAAAATGAATGTGTTGGAGATGAAGTCCAAGATCTTTGACTTTCTCGTGCTTAGTAATTTTCTAGGTACTAATTGCATTATTGACCTTTGACATATTTGTCCCCTCATGTAGGAGCTGTTTATCTAGAGGGAAGCCTAGAAGAGGCAAAACAATTATTTGGACGTTTGCTCTTCAATGAAAAGGTATTTATGTACTTACATGGTTTGATTTCCAGTTCAAAAATAACTTGATGTGCTTTCCTGTCCATTGTTTTACTTGAGGATCACAACTGAACAGAAATACTGTGTTCTGTAGTTCCTGGAAATTGAATTAGGACAGCAGGCTGTACTGATCCAGGCAAAAAAAAATTATGATGTTTTCTCAGGTGTGCTTTAGGGTGCTTTGGCTTAGGTAGGGAGGAGTGGGTGGTGTGGGAAACCTGATGGCTTCCATTCAAAGTGCAGCTCTGAAAACAGAAGTGGGTGCTGTGGATCCAGGAGTCAGACTCTGAAGGAATGATGCACATGTCGAACAACTATTTTGTTTCATAAATAATCCTACCCTAAAAGCTTTGAATATATATATTTGGGAAAAAAAAAAAGGAGGGTGTCTCATTCAACATTTACCCAATTGCACAGTGGGCAAGAATAGATCAGGATGTATCTTGGATGGCTGTTAGCTAGAATATGTGCTGGATAAAGGTGAAGGAAAGTACCCACTGCTGGGACAGCACACGTGGCAGTGGTGAGAGGGTGAATTGTATGTTATTTTTCTTCCTCTAAGTCTGTGAAATGAGAAATCTTATTAGAAAAAAAAGTATATGGAAGCCTATTGTAACTTAGTGTTTATTTGTTACTCAGTGGCTGTAGTGAAGGAAGCCTTTATGAAATAAAAGAAAATAAATAGGTTTTTTTTTCTTTTTCAGTCCTTGCCTTTGGAGAAGTCAAACTTGCTACTGAGGAGTGCTTGCAAATAAAGTTAGTCCTGAGGCTTAAACAAATCTTTTTCTTCCTTTAACCACTTTTAACGTGGTTCAAGGATTTTTCCACCTCTTTGACACAAGCTAATTGGGAGAACTACAGGCAGTTTGAACAGCAAATACACGATTTTAAAAATTAGTTTGCCAGCACTATTGAATTTGCAATAAGCAGAGTCAGCATCTGAAATAGTTCAGTATTTCAAGTAATGACATTTTATTTAGTACTGTGGAATTTGTTAAATGACTCCCTTGAGCATTAAAGGCATCTCTCAATGTTTGCAGGACCTGCGGGATGTATGGCTTAATTATCCACTACACCCACTCCAAGTAAGTGTATCCCTTTCTGTAATAAATTTCACAGTTCTGGTTTATTTTCAGGGATGCTTTTCCATAGGTTTCCATTGTGATGACGTCTCAAAAATTGTGTTAAAGAGTAGCCAAAGGAATATATATATGCTTTCCTCTGTGTTTGGTTTATGATTTGTTTGGTTGGGTTTTTTAAATAAGTAGTGAGTTTCTGCCTCTCTGAGAATTAAGCACTCACCTTTCCTTGGCTCATGTTTGTTATATAACTGTGCCTATACAATAAATCCAATGACAGGTAACGTTTTGACAGCTTCTTGTTTATCTTCTCTAAGTTGGAGGAAAAGGGTGCAAAAACAATCTATGAATATATTTTCTTAACCTGAAATTAGGACTGAAACCTTAAACAGTAGGAAGGCACATTAATTGAATGCCATGAAAGTTTTGATTTGGTTCTATTTTGATTCTGTGTGTGTGTGCCCAGGCAATGATAGTGTGGTTGTTTTACTGATTCCAGTAACTTTAATACCACGTAAACACTAAAATTATGAAGGTGTCTGAAGGCTAACTTATCCTCCATTTATCAAAAGATAAAAGTTCACAAGCTGTCAGTTTATGAGGCTGGAAGATGGGAGATTGATGTCCCAGCCCATTCTCCCTTACTGAATTCTTGGGCAGACATAGAGCAAGTCTGAGAGCCTCTCTGCACTGTAGCTCCTTGTCTTCAGTGCAAGCAGGAGCCTGCAAGGGTGCTGCAAGAACAGCAGTGAGTGCACAGCCAAAATCTTCAGCAACAAATCAGTGCATGTGAAGAATTTTTGCAGCCACCTCCCTCTGAGTGTAAATACAAAATACTCTTAATAGGAAGATAATGTTTTGAGATTCAGCACTGGCTGTGCTGCGTGGTGGCGCACACAGCTCCAAAGGAGATTGTTCTTACTCTGAATTTCTTTCTTTCTTCTTACTTTATTTTAACCTTTTCAGCCCTGCTTTCACAAAGAAGACTTGCACTCTGTTTAGAAATTGGCAACAGTCAGTGTAGGAAACTTATAATTTCTTACTACCAGCTTGACTCGTGTGATGAAAATTGTTTTCTTCCACATCCCAAAACCATCTTAGGAGGTTTTGCCAGTAGGTGAAACACAGGCAGCTCAGGCTGGCCTTTGGGCAGAGCTAGCCTGAAAAAAGGCATTTTTAAAATTACTAGAAATCACTATAGTAATATACTGAATAAGATCCCAATCAATAAAAATAAAAAAGTTCTGGGTAAGATAACAGATTTACAGTTCTTCAGTTCTATGTATTTGGTGGTAGCCAAACCATTTGTAGAAATGGTTCTGAAAATAATTAGTGGTCATCTGGATACATATAGACTCTTTCTAAAAAGTCAACATGTAGACAAGTCCTTCCTCAGAGATGTATGGGAAGTTTTAGGGGACAAAACAGCATGTGATAATGCAGATGATACTGGCTGCTGGGTTTCCTGAGAGGCTGTTGGAAAGACAGGAAAGGCTTTTAAATTTTTTTTTCTTTTTTTTAAGAAGCAATAAAAAAAGCAGCTCCAGTGAAAAATGTCAGTCCCTAGCAGATTTAAAGGAATGGCTGAAACATAAGAAATGGAGAACAGGAGGGAAATGACCGCATCTTGCAAGGAATGGTGATCACTGGCAGATTTCCCTTGGGATCTTTGCTGAAGTACAGGCTGTTCTCATTGACAGCCTAGGGAAGAGGATGAGCAGTGAGGTGGCAGTTTGTTGACAGTACCAAATTATTTCAGGTAGCAGGGACAACAGCAGACTGAAGAATTGCACTCTGGTAGTGAGAATGCAAGGGTGACTCACTGTGGAGTTTAAAAAAGCAGAAGAAATTCTGTGCAGGTAAATAGAAAGGGCTGTGCATGAGGAAGCAAAAAGCAGTCTCAGCTCCGCTTGCAGCTGAACTCCAAAATGACAAATATCACTCAAGTACGGGATTTTGGTGAAAGGGTATGTAGCTCTGAACTGAATGCTCAGTACAGAAAAAAAAAGACAAATTGAATGTAATCAATTAATAGAAAAGGGACAGACAACAAACCAGAAATTATCTCAGTGCCAGTTTAAAAATCTGTGGTTATTCTTACTTTTCTTTTAGGCATCCTCTTCTGGATAATTCCTCCTCTAAGGCATTACTGTACCACAGAAATGCTCAGAACAGGTGGAGGAAATGCTTAAGCTATTTCTCAGTTCCATAAAAACATTTAACAGTGTCATCACATCAAGGACATCAGAGAAGAAACTAATAAGAAAAGATATTGACCCAAAGCAATAATTTTAATTTTCTTGTGTTAGTGTGCCCTCTTGAATTTCATATTCAAAGTATTTATTCTTGATTTTTGATACTTAAGGAAAGTGGGAGAAATTGATTAGGGTTTTGTCTCGTCTTGAGATGCTGTCAGTCTGCCAGCCCAATTCTAATAATTTCTGAATCTGTTGCTCAGTTGCAAACAGTGTGATAATGTTAGAAAATGCAGAAATGTACAATTGTACATGTTGTGTGAAAGTTTCTATTATGCTACAATGCATCCACATGTAGAGACATTCAAGTGGTGTGTTTAAATGCCTCAGCTGTTAAAAAAGCATACATCAGAGCTCATCTCTTCTTTGAGTGGTAGTTATCCAAGACAAAAAGGTGGAGGAAACTTGGTTTTCTCAGTTCAGCTGTCCATGGAACTTGTTCATTGTATTCTTTGCCCTTGATTTAGAAAAGGCTTGCTTTTCTCTGAAAATTTCTGCAGCAGTCTGAGTTGGTCATTACTTAACACTTCATTTTTCTTGCAGCTGCAGGAGTCCAATACTGACAGACAACTCATTGAGACCTCTCCAGTTCTTCAAAAGCTTACGGAGTTTGAGGAGGCAATTGGAGTCATCTTTACTCATGTTCGGCTTCTAGCACGTGCATTCACTCTGAGGACAGTAGGCTTTAACCATCTGACTCTGTGAGTACATAGCAAGAGTCCTCATGTAGCTCTGTTGGCCCTTCTGTTAGAGTATTCCAGATTGCCTGGTTTGTAAACAAACTATGTTGCATTAATTTCCTGGAATAGAGCAGCTATGCTCACAAGCCTGCCTGGCTCAGTATGCCACTTCTGACAGTAGTCAGTAGCAAATACCTTGGGAAAGGCTGTAGAAGGTGTTAGAGATCTATCGTGGTGTTTATTTTGAGCTTTCTGCATGACTGATATTTGTACATCACTCCCGAGACTGTAGCAAAACATACCTGAAGGTACATTTGGGCAGAGAAAAGTAAAGAAGTAAAATCATGCTGTTTGGTCCAAGCACGGCCCTTGTTTCTGTTGCTTGCAAAGCTGCCAAGGCCCTGTTTTCAAGCAAACAGTATTATAGAATATGCTGAGTTGGAAGGGATCAGGATCAAGTCCAACTCTTGGCCCTGCATAGGACAGGCTTGGTGCTGGGACTACTTCCCTGGGGAGCATTTCCAGTGTTAAACCACGCTCTGGGTGAAAAACCTCTTTCTGAAAGCCAACCTAAACCTCTTCTGACTCAGCTTCATGCTGTTTCCTTGAGCCCTGTCTCAGGTCATGAAAGTGAAGAGATTGGTACCTGCCCCTCCATTCCCCTCTGCAGTGAGGTCTCCCGTCAGTGCCCTCTGCGCTGAACAGACAAAGTGACCTCAGCTGCTCCTCATATGGCTTCCCCTCAAGACCTTTCACCATCACACTTGCTCACATTTAGATGCTCTCAAGCAGCTTAATGTTGTCTTTATCCTGTGGCACCCAAACCTGCCCCCAGCACTGGAGGTGAGGCCGCCCCAGTGCCGAGCAGAGTGGGACCATCCCCTCCCTTGCCTGCCTGGCCATGCTGTGCCTGATGCCCCCAGGACACACTTGGCCCTCCTGGCTGCCAGGGCACTGCTGACTCGTGTTCAACTTGCCATCAACCAGGACCCCCAGGTCCATTTCCACAGTGCTGCTCTCCAGCCTTTCATTCCCCACGACTGTGGTTGTCCCAGACAGAATCTGGCACTTGCCCTTGTTAAACTTCATGTCAGTGGTTACCCTCCCCAGGATGTTGTATGAGTTTAAACCCTGATCCTTTTCTTTCTTGTGAATGGACAGACATTTTTCTCTGTTGAAGTCACTGCATTCATTAGTTCATTTCCTTAAAACAAGTTTGAGGTAGAGATCTTATCCCATTACAGATTTGATGTCAACTGCTCTTCTCCTTCATTTAGTCTGTGATCTGTATTCTAATGATTGCATTTATTTGTAGCTATCCCGATTTGCTTTTTGCCTGTAAGTTGGTGCTACTACAGTAATGACCTGTGTTTTCATCTCACCTGATTAACACTGAAAAATTGTCTTAAATGTGTTTGGAAATGAGCAAGTTTCACTTTCAGATCACTCTTCATTTTCATTTGTGTGTGCATGCTGGTTTTGGTTTATTCCTCACTGAGTGCTTATTGATTTTGCTGCATTGATGTCTCATTTTTCAGAGGCCACAACCAGAGGATGGAATTCCTGGGTGACTCCATAATGCAGTTGGTAGCCACAGAGTATTTATTCATACATTTCCCTGATCATCATGAAGGGCACTTAACGGTGAGACTGCCATCAATCATATTCTCCATCAGCACAAGAGTGGGAAGGAGAGTGAAATTATCAGAGCAACTAGTGAATTGTTCTGAGTTTGATTAATAAAAGAAGCCTCAACAACCACTGCTCTTAATAAGGCTTTGTTAATTTTAAGTCATGAGCACTGCAATGAATGGAAAATGGTGATTTATGAGCCCGCTGCAATAATTTATGTTCAGTCTGTGAAATGGATCAAACATTTTCAAGATGTCAGCGATGAAATTGAGGGCTAAGACTAGTTCTTGTTTAAAGATGGGTGTCTTAAACCATTTATTTAAACAGATCTATCACGTGACTTTTATTTATTCCTGACTTCTAGTCTGTAGTACATGCATACAGGCAGGGTTATACATCCTGATAAATGTTTTTACTTTTTCAAAAATTTATTTTGGTCTGGTTTTCCTCTTTTCTTCAATCTGGAGTTCCTGGGCTGGCTTTTGAATTTAATTTTATTGTAGTTACAGTCAGCTGTTGATTGCTATAGCCTTTTAGCCTCTCTGATCTGGGCTTTGAGCAACTAAGCTTGGGGATCTTTCAACAGTTTACAGTATTTTAAACACAGTGTGATAGTATGAGTAGGTTTTTTTTCCTGATTGATTCATTTAGCCCTACAGCTGGAGAATTGTGGCTTTGCAAATTACAAGTTTTCTTGGGCTTACTGTATTTTTTTAGTTTACTTGAACAGCAAAGCAATACGTGTGTCAGGAATGTGAGTCAAGTTTTGTAGTTTAAGTTAGGAAGTAGCCTAATTTTAGAGTGGTTTCCTCAGATCAATAAAGGGATGACAGTGCTAAATCTCTAGCAATGTGTTATCAAGAATATGATTCTTGAATCTTCTGGGCTAAAGCTGTTTACAAGAAAAAAAAATTACACGCTGTGACTAAAAGTAACTTGAGTTTTTCTTCACTATTTCTTAAGTTTCAGTTACATTTGTATGGATTCTTCTGCACCATTCAGGAGACAGGATATAGACCCTGGTGGGGATTTTTGCTTTCTACATGACAAGAATGTAGGCATCCATAGTTTTATAACTTTTCCAAGTACTATTTGGCCAGGACGACATGAAATGTTGCTGTTAATGGGTGTAAATGCTCAGAACAATGTCTTTTTAATACTTAATATAATGGTTAATGAGTTAGAAAGCACAAGTTGCACACTTCAGTTTTTAGACAAAGCTACAAAGTTAGAGTGGAGTGGATGCTGAAAACACATAAAGATGTGAAGAAACTGGCAATGCCCTAAAATAAAATCTGAACTCTGGAGATGTACATGTAGAGAAAAAGAAAATTATCTTAAAATGTTTTTAAATTTGATGACAAATGAAATGAGACATGAGAAAGGAGACTGATAAAGTGGAATCTGAAGAGAAACAGCAAGCACTAAGCTTTTTACCATCATCTGGAAACATACCTAAATTTGAAGTAATAGTAGAACATCAACTAAATGGTGTCTGGTGTGTTAAAGGCAGTTTTGGTCAAGGATTCCACTTGACTGGCAATGCAGTGGCTTCCCGGTGTGGAGTGATTGCTTGTGGAGAGATGTCTGTAAATTAACTGTATTTAAGAAAAAGAAAGGAGAATATAGTCTCATCTACATACTTGGACATAGCTAAATAATGTACCAGAAGAGAAGTTGACATTTTGTTGGATGTTGGAAGATACAGCTTTTCCAAAACTGGATTATGTATACATTCTTCTGGTACAGTCATGAGTAGTAGTATTATGTTGGGTGAAGATGGAAGAATTAGGAAAAAAACTGCTTTGTAATTAGAGTCAAGCTCCAGCAGAGCATCTCATGAGTCACAGTGTCTGCAGTGATGCAGACTGTGTGTTACCAGTGTAGAGACTAACTCTAAAAAAGCTGCTAGGAAGGCACAGGGACTGTATCTTCTCTGTATCATTAAGAGGAATTGAGTTTCTTGCCCAATCACACTTGTAGAGAAGGTGAATTCTAATACAGGCCAAGTTGATAACCACAGTGCTAAAAGGACAGCTGGTTTTTTGGTTTTTTTCTCTAATTCACTAGGTAGTGTATATGTTGCTCTTTCTTTTATGATACTACTAATCATGATTATGGGTCCCATCAAAATAAATAGCCTGCAAACACAACAAAATAAATCCTTCCTCTCCCATTACAAGAAACAGATTTTTGTCATGGGACACTGCTCTTCTCTCTCATAGGTTACATATTAGGATATTGTACTTGGGGTAATGCTATCTGCAGTTTGCCTAGTTTACGAAGATCAGGTTGTGAGTATCTGCTTCATACATCATTGACAAACAAATTATCAACATACTGTTATTTATCTGTTCTGAGAGATGAAGTATCAAGTGCAGCAAATAAATCATGATTTTTCATAAGCTCAGTTGACGTGCTGGAGCCAGGTAGCATATAACTTGTATCTAATAAGCTGAGCAAATGTGATATGGAAGACAAAGAGAGGTAAAAATGTGTGTGCAGTGTCTCAACTCTAGATTGCACATAAACTGTGGAAAAGAGAGTCATTCTTTAGTTCTCACCCCTACCTCCTACAGTAGCTGTAACTTCTTTAATGCTGTTCCATTTAAAGCAAAAAAGCAAACAAGCAGGAAAAACGCTGACCTTGCTGAAGGTTCAGAAATTCTCCCTAAAATTCCAAAACACTCCTTTAAGCTGTGTGGGAGCTCTATATCTTTGTTAGAGCTCTGTGTTTAAGTAATCTGTCTGGAGTCAAGGTTAAGTGTTTTCATGACACATTCTTGACATTGTCATATATGGAACATGTTTAGGCAGATCTGTGTCTGGGATGCATTGGCTCAACTGTGCTGCCTTCTGGCAGAACAAATAGTACATACAGGCTGTCCATCTGTGTATTTTTTTCCTCTGGCCAAAGGAATGGAACATCTGCTCATTCTGAAACACTGAACTATCTTGCTTTAATGTGTATTTTTTTCAGTCACCACTTATTAATTTATTATTTGGTGGACGCTGGGGACTGTTTCATGGACTCCAGAATATTGTTTACTTACACTTTATATGGGAAAAATGTATACAACTGTGTATTATCTAAACTAGGAAACTGCAGATTAGCTGAGAAAGTACAGGACTCATGAAGAGATGGTACATAATTGCAAGTAAGCTCACAAACAAGCATTTTATATGCATGACATATATACAGAAGTAATGTGTCCATAGAATAAGTAAAGATTGGTGAGAAGAATTGAAACAGACAGAAAAATCACTGGTAGAAAGAGTGACAGAGTGTGTCTCTATATAAATCACTTGAGATGTCCTGAATCAAAATGTCAGTAAACTGAGAGAAGTGAGAAACCTCAAGGATAAAAGTAACTTTTTCTCCCCAGCTCTCCTAGGTTTTGTGGTTTGTTATTCATAATTGTTCCTATGGAATGGAACTTCTTTCTTTTGCAGCTGTTGAGAAGTTCTTTGGTGAACAACAGGACACAGGCCAAGGTGGCAGAAGAGCTGGGCATGCAAGAGTTTGCCATCACTAATGACAAGACAAAAAGACCTGTAACTCTTCGAACTAAGACTTTGGCTGATCTCTTGGAATGTGAGTGAATTTGGTTATAATAACTTAGTACTTAATGACTTCCTTTTCCTTGGGGCTTGTTTAAGAAAGCCATTAGAAATCTCCTAAATCGCTATTAAAAATGTATGTTCAGGCTTCCAAATGAAGTATGCCCATACCTCTGAAACCCAAATTTTTGAAGACAAGCCTATATTTTTGAAGTATGTAAAAAAGCATGAAGGAGGCATAATTGCAGATAGAAAGTTGAAGGCTTAGAAATTGAGGGGTCGAGATGACCAGGTCAAGAGCATGTCTTCAAAGTTAGTTTATGATCTGAGTTGAGCTATTAAACAGCAGTTTCGGTGTTTAATTAGTATGTTCTTGACACTGTGGTAAGAAAAAATAGTTCCTTCAGCAGGTGAGTATTTGTAGTTCATTTGTCTGCATTTGAGGAGGTTTTAAAATGGTCACTCCACAAGAGGGGAAGGCTACATGGAAATGAAATTATTTTTTAGTTGATTTTTGGAAGTTTTTGCTACCTTCTTTCCCATGAAATGGAAAGAGTGATAAATATTCTGCACAGAAAGTTAATCCCTATCTTGTATATTTTGATGTATTTTGCAAGCCATCCAAACCACTTGGCTTTTGCAAAATCCTGTAAACAAATGGAAATAGCACACCAACAGGAGTGATTTATATCTAAATTATTTTATGGTACCCAGCAGGGATTTATTTGTATGTATTCATGGTCTCCTGGTTAAAATGTGAGATTAGGAGCAGAGTGTTGTTTCTATGACTTTAAATGACTGGGTGGATTTGGGTAAATCACTTAATCTCTTGGTCAACTTAATTTTTTTTTCCCGAGTATGCAGGATAATACCCTCATCAGATCACTGCTCCAAAACGTAATTGAATATGGCTTTAAAGTACTCAGAGATACTTGTTTCTAAAAGTGCAAGCCAATAATGCTCTCCTTGGATGAGTGACAGTACCTTTTTTCTCCCCCAGCCTTTATTGCTGCCCTGTACATTGATAAAGATTTGGAATACGTTCATACTTTCATGAACGTTTGCTTTTTTCCACGGCTAAAGGTAAGATCAGTCAGTTACCTACTTCCCTGCTGCTGTGTTTTAACACTTTGTGGCATTTGAAACTCTTACTACAATCTCTCAATCATAAAAGCATCTTTGTGGATTTCCTACAGGAGTTTATTTTAAATCAAGATTGGAATGATCCTAAATCTCAGCTTCAGCAGTGCTGCTTGACTCTCAGGACAGAAGGAAAGGAGCCGGACATTCCTCTTTACAAGTAAGAACAGGCATCTTATGGTTACCAGCTAATTATAACTCTTCCTTGTATATGGAGCAAGATGTGATCAGTCACCCTACATTTTTCCCATAGTTTGTTTTTACTGTCGTTACACAAGCCCTCTAGTCTCTCTGTGTCTGAAGATGAAAAATACTGTTTTCTAAGGTTTAGGTGGTTTAAGCCATTACAAGGAAGAGTTACTAAGCATTTTACCTTTACAATTGTAAGGGGAAAATATAGCTTTTATTTTGGAGTGGAGTATTTAATTGGCATAATTCTATGTTTGTTTTTCTTTTAATGTAAAGAATAGCAGTATTAAATGAAAAGAGTTAAACAAATGGCTGTTTTGTTATGAGATCAAGATATCTCCATTCTGTTGTTAGTAACAGATTAAGTTTCTTGATATTATTATGCAAACATAATAATGCCTTATGTTACACCTCCCAGTTACAGGCACTGTTTCTCATCCACAGGCAGGCACTGAAGGGCAGCACAAGTTTTGGACATTTTTGCTGTGCAGTTCAGCTCACAAATGTTCCCATGTTCAATGACAAAGAGCTCAGGGCAGTGAACCTTTTAACTTGTACACCTCGGTTAGATACCTGAAGCTGGATGGGATAGATTTCCCTTTTCACTTCCACTTGCTAAATAATGTAATAGCTGCTTCAAAAAGATTATAAATAATAAACTTTAGGCTGTATATTGCATCCATATCTATTCAAATAATGTAGGAAAGGGTGCAATGCTAGCCCCAAAAGAAGAGATAAAGGCTGTGAAAATTCAAGGCTTGTGTTGTTGGGATTATTATATCACAAATATATGAAGAATGAAAGTGTTGGTGCATTTGTCACAGGTACTGAAGTCAGGTTTCCAATGCAGTGTAGCCGTTCAGTGAACACACACTGCACTTCCGAAGTACCATCCCCTGAACACTGCAGCCAGTGCTCTGCAGGTCTGACTCCTCTGTGGCTCTGTGTGAGGGTTCAGGGCTTTGTCTTGAGTGAGGGGGATGAATTCAGTAAAAAACAATTTCCCATTTTTTGTAAAAACCACTTGGGATCAACTACCAAATGTTTGTTTTGTTTTGCTGTGATGATAAATTGATTTTTATAGTACAGCTCAGACCTAGTAATATGCTGTTATCTTCTTATTATCTTGTTAAATTCCTTTTCTTGGGGTTGTCTGTTTCACTGCAGTCAGTACTATTGCTTTTAAATTTAGGGTAGGGTATATTTGCTCTTGTCACAGTGCACTGAGAGATAGAGTACTTAGTTAGATACTTTCAAAATTGATGTGAAATTCGTGCTCCTTCTAAAAAGAAACAAGGTAGCAGACAGAACTTGATCTGAAAGTGGGGAGAGATTTGGGACAGCAGTAAGAAACTGCAAAAGAAGCAATTCATTGCACATCTAGGGAATTGCCTTTTCCCTTTTAGATGGTTGTTGATGGATGTCCTAGACTTTAGGTCAAATGGAAAGTTTGTTTTGTGACAAACTAACTTTTCAAAGCTGATGGGAAATTTTTTTGTACTGTGATAATTCAGTGTAGAGAGCTACCATGTCTAAAAATCTTGCTACGTGCAAAACTCTCAGGGACTAAATGTCTAATGCACACATAATTGTTTGGGTGTGTTTATTTGAAATTGCACAGCTATGCATAGTTTATTGCTTTTTTACAAGTGTTTTCACAGTGTTTGAACACTTAACGTTACAGTTTGCATTTTTTGCTTATAAGTTAAATAAGGTTTTAATTTTCATGTGATGCTCCTGAGTGAGACTGGGGTAATAAACGTGATCGATACAAACACTGTTCCGGTAAGCTCTGGGTTAATGTGATATATACAGACATCCTTCAACTCTTGCTCTACATTTTGCATTAATTGCACTATATGTATTGACCAGACTGAAAGCTTGGTGAGCTATGTGCCACAAACAGATTCTGTGTTTTAATGCTCCCTGCTTGAATAAAATATTTCATCTTTCAGGACCTTGCAGACAGTAGGACCTTCTCATGCCAGGACATACACAGTAGCTGTTTACTTCAAAGGAGAAAGAATAGGATGTGGTAAAGGTCCAAGGTATAGTAAAAAATTAATCACATGGTGTTAAGAGTGTGGTGGTGTCCAAAATGACTAGCCATGGTGATAGACTGTTGTATGCCTTAGAAAAGGAAAGCTGTAGAGCCTTCTTCAAACTTCTCTGCTTCAGGAATTCCTGAAGGGTTCTGTGTTGGGATAGTTTTGGATCTTAAGCTTTTTTTTGGTGAACTTGCTTTCAAGGTGGCTGGCAATGCTAACTATTTGTGGCTCTCAGAGTAGAAACTGCAGAACAGCTTCCAGGAAATAGTATCTTTATTTTGGTCTTTGCTATTGGATTACTATGCCACTTACACTGGCAAGTTAAGAGTGCCACACTATTAGGCTTTTTTTCCTGAGGTTAATACTTCTAGACATTTTGGAATGGTTTTAAGGGTTCAAAGACTTCAACCATGAACCCCAAAAACCTCATTTTATGCTACCAAATCTGGTGGTGGTTATAAAAATATCACTGCTCTTTTAAGATTCACACATCTGTGATTTTTTTCCTTTTTTTCTCTCAAGTAAAAGCATATGCTTTAGTGAAGAATGGACTGGAATATTTTGTTATTGTTATTGATCTAAGTTAAGAAATATTCTACTGGTGCCGTAGTACTATTGCTCACATATTTATGAAAAGGCTGATACATCATACACTCTGGGAATTACTAGCTGCTGGTTATCCAAAAAGTTTCATTGCAAAAGAGTAACTTAGTGCTTCACTTTGTCAGAAACTTAAATTTATTCTGTACAGCTTAGATCTCATGTAACATGTTTTTGTTTGGCTTTCACAGTATTCAGCAAGCAGAAATGGGAGCTGCAATGGACGCACTTGAAAAATGTAAGATATTTGGGCAACAGAGAATTCAAAGTTCATTTCCTCGTTCTTTAGTGAGGCAAGGTGCAGATTTTGTGGGGGATAAGTTTTGAACAGAACACATATGCTAAGTGCTGTCAGCTTCTAAGCAGCAGGTTTTCCTCTTAGTACTTTCAAGACAGTTTTGTAGCTGTTGAAGTTGATATGATCCCAACAGGTATTTAATGAGAACTGATCAGCTACAGAGGATGCAACTTCAAGGGGACCCTGTGCAGTAAAATTTCACTGAAGTTTTCCATGCTTATGCATGCAGTGGGATAAGACTGCATAGCCTCTGATGCTCGGGTTGTCTCACCCTTTAATTCGGGGGAGGAGGAAAGAGGAAAGTGCGACCTTAGAAAATAAAATTTGATCTCAGATTATCAGTAGACTAGGCTAAAATCTAAGAGGCAGATCCCCAACAATTGAAATCGATCTTTAGCTGTAAAGAAGGGCTAATATCAGCTGCAGTTCTGGGGAACTGTGTATGCATCTCTCTAAATTCTGTGCTGCATAGCCAGCATGGGAGCAGTCCTTCATTGAAATGTAGTCTCAGATATGATTGAGTGTGGGCAGGCTTCTTATATGAAATGACTTTGGTCAGTTGGGTTAAAGTGCCAGGTGTGGGTGACCTGTAAACAAATACATTTGTAAACAAGCATTTTGTGCAGCAGAAATTCTCTGTTGAGAAGAACATGGGGAGTCCATTTTTTGCATTTCATTCAAAGGAAACACATGCAGTTCCTCAGATGTCAAAGGTTTTTAATCTGTTATCTCTGCATGTGGAAATTCAAGAGCTTAAAATTTCAGAAGGCAATAAATCTGTGTAGTTCAGATATGTTTTTATATCCATCTGCTAAGCATATACTTCTCACCACCAGTAAATTTGACAAGTAGAAAAATGTAACTTCCCTTCTCTGCTGAGTATCTGCAAGATGTTACTGAAGTTTTCTTAGAGTGAATTTTCTTGTGGCAGTATCACCACTCAGGAGAGCTGTGAGTTTCATGGCCTATCAATCCAAGGACTTCACAGCTTTCTTCTGACATATATATTTGTTTAAATACCATAGAACTCTAGAGGTCTGTGCTCCTGCTGCCCTTCAATTCAAAACAGAGCCAACTTTCAAGTTAGTTTCTCTGTGCCTTGCCAGTCAAGTTTTAATTTTCTTTTGGGATAGAAGTTACACAAAACTTAAGGGCCCCTGTTCTATTATGTTGTGCAGTGGTTTGGTTTGTTTGTTGGGTTTTTTAATGCATAAATAGTTAATTTCAAGTAAAATTTCAAGTAAAATTTCAAGTAAAAGTTAATTTCAAGTTAATTTCAAGTAAAAGTAGTTTCCATATGCCTATTTATATGATAGCCATGATGAATTTATTACATGAGTTTTCTTCTTACCATCCTAAACATATTAGAACAGTTTGCTACTGAGCTGAGTTCCTAAAGAATCATGTTACAGGCACAATGCTAAAAATCTGATTTTCCTTTTATGGGGCACATGAGCAACAAAATATCCCAGAACTCCATTAAACAAAGCACTAGTGTTTTTAAAACCAATTTTGTTTAGATTGCTTTCTGGTTTAAATAAATATACTCTCCTATGGCCAAGTTGTAAATAACAGATGAATAAACCTTTTATTCCTGTAGTAGATATATATAATAAAGGGCACAAATTTCACTGGCCAATAAAACAAAGCAGTAGAAAGTTATTCTGCTCTACCACTAACTCCTGCAGTTTATGTGGTTTCTGCACCATATTCTCTAGCTGAGAATCTGTGCTGCCTGACACCCAGAAAAAGGAGGAAAAAGCTTGGTGCCAAGGAGGAAAAAGCTTGGTGCCTCCCTGAGAAGCCTCAGCTGAATTCTCTCTCAATAGCCAGTGAGAGAGAGAGCAGTCCTTTGCTGAGACATCTACCAAATTTGTTTATGGCTTTAAAGGTCAGTGTAGTAACCTTTTGCATTCATCTCAGACTGGTTAGGTAGCCAGTGCTGATCCCAGAGCTCTGTGTGATCCCAGCAGGATTTAACACCAACTGCAGCCTGTCACATACTCTACCACCCCCTTGCTTTGTGACTGGCTGGAGGGTGCAGGTCTCCACAGCACAGACACCTGTGAATGTCAGCACCCTGGTCATGCAGAAAACATCACATTCTGTGAGCAGTGTGCTGAAGTGAGAGCAATTCTGTTCAATTATATAAGCTGTTTTTACTCTCTCGGCTCTAATGTGTACCTGCACAACGGCCAATGGACAAATGCCTAAAAGCAGAAGCATCCATCTCCCCAGCTATTTCTCCATCACCTCAGCCTTGTCCAGTCTGTTTTAGACAGTCTTCACTCATCCATGCTCTTAAGACTGCACTAAGGCTGTCTTCTGGTACATAGCCAAGCATTAACTTTTTCAGGAACAGACTTAACTGCATTCCATCTCACTACACTATCACTTTCCCATTAGGATCCCTGCCATAGTTGGGGCATATAGTTGATTCTGCATGGTCTAAACAATAATAAAAATAATGGAAACATCTGTGCAATGCTTGAAACCAGTGGCTCATACTTTTTGGAGTGAGAACAAGACAAAAAGTCCTGACAGTGTTGACGGTAGTTTCACATTCATTTTTCAGTATCAACCACCTGTTGCTAAGGGAACAGAATGTAAAATCCAGGTAATACCTGGCCATGTTGCTATACCAGGAATTTTTTTTTTATTTTTGTGAGTGTATTAGATTTGGCAGTGCTTTGTAGCAGAAGAAACAGATGTAAAGAAATCATAAAGAAACCAAAGTCTTATGACACAGTCCTGGTTTACTATATATTGTAAGAAATAAATGAGTAAAAATGGGAACAACATTGTTTGCCCCTACCTCTAATAACATCAAAGTTTAAAACAAAATGACCTGAAGCTTTCTCTGTTACCAGTTTGTTTATTAATGTAAAATATTTTTCCTTGTGTCAGATAACTTTCCCCAGATGGCCCATCAGAAACGGTTCATTGAACGGAAGTACAGACAAGAGTTGAAAGAATTGAGGTGGGAAAGAGAGCATCAAGAGAGAGAGTCAGAGGAGACTGAAGAAGCAAGGAAATAAGAGGAGGGCACAGAAGCAGTGGCATATTTACTTACTTAATAACTCTGACTGTGGCCTACGGAGACCTAACCTAGTTTCTTGCAGATGATGAATGAAGAGTGCCTGTTGATATAAAAAAAAAAAAATTGTAATCTCTTCTTTTAAAAGTGTGTGCAAATGTAGTATTTCTTTAGTTTGGTTTTAAGTTTGGCTTTTTAATAAGTTTTGGGTTTAAGCCCTTCTAATTTTTATGAAAAGTTGTTGATTATTTTTATTATTTTTACTGTCTTGTATGAAGTAATAAAGTATTAATTTCAAAAGCTAATAGGAGGAAAAGCTGTTTAACAGTTGTCTCCTATGTCTAAGTGCTATGTTGTCAGTGACTAGCAAAGTTATTGCATGAACTCTGCTGTGGAGGAGAAAAGTATTATGAGAAACTGATTCAGCTGAGCACTTAAGCATGTTACCTGAGTTTTGCAGCTAAATGTATTTTACTTCTTGAGTCTGCTAGACCAGAGCTTTAAAGTTCAGGCCGTTTTTTACAGAAAATAGTAGAGTAATTAAAAGGAGGTACTCAATTTTGCTTTGAACAGTGGATGACACATCTGAAATGTGACACAGGTGTGTCGAAGGTTGCGGAGTTTTGTTTTTGAATCACTGTTGTAAGACTCGAAGGAGAAGATAATTATGGAGCAAGAGAATGGCAGTTTTTGTAAAGAATGTACATGTAGTTTACATTAACAAGTTAATTTCTTTCTCAGCTTCTTGTTCTATCAGGCTGGTGCCTGCTTTAATGGATTTCTTTGACAAGAAATGGCCAGTGTGACCATTACTGTGAAATGGCCAATTAGAAACTATATGGGTGCTGTTCCAGAGAGGTTCATTTGAACACAGTTTTTGTCAAAAGAAGGGCGGAATTTGTTGCCAAAGGGTAGTTCAAAGGTGGTGAGCAGTTTTGAGTCACCCAGTTTCCTTGATTTTTTCCGTGTCTGTGGCTTGTATTAGACAGACAGATGTTTCTTCTATAAAAGCTCTCAACAGCACCAGAAATGGAAAATCCACTGTGTCTGTTGGTATTTTTTCCCACTGGTTGCCAGCATTGTTTGTTCTTTTTATATTGCTGCTTCAAGCCATTCATTTCCATTAAGCTGGTTCTCGGTTAATACAATCCCTTGGTAGGTATTGTGTAGTATTTTTTATCTTTCTTTTCTGATAAGCAAAACAGATTGAACCCTTATTTTCCTTAGCTGTGCGTTTTCTTCCTGAAAGAGAAAAGATGCTTTTTGGCCAGTCATTTATGCATTTTCTGATGTCCCACAGCTGTATGTGGTAAAGTATGGGGCAGCTTTGTGAGCATGAATGCACAAATCCAGCCCAAGGAATTCATGCCAACTGATAGAAGAAAACTTTGCCCAACAGCTGCACTGCACTGAGCAGCTTTTTCAACAATTGTCTGAAGCACCTCTCTCTGTAGGTGTGGGATGGACATCAGGAAAAGCAGTTCATTGCAGGTGCCAACGTAGACGCCAAGTGAAGCTGAAAAACTCAGACCACACAAATGTCTTCCCAAAGTTTCACTTCCAACCTAATCAATACATATATTTTCAGAAGCATACTTTTCTACACTTGCAATGTGAGATGCACTTAAATAAGGGAAGTTTTTTTACACTCGAGTCCACAACACTACCTCACTTCTTCCAGCCTCTATGATTTGCCTTTTCCAAATGGATTGATGCTTAAAATCCATTTCAGAGGATGAGAAAAAAGAAAAAAAACATGTTCTGTAATTTAGAGAGTGATAGACCATTAAAATATAATGGAGGGAATAAAACCAAGGTAAAGTCAGGGAGCTGCTCTCTGTGGAATGCTGCTGCCATTTGACTTTTGAGAAGTGATTGTAACTTTCTATAGCTTCAGTGGGTAAATAAGCTCAAATGCTTCTCAAGAGTAGGAAGCTTGAAAAGCACCAGCAAGTCCCCTGTCCACAAGTCTTTTGTGTTTCAAATTCTTTTGCCCATCCGCTCCTAGTAGTAAGATGAAATGGTGCAGTGCTATGGGGTGAAGCGTAACTGTGTAAATCATTGTTTTATTTTTTCCCTCTTAACTGTGACCTGTTTCATATGTTTAATGAAAAGAAAACTATTTCATTTTCAGGTATATGATTGCTTAGCAAATTTCACCGATTTGATATCACCAAAGTACCCCATTGGAATTGTTAGTTCATAGTTTAACATTGCTTTTATTATTCCTATATATAATTTTTACTTTTCAGCTGTAAGAAGACTGCAGTCTTATTCATAAATATTTTCATTAAAATAGATTGAATTTATCAGATAGGCTGTTTTGAGGGCAGAACCCAGGACTGTTCTTTGTTTTCTTCTTTGACCCAGAAACTGCTTGGAAAAAACAAACTTTTAAAATAATTCCTACATTCCAGTTACTGCAGTTAATGAATTTTAGGCTTTCCTCAATAAAATGTAGATCATAACTCTGTTTTTACAAGTGGGCTATTTTCACTTTTTTTGCTGCATAAGTGTGGACTAGGAACATTGCCTGAAGTAATTTTGTTTCCCTTGTCTTCAGAAAAAAAAAACCCAAAAGAGTAAAAAAATTCTGTTTGCTTTATTCAAACCACAGTGTCTTTCTGTGTATGGGCTGTCTAAAAGCAGTGGCTGTGAATGTTCCTGTTGGTTTCAGGAGTCGTGTAGAATGTGAAATGTGAGCACAGTCCTTTACAAGACACCAAGGAGGGGGAGCCTCTTCAAGTTGCCTTGGTAAAAATTATGATTGCACTCGTGCTAATCAGTGGAACAGCTGTAGCTTAAAACTACACACCCTGTGCTGCTCTTTTGGAGATGTGAGGGGGTCTCTGGTTTACTGATAAAATCAGTCTTTTTTTGCTTTAGAGCCTCTGAGCTAGAGGTGCTCTTGCAAGATCCATTGACATGAGTACAAGTAGATGAATAGGCAACAAGACTCAGATCTGTGTAAATCCAACAGATCCTGTGAATTAATATGTACAGATAATTTAATAGAATTGTAGCTGATTTGATAGGGGATTTTAATTGAATTTACGTAAAATTCATTATGTTATTTGTAGACCCTAAGTTTGCTTTGTAAGATTTCAGTTTCTGAAGGATTATTTAACTGCAGTGCTAAGAGAACCTTGGTCTCTAAGATGGTTGTAAACATTGTTGCTAATAAAGTTTCCCAGAAAAGACTTCAGGCATAGTTGTTACTTGCTAAAACAATTTGGAAAGATCAAAAGGCAAATCCTGATCATCTGTCTCCCTACTTCAAAGACTCTGATTATACAGGCTACATATTTAAATGAAATAAGTGGTTCACTTGTAAAAAGTTTCTTTTTGGTGGAAGTTTGTAAAGCCCTGTAAGAGCTCAGGGAGTTGTTCATCTGCATCATTTATCACTCCGCATTGTCTTTGATGAGGATTGTATTGCAACAGACATTTCTGTGACCCATACATCCACCCTGCTTCTCCCCCTTCCGACCCACTCCCCGTGTCACAAATTGACATTCTTTCTGGGGCCCTGAGATGAAATCAGCTGCATGCTGCAGCTGGGCATATTTCTCTATCCATCAGGGAGCGGGCTTACCTTAGAGGCGCTTTTCTTCCCCTGCCTGCTACAAGTGACAAAGGGAGCACCAACTTGCTCCCAGAGTCCTGCTAAGTATATTTCCCTTTGCCTCGATCATCACTGTATTTCTCAAAAGGATTTCAAAGCCTTTCCTGAATAAGGGTGTAAGTGATTTGCCTGTGGCTTGCAATACAATTGTACCTAAATGTGTCAGTCATGTCATTTTGTTGCTCTTCACAGCACCTTTGTGGAGGGACTATTTATTCTGTTACTAGGAGATGAAAAGCATGAAATTGTCACTGGGGGCCAGGGCTCAGGATGTCTGTGGGAGTGCAATGATGCCTCATCCAGTGGATGCCTTAGTCTGTGGCTTTAGTATCATCTTTGCAAGCTGCTGCAGTTCTCTTGCCATGCCTGAGCGGGTCTTCAAGGGAGAAAAAAGAACTCGGCCCTGCAGCCTAGGCACTTACACCTTCATCGCCTTTTCCTATGGAGGCTTGGAAAACAATGATCAAGGAGATTGAGGACTCTACTATAAGAAACCAGAGCCCAAATAGTGTGTTGCTTGTACACTTCTTTAGAATAAATAAATAAATAAATAAACCCTTCCACTTTGAGCAGACATTTCAAAAGTAATCCATTAGCAAAGGACAGGCTCTTGAGCTGACAAATTGTGAACTTTCAGTGGTGGCAGAAGCAGTCCATACATCAGTAGTCCAGAAGTGGTGCAGCAGTGATGGGTAAGTGTTTGTCACTGGAGATAGCTTGTTACTTATTTAAAGACGGGGATGGTGGTCAGGGGAACCCATGGGACCCCACTGATGCAAGCTCAGCCAACATTTCTAAAAAAAACCAGTTACTTCTTTCTAAAAGAAAGAAAGTTACTTCCCTGCAGGTTTCCTCCTTCAGTCATTTACTGAAGTTCTGACATGGTGACCAGTTTCTGCTGCCAACTAGAATTACAATTCAAATAGTGCAGCTGTTTCCAGAGGGATACTTGAGCTGACAAAAAGCAGCCATTTCTCAATCCAGCAGCATTTGAAAATGCTAATACTACTCTGTATCAAATTATAAATGTCTTTTTTATATTAAAAAAAATCCATAAGATAAGAATTTTTAATGGTCTCCTGGAATAAGTCATCCAAAACTGCTGCTTTTTTTCTTTTGTTCTTGTGATGAAAAACGTTGTCAAATACGTAAGTGTCTTTAAACTTTATCATTAAGAAAAATAAGTATCAAATCATCTGAAGGAAAAAAACCCATGTTCTTTCCTTATCCTTAATGTTTAAAATTTCTGTTATTCAGTGCTGCTCTCTGCATCCTTCTTCCAAAGCCCAAACATTTTAAATGTGTTCCACCTGACAGAATGTGTCAGATTTTACAACCAATATCCCATCTCCGTTGATGTCTGTACATTAACAATCAAAATCAATCTATATGTTATTGCTTTCTGGTTTTTGAACCAGGGCTTGACCAGACATCCAAAATAATGTGGCACTTCCAACTTTTTAAGACCTCAAAACTTTCAGAGAATTATACGGCTTTAGCCCAAAACAGGTTTTCAAGGCTTCCCATTCCGTTTGCTCCCATTGCTTTTATTTTAATTATTATTATTTTTCAATGTTTTCTTTGTTTGTTCTTAATGTGATCTGTAGCACTACAAACTTATATTTCAAGATTCCTGGACCCTTACTTCTGCTTAGCAGATAGGGCATCAATACCTTGCTCACTGAGACTAGAAAATAAATGACCTTGAACTCTTTGCTCTTGCAAGTCATACCTCAACACTTATATCAGAAATCAAGTGCCCACAGCAAGAACAAAAACCTCGCTGCACATCCATGGAAATAAAGTACTGAAGATTTCCAGTGCAATTTCAAGGATTCTGTCAGACGTTTTAAGAGAGGCTGTGAATTCTTGAGGCATTCAGTGATGTACTTTTTGCAGCTTATGTTGTGAATTTATGCAATTGGATTAAATTTGGCATCTATTTCAGCTGGCAGCTTATAAATGGACATTTATATGTGCAAGTGAGGAGAGAGAGGTAAGAAAAGGCAGAACAGATGCCTAAAACACTAGAAAAAGGCTTATTTCAGCACTGACTGCTGAGAAGCAGATTGATTTGGGTAGAAAAACGTTAACTACTTTCAAATACAGACTGAAAAATATGAGGTTTCATTGTAACATAAATACAATTCTGTGCTGTGTGCTTGGGATAATGATGGCCTAAAAAAATGCATTCAGAGTTGAGTTTTATGCAAAACTAGAAAATAAATCTTATTGGTAAGATATAGCAAATCTATTAGAAGTGAGATGATAAAACTTTAATGAGATACAGTGGTGGGAAGTAATCAAGTAAAGCTGTGATAGTTTTCTACATTTTAATTAGGAATATGGTTGAATATGTGTGTGTTTGGTGTAAATGTGTTTGGTGCAGTTATGTATGTATATATTTATTTACTTAATGAAACATCTGAATTTTTCACTCATTGCAACATGATATTGTTTTACCAGGGAAAGAAAAAGGGTTGTCTGTGTTCTTTTTTTAACAACTATTTAGATATTGGTTTTATTGAAGTAGTGTCCAGAGATCTTCAGTATGACTGGGGCTTTTCATGCCAGCTGCTATGAACACAAAATGACAGGCACTCCCTGACCCAGAAAGAAATAGAAAGGAAGCAACGACTTACTCAAAGTCACTGAACGGGTCAAGGGTAGAAATGCGAACAAAACCTGAATCTGTCAAGTCCCAGCTAAGGTTTGTCCAGTTTTCGTACTGCATAACTACTTATTTGCAGCATTTAGCTTTAGATGTTGTAGTTGGTTTATTTCTGCATTAATATGGGTATTTTAAATTTCATGCACAGCAGCCTAGAATGGCACTTTCCCTAATCTCTTTCATACTAGAAGCTTGTAAAAGTAATTTTTAAAAGTGAAAGAAAACTCAAGCGGTTGGTCCTGCATGGTGGGAGCTTCTTTCTCTCCACAGCCAGCATGTTCACATTTGCTGCTGAGCTCCTGCTGTAGCAGCTCGAGCTCATAGCTCCAAGACTCAGCACCTCGGGACAGTGTGTGAGAGCAGTCACTCAGGTAGGAACAAGCAGCGTTGTCACGTTGTGCTGGAACTGAGGTTTGGCCCTGTTATACACATGCAGGAGAAGGCAGGTCTTTCTTCTGGATTCACAGCCTGGTGTTAAATTCCTGTAGTTTTTTAAAGTCTGTATCCTCACCAAATCCATTAGAGGTTAGTATGACTCTAAGCATAGGATATATTTCCAGCGTGATGACAGAAGGAAACAAGCATGCAGACAGCTGTGCTCTCATCTGTGAAAAGTACATGGCTTCAAAGTGCTTAAGTTACTTCCTTGGTTCCTGGAAAATTAATTAATTGATAGATTTTTGGGCTGTAGATAGATACAGAGGACCATGGCTAGATATCATGAAAAGAGAGAAGCATCCCCTCTTCTTAGTCTTACTGCCCTGCTGGCTCCAGGGCAGTAATGGAAGGTGGAGGTGTGGGCTGGAGCACGATCCCAGGTTGGGAGTGTTGTGTGCCAGTACCAGGGCTCGTGGGAACACATCCTGTGCCTTTTCAGCTGGTGAGAAGGCCAGCAGAGGAATGAGAATGGGGTTTAGCCTGGCCTTGACTGGCAGAAACTGGTGAGATGGTAGTGAGAGCTGGAAGTAGAAACAGGTTCTGTGCTCTACAAGCTTTTGTTAATCCCTGACCAAAACACTATTTCCTGCAGGGCAATGAAGAGTAAGGCGAGAGGTCCAGAGGACAGTACATGAACAGAAGGGCTTAGTTCCGTCAGTTGCTGCTTCCATACTGTTTGGTAATGGCCTATCTCATGGATTCCCATGTTTTGAGAGGATTTTTGCATGGTCCCATGCATGCACCCATTGTACATGCATATTTGTGGACACATGTATGGAGTGAAACACAGGAGAGCAAGTGTATGGATGTGAGCGTGTACAAAATTTGGGACTGTGCAAGTGTGGAAATGAAGGAAGCCCAGAGAGACAGCTGCATGACTCCTTCCCCTCCCAGGCAGATCTGTCATTTCTGGCCCTGGGATTGGTTTGTTTATTCTGTGTAATGATGCTGACCTTTGTGTTGAATAAGTTGGCCTGTTGGAAGGCTAGGATTTGTGGCCTTTTGGGACTTGAGTTGTTTGGAAGACTGAGGTTATTTTTTACCACATCGGGTCCAAAGAGAATGAATTCCGATGACCCAGCTGCCCTGATAACTCATTTGCCCTTTACCTTTTGACAGACAAAGTGACTTCAGACTTAGTCATATGTTAGAGACTCTCTGTATTTGAAGACCATCCTTGTAATAAATTATGTCCTATGGCAAAGAAAAATTCAAAGTTCCTTTGAAAGTTCCTATTTTTACAATGTATTGCATATGCTTTCTTGCAGAAAAATAATCTTGAATTTGCAGTGTGAGTTTTAGAAAGGACTTATCTGGAAAAATAGGAAAAAAAATTTGGATACACTGTGGGGAGTTTTCCTCAAAATGTATTGTCTTCCTCAAGAGATCTTACGCTGATGTTACTTTATTGGTCTCTGTATGAACAACCATTTTCTTCAGAAATCATCCCCAAATCTTACTTGATTTTGGGTCCCCCAGTCTGATTCCAGAATCTATTTTAGCTAAACAAATTCCTCAGAATTAGCACAGAAGTGTTCACACCTGAAATGCTTTACAGCACATCAACCAACAGCTTCATCTGTTTTCCCATCCCTAGAATTTCAGTGGCCATTGTCCTGCAGTTCTTATGCCTAAGATTAATTTTAAACACAAGACTGTCTGTCTGTTGAGCTGACCACATCAGCTTGAAGTGGGAAATCATGTTGTTTTCACTTGCCATCAGTGGCAGCAGCTCTGCAAGCTCTGCTGCCAGCTACAGCTTCACTGTCAGTAGTGGGAGGGTCATGCTGGTCACAACCCAGAGACCACAGGCTGCCCAGGTGGCTCTGGAGCTCAGTTGACCGTCACATAAATACAAGAGCCAAAAATCCTGACCTGTTTGCTTCCCTCTGGCTCCACTGGTCCTTCTGGGTAGAAAACAGGGAAGGGGCAAAAGAGAGATTTTAGTACTTTTCATGGTAAGTTAAGCAGCACTCTTTCTGACTTCTCACAGGAAAGGGATCTGCTGAGTAAGAAAGTGCTAATTTCACATCGTTGTTCCTCACAGTAGAGCTATGCTGTAAGTACCAAGCCCGAGAGGAATGAAAGCATAGTCAAATTAATGAAAAATAGGTTATGATGATAAATTATTCAAGTGGATAAAATTACTTTGGATTTGGAAGACACTGAAACTTAGCGGCCAGATCCTTTTCTGGTATAAAAAGACTCAGCTTCATTGCTTTCAGGGAAACAGAGGGAACTTACATCATTCAGTTCAGGATCTGACTGTGACTGGCAGCACAAGCAGTCATTTAAAACTCAATGGCATATATTTCATCTACTTTGGGTGACAGCCATAAGGTGAATGTTTTAAATTCTGACATGGCATAGCCTTTCTTTTGAGATCTGTGGTGTGATTTTAAAAGGGATGAGATAAAAGCTGTGCCTCAACAAAGGCACATTTTCTCTGATGTTAAAGGAAACAATGTAAAAATATGCCCACTAAATAAATCATCAGGGACTTTCAGAATAGATCACATCCTTATGTCTTAAAACTTGTAATACAACTGAAGTTGTTCACTTTAACTCAGTTTCTTTTGTTCAGCAATTTTTCTGTACAAGGAGGCATGTGTAGAGAAGGCAAGTCTGGAGGAGACACCCCTTCAAGAAAGAGGTTCCAGTGAACAGAGATAAGGAAGCTCCTCTTTTGACTTCTGGCATGGCACTATCAGAATTTTAATCCTTCTTAATCCCAGTCACATTTCTGAGGAGGTGACAGTGGAGAACAGATGGAAGGTTGTTACTCTGCCAAAGGTGAATATCAGGAAGATGTGACTGTACCCGGCTGTGCAGAACGACCTCTGGATTTTTAAGTGCTTTAGCCAACACAGGGGAGGAAATGTGCTGATTTGGCTTCTGCTGCTCTAGGTTGAATTTTCAGTGACATTTTCCTTCCCTTTACATGCGTGTATGCACAGAGAGTGGTGAAGAGCACAACCAGCTTTTACTGGCCATGTTTGAAGTTAGAACTTGCAGTCAGTTGCACCTCTAGAAAAAACAGAATACCCCGAAATCAAGAACTTCTAGTGAGTTCTTTTATCATACTAAACTCCAAGGCTGAATCACATCCCACCAAGCAGCAGACATTGAAGTCATAGTTATGGCCCACCCTAGCCCCATGCTGTGATAAGTGGAGAGAGAAAGCCACGTCTCCAGAGACTAGTTCATGGCTTAGGCAGGATGAATCACCCCCTCTTGTCTGAGAAGCAAAGGGTGACAACTCTTTTATCTTTCTGAACAGTCTAATGCCCATAGTTATATGAGTTGAATCTAGGCTTTAAACATTTGTGGCACATAGCTATAAGACACAAGTGCTCACATTAAGCCAGCATGGCATGGCCTCCTTAACACTTTGCATAGCCATTGCTGTGAGGAGAATGCTTCTTTATCCCCAGATGACTCTTTTAACCATCCCCTTATGTGCAGATGTGAAGAGGACTGACAGTTTCTCCAAAGTGAGAGTATTTTCAAATGTCAAGAAGCTTTATTTTTTAATGTGTTAGACCATATAAAATCCCCAGCTAATATAACTCATAAATGAAATGAGACTAATTAGTAGGAAAATAATGAGAGAGCATTTACAGAGGTCACATCCTGAGGTCCAGTCACAGCTATGGAAAATGTGGGAGAGGGGTAAAAACTGCAATCTACTTTGTTCCTGTAGCACTGGCATTCATAGTAGTTAATTAACCCCAGCAAGGGCAACTTTAGAATGGCAAAATGAGGAGAAAAATGTTAAGGGACTATGAACTTTGTCTTTCCTTTCTCTCCCCTTTGTCTCCTGTCAGTGTCCCTGGGCAGGTGCAAACTCCTTACTGCTGAGCCAACCTGCTCTTGCATCCATAGCAGGCCTAGGGCTCTGTCCTTCTTTGTCTTTGTTACAGCCTCGCTGTAGGAAACTGCTTCAAGTGCTTTTTCCAGGAAAACCTCAAAAGCTACTAGGACACCACAAAGTTCTTTTGGCACAGGTCATCAAAGTTATGTAGCTGCCCAACTCCTTTTTTAAATGAGAGTCTATCACCCATCTGGAAAGGCAGAAAGAAGCACTTCTTGACTTTTGGACCTGGAAGGGTAAGTCTGTTATGGGTTTTTGAACACTTGCATACAAAGGTGTGGAGAGTTGTGTGAGGACTTAAAACAGACCGTGGAATTGGAATACCATCTGTGACAGCAGAAGTGGAAGCTGACTGCATAGTAAAGGATCCAAATGGCAAATTTATGTTCAGGGTTACTTAAGCTTGAATAGAAGTATAAGGTCTCTTTCTTAACTCATCTGAGTTGGTAGGGTCTTTCCCTTGACTTTAATGAGTATCTATATTGAGCTGAAAGTTGAACCTTGAAATGAAACCTTGGCATCCAAGTAACTGAGATTTTAAAGCATGAATTTACAGTTTATCAAAACACCAAGGAGATACTGCTGATGAAACAGCATCTATGCTACATACTAAATCATAATGTACTTAGATGAAAACACAGATGTCTCTAGAAGGAAAATGCCTATTGAAAACTAGACCCATGTAGAACTAGGGTTATCCATTTGCACAGATTTTAACAGTCACCTATGCCTGAGCAGCTACAGGCTCTCTCAGAACAAGGCAGAACTCAAAATGTTTGAGGCAAGTGCAACTGAAGGAGCACGCAGTCAAATTAGTGTTCACTGCAAAAGCAGCATCTGTGTCTATAGAATGGTTGAAGGACTGGATGGAAAGGGAACAAAATGATGAGAGGAGGAGATGCTGTGGCTGAATTAAAACTGATGAGGAGTCTAAAAGGAAAGAAAACAAAGGAATAGCACTGATGTCAGCTGTCACAAAAAAAAATTATGAACAAGCAAGTGCCATGAGAAAACAGGTATGTTGCAAGCAACACAATTTAATCCACTGTACCAATCTGAAGTTTACCAGGTCATTGTGGAGAAAAATCACCAACAGGATGCCAGAGAACACTTTCTTCTTTGTTTCCTCTCAAAACTTAAGTTGTTTAAATTTGTTTCTTCTCAACTTTCATTGAGATGCTCTCTTTATCTTTTTATTTTTAGTCCAGTCTTCTTGAATATGTGCATTAATTGTACCTCAGCTACCTTTGTATTTTTCACTAGCCTAATTATTCTTAGTTTTGCTCATGTTTAGGCTGAACTTTTCTTTCTTTGCTTGTGGCCATTACTTCTTTCTCTGTTTTCTTCTGAGACTTGGTGTAATTTCCTTCCTTCATTTACATTGTTACCTTAAAGATATTTACAGGGAATGTTCATTTTCTTCCTGAGGTTTCTCTTTTCCCCTGTGTTGATCCTTTCAGTTCCTTTCTTTTTCCTTCTCTCTCCCTAATCTGTATGCTCTCCACCTCTTATTACCAGTACAGCTAACATTTTGACTAATTTTTCAGGTGATTTTTTTCTCACATATTTAAGATTAATAGCTAAGTAGCAGAACTGACCTTAAAAATCTGTGAGGGACATTTCCATAAAATATACTGGAGAGTATCTCTTTTTCACACTACTTCATGCTTTTAATGTCCATCAGCTCGTATTGCTAAGCCACAGCTACACACACATACACAAATAAATATTTTTAGTCTTAATTTTTTGTAATTGAGACTTTATATTTCCATTTCTTTAATAACTCTCTGGTGCATATCTTATATTCAAACTGCCCAGACCTGCACAGGTTCTGCATAACTCGTGTACATATATGAGATCGGTGCGTGGATTTGAACAAGCAGAGTCTGTGCTCAGTTAGGACAGACTGGAATGGCATTCAGTGGGCAAATCCTCTTTTAGATGCTTCTGGGACGCCAGTCCAGGTTTACAGGTTTACATGCTCACAGTATGTAAGTGTATCTAAGACCTGAATGTAGATGTCTAACAGGATTTTCGGAAGTGACAAGGCAGGCAGAGCTCCTCATTTCCTGATTTTACTGGTTTACACCTGAATTCTTCCAGATGTTTGCTACCTACAGTTTGCTGGCGTGGGAACTGCCATTTTCTCCATGCAGTGCTGAGAACAGCAGAGCCCTGCTGTAGCCAGTTAACCAGCAGCACCAACACGACAGTGCCTAACAGCAGCCAAACAAAACCAGAGCAGTGCTCAGGGTACATGCAGTGGGAATTAGCATGAAGTAGAAGGAGTCAAGTAAAAATACACCACAGAACTGGTTCATCTGATTGCAAGAGAGTGAAGAAATGAGGATCAGAAATACCTTAGTGCTTCAAGATGAGGCACTGCCTTTCTGTTCTTTGCAAACAGACTGATTAAAAATACCACAAATAAAAGAAGGTGTTGGATGTATAAAAAGTGTAAGAATGTACTTTTTCCTTGAAATCTTTGGCCTCACATTTGTTTATAAAAATTGTCTAATAGATGGAGAGATGCAACCTGAGTGAGAATGTGTCTGTGCAGGTAATATGGTGCCAAGGAATGGGAACCTGAAGTCTGTCAGAAAAAGAAATGTGTTTAACAAGGCACACGCTCAAGAAGATACAGTTCCTTTGCCCTGAACCCCCTGCTGTCACTGGCTGCTGTCAACTGGAGGGTTTGATTTCAATGTTGTGAGAAACCTTAGGCAATCTCACACAGTGCAAGTGAGAAAATGACAGCCCTGTGATGATGCAGCCAGTTTTCCTGATCAGCATGATGGTATGAGAGCGCTGTACTTAGTTATATCGATTTGTCTCTGAGAGCACTTTCTGCCACATAAATCTCATAGAAAATCTTTAAAGATCTTGCCCCAGAAGGCCACCATGTTATTTTTCTCTGTAAAAAGAAGCAGAGCCAAGAATTCATTTCTCGAAGTTTTAACTAGAGCGGTCAGTTTATGATTAAGGTGCGAATTCATCTGTTTTACATTTTGAAACATCTAAAAACAGCTCTGCACTCTATGATTAACCTTTCCTTCTAAGCAGTACTACAAAAAGCTGTATTTATCTCCTCTCCCTTTCTTTCTTGGATCAAGAGGTTTGAATAAAGAAAATCACCTTTCTTTTAGATGGGGAATTGGAAGGAGTATTGTGCTTATTGTAGCTCAAGCCTTAAGTACAATAGGCACCACATTGAAAAGATACTATTTGTGCCACTTTAGTTAAAAAGACTGATAATGCTTCCCTTATGGAAGTTTTCTTTACAGTGACTAAAATTATTTTAAAAATAAATAACCACTTTAAATTAAGGATCAATTCTTTCAACTCAGAGCTAAGAAAGCTCAAAATACTAACTCACATAAAGTCTGAATTATCAACATGTCTGAGACATAAAGTGTGTCTCTATGCCTGGCAGACTCATTTCTTCTAGCATATATAGAAGTGACTATGGAAAAACACAAGAAGTTTGGCCTTTTTTTAACTTGACAAAATCACTTTTTTTAAAGAAGTCACTCTTGAATTTGAATTACCTGTAACACAGAAAGAGCCTGAACACCTACATGTATGTGGGTTTTAGGCTATTCAGGTACAGAGTAGATTGCATGAAAGGGCTATAAATGTTTCAGTAACACTAAATATTTGGTAACATCAGCATTTTTTCCTCTTTGATAGCATAGTAAATTATTCCTTGCTCTGTCGTTCTGCACAGATGTAGTGATCTATGCACATACTGTAATAGGAGACTGAAGACTTAATTTCCTTCTTCTCTTTACAAACTAACTCCAAGACCTTTTACAACTGGGATGCGCCAAAGAGTCATTTAGTTGTTTAAACCGCACGGGCTAGTGAAACTTAAATATAATTACTGTACATCAGAACAAAGCTAACTTCATAAAACGATACGACATGGCAAGCAACATCTGATTAGACAAACATCCTCCTACAAGTGCAGAACCACTGGCAGCAAAAGAGGGTACTGCATTAATCCAGGACAATAATAGCAATTAATGCCATATTTACAAACTTGCTCCATTGGAGGGGACAGCTACAGTGCTCATTTCATTGAAATTGGCTTCACACAAAAGTACTGGTGTACCCCTCTGCAATAAATGACAAAATTACGTTCTGTTTATTTTCCTGTTATGTCCTAGAGCATATTCACATTTGTGAGTTCTCTCCAAACCCTCTTGCTCTAGGTATTCTTATTCTGACTTTATAGTAAATGACTTGAAGTTGCTACAGTAAACAGATGAGAAATCTGATGCAGTAAAGCAGCAGGGTTTCTGAGAACTGAAGCCAGCAGTGCCTATACAGTGCATTTGTTACAAGTCTGCATTTAGTCAAAAGTACAACTCTCATACCTGAACCATATCAGCATATCTGCACCAGTGGGAAAGTATTTTTTAAAGTGGCAGTTCAGACTGATTAGAGTTGAATCCATGTTCCAGACTTGCAGAAAACAGTGCATGAATCTTGCCCAGATTGAAGCACATTTCTCACTTTATGCACCAGGACTAGTGCCTTTAGTTTCTCTGAACAGACAGACTAAATAACCATCATATGCAAAGAAATTCGAAGTTAGTTTCTGAGCTGCCAGGTTATAGAAGCTAACACCATGCTTTTTTGGAGCAATGTTTAAATTTCTGAGCTCCCCTTGATTCCCCCAGCCCCTGATACTAATGGTTTCATGTTTATGGGAGGGATGTAAATATGGCCACTAACACTTTATGACAGTCCAAGTTATAACTCTGTCAGGAGCAATGTTTCTCATTTGCATTTCCTTCAGTGGCAACCCTCTTTGTACTTAGGTGAGACAAACAGACCCTTGTCTCCCTCTTCTACGGCTGGTAGTAAGGCAATGGAGGGGTAGGAAGAGAACACTAACTGGCTGCTGTGTGCATAGGAAAATGGTTTTCCTAAAGCTACTTTTTGAGTCTTCCTTTCAATGTTGGAGGAATGATATTTGTGTCTTTTCTTCCTAAACTCAACACCCCTTACACCAAACAAAAATGTGCCTTATTTGTCAAGGAGCATAGAAAGTGTTCTGGTGGCCTCTAACTCACTGCTGTCCCAGAGAGATTGGGCAGTGGGAAGGCAGCCTAAATGGGGAAGTGTTTTCCCTTGAGTAATCAAAATATCTTCCAGAGTTTGCATTTTCTCACTTCATCACAACAGTAGCTCCAGCAATGACAGGGGTAACTCGTGCTGACAGTACTGGATGTATAGAAAAGGGCTTTTGGAGTTTACCAGTTATTAAAAGGTACCTAGTGAGTGCCCAGAACTACCTACATCAATGAAATGTGAATAGTCTATTCACATTTGCAAGCAGAAATCACGGCATGGGTAAAGTACCTTTGAGGATTTCAAAAGACAAAAGAAAGATAAGTATGTGCAACCATTAGCATAACAGCTTTATATATATATATATGTACATATGTATGTAAAAATATTTAATATATGGCATAAATGTTTATGGAAGTATGTAGGTCACCCAGAGAAAAGAAAGGAGATGCAAGAACAAGAGCTCAGTGAAATGAAAGTTTGCAGTTCAGCTTTGGTCCAGTTGGTCTGGAGGCTGGGGATGTAGAAGCGGTGACCAGAGCTGGCACAAAGCAAACACTGCCTGCAGGAAAGACATGACCTTCCAGTGGAGAGGAATTGAGAGAGAAAGGAGACAGCTGACAGGTTTTGATGATTCTCAGCTGATACACAGCGAGACTTTTGGTTTTGCAAGGTAATGGTTAATGAGCAGTAACACGGAATGCTGAATGTTTGGCACAATGTTTTATGTGTCGTGACCTTCCTGCTAGAGATCTTTTTTCACACGAGTTTCTTTTATTTCATAGTCCTCAGGAGAAACATGTGTGATCTGAGTCCTTTTTTGTCCTCTGCTGCACTTGGTGCTGGTCATCAAGCAGTTAATCTGCATTGCCTTTCTGGAGTCCCATCTCCCTTCTGCCAGGATCAATGATAAAATTTTGACTGTGAAAGTGAGAGAGCCCATGGGCCAGATGGATATTTGGTAACAAAATATTTGAAAGGCTCTTTTTGCAATAAAGAGCTACATGAAGTACTTGCTCTAAAGACAAGCACCAATATCTTGTCTCCACAGTATTTGTAATCAATATTATATTACAGGTTGATTAAATACCAAGATATTAGTGTGGTGAATCTCAAAAGTATATTTTTGACTTTTCTTTGTTTCTCAAAAACAACCATAGATATTATTTAAAGAAATGTTGACAATACCCGAAAACAACAAAATCAAAATAGCATCATAATCAATATCTCTGAACATGCAATCTTGGCAAGGGGGAAACACTCATCATTGGATCAGTATGTGGCAGATGCTGCAGGTGGGCAAGAATATTACAACTTTGTGGTCTAAATGTTTGGCCCATTTTTCCTGTGCAAATAGATAGTATAGCATGTGGCATAATTTCTACACATAGTTCTTAGACACTAGTATCCAGTGTGTGGATAAAAGCTGGATGCCACTCAAAAAGGTGATGATATCCCTGGGAAGCCAAATAGAAGGGTTTTAATCTGTTGTCCTCACAGATGTAATAAACGATATGGCTGGTGTGCATTTGACACTGAAACACAAAAATGAGCAAGCAAGAGAGTGAAGGCCATGTGAAGAGCCATGGCTAACCAAGCCAAAACCCATAGCAGGAGCAGGTGGCTTGGCCCTCTTGTCTCTGGATGACTTTTCTCTTTAGGCTTTTTGTCCTTGGCGAAAGTCATTAAGTCAAAGTCTGTTTGAACACAAGTGATAAAATCTGGGAGCCGTGTGAGGAGGAGGAGGCAGAGAGAACCTGGCTCTGTACTCAAAGAGTTAAAAATCTAGGCATCACAATTCCCAACAGAGGCAAAAAAATGCACCTGCCTGTATTTTTTGCTCTGACAGCTACACCTTGGTGCGTGGGGGGTAAAAGTACATTAAACTGTGTCCAGGTTGAGGAGTGCTCTCTCTGTGAGCTGCCAGAGAACAGATTTAGGGGAATGCTGTGTCAGTCACCAGCCAGTCAGACCCACACCATCTCCTTACATTCCTATACCAGCTTACTCACTTTTCACTTAACAGAGCTCTTTTTTTCAGTCCTCTTTTCAATGTCTTGTTACTAAAGTTTAGGTTTGTTCTTTGGGGGCATTTTTGGGTTTATTTTATTAGAGGAGATTTGAGAGTTTGTTTGTTCTAATAAGCTGGAGCTGTAATTGGGAAATGGGTTAAGCTTCCTTCCAATTAAGATAATTGACATGAAATACCCAATTGCACTCTGAGAGAGAGAGAAATAAGTTCCCCAGCTGAGCTGTAGAAGAGAGCAGTTTTGTCTAACAATGAAGGTAGAAGCAGATGTTTAAAAAAACATGTAAAAGCAATCAGGAGGGGATTCATACATTTGGTTATTAATTAAGATGCATGCATGAGCAGCCAGCCAGCCAAAGTTCTGAGTAAAGAAAGGCAAAATTCCAACAAGGGGTACAAAGAAAGCTGTATTTAGGAGATTCCTGGGGTTTTAGGTTTTTTTTTTTGATTGGGATGGTGGGGGGGGGGGTGGGGGGGGGGCGGTGTTGGCTTGGGTTTTTTGTTTGTTTGTTTTGGGGGTTGTTTGTTTGTTTTTCCTTCTGTAAAGCAGGAACAACCCCAAAGGTTTTTGGAATTTTTGAATTGGCGTGTCCCTTTGCATACAATCTTCCTGACTCTGTTCTCTTGATCATGCTAAGTTTGTTTCTCTTTTACTTAAATAAAATAGGATGTCATGATAAGGTCCTATCAGGCCACGAGTGTCTCCACAACTAGTAAAAATATAAATGGTTTTGTGCACTCTGTGGTTTGCCAAGGTCAAAAACTGTGTAATGAGTATTGAAGCAATTAGAAATACTGAATGACTGAGGACTTCTGAGGATGCTCATGTTCGCTTCTGTGTGGGGAATAAAGGAAGTGGAATCAGCCTTTCTGATTGCAAGGACAGAGGTGCTTGAGGATCTGATGTAGGGATAGACAGCTGCTGAAAAACTGCTAGATCTAGCAGTCAGTTTGGAGAAAAGATAATGCAGAGAGTGGGTATTTGCCAGTAACTTTCTGTACTACAATCAGGGAAAGATGTAATAGCCTTGGCAAGAAAGAGGAAAAGCTTCAAAGATTTTGGATGAGAATATGTTGGGTTTTTTTAATTTGTGCCTTATCCAACAAACTCAAATTTCATTTGCAGTATCAAAAGAAATGTTATATGAGAGTTAGATTGGAAGAACCAACACTGAATTCACTTGGCTGCTCATTTAAGTGATCATTCCTGCAATTTTTAAGCAAGTATTAAAGCATCTTAAATGTTTGTTCTTTTCTTTGGTTCTGTTGTTTGAGCTGTCCTTGAAATTCATAGAATCACAGAATAGCATTCATAGAATCATGAAATAGCTTGGATTGGAAGGGACCTTAAAGATCATCTGGTTCCAACACCCTTGCCATGGGCAGGGAGATATCCTCCACTAGACCAGGTTCTTAGAGCTCCCTCCAGCCTGGCCTGGAACACTTCGAGGGATGGGGCATCACATATTCTCTGGATGAGGCACTGGGCAGTGCCAGTGCCCCACTACCCTCACAGTAAAGAAGTTCCTCCTAACATCTACCCTAAACCTACTTTCTTTCAGTTTGAAGCCATTCCCCCTTGTCTTGTCACCACCTGCATTTGTAAAACATCCTTTTCCATCTTTCTTGTCCCTCCAGCTCCCTACAGGTACTGGAAGGTGGCAATTAGGTCACATCATCTCTGCTCTAGGCTGAACAATCCCAATTCTTTCAGCCTTTCCTTCCAGGTGAGGAAGTCCATCCCTCTGGTCATCTTTGTGTCCCTCCTCTGGACTCACTCCAACAGGTTTATGTCCTTCTTGTGCTAGGATCCCAGAGCGGGATGCAGCACTCCAGGTGGAGTCTCACAAGACTTGAGCAGAGAGGGAGAGGAGGAGAAGGAGACAATTTCAATAACTTTTAAAAAATGAACGTCTGTTGGTTTTAATGGCTTGTCTTGCTGACTTATCTCTCTGATGACGTTGGTAGTATTAATGAAAGATGATTAGCTGCAGGGGGGTGTGGTTGGTGTGTTGCTTGTAATGGTGGGCGGGAATAATTTTACATAGATAAACCTGGGAAATTAATGTTGGAAAACCAAATACATTTTCTGGCTGAAAGGCTACCCTTTAGTTGAATTTTCTTTATGACTAAAGTGCTCTTTGATATAGTAAACCAAATGAGAAGACAAGAAATATGACAGATTCCTCTGTCACGTAAACAAAAGTAGTTCTGGTTTTGGAGCCTCAGCCCATGTGGAGGGTTGCAGAGTCTGGACAACCTTTCAGCAGGTGGGCAACCAGGATGTTGTCTGTTCTGCTGCTACTGCCGTTACTTAGAAGATGAAAAGCTCAATCTGACATTTTGTGAAATCCTGTGGGGCTGCTCTGATGCATGAAGTAACAGAGCTGAGAGATGGGGTCACTGCAGCCCCTCTGTGTTTGCATCTGCAAGTGTGTGTGTGTGCCCCTGCTGAAGGGTGTAGGTGGGCAGTGCATGCATCCTCCTGGACAGTGCCATGCTCTGTTTCCCTGGCTTTGTGTTCAGATAATGAGGTAAATTAAAACTGTGTAGACTTTTGCATTTATACCCTTGTGATCTATTGTTTTTAAAAGCTGAGGGTTTTTTGGCTATTCATACAGAGGTTTTCTTCTGGAGCTCCACAAAGATTGCAGGGAGATATTTGGGCTAATTTCTCATCAGTTACAGAGTTTACTCAGTCCTTTCATGAGCCCCATTTGGATTTCAGTGCTAAACTATTTGATTTTGTGGTTCATTCTAATGCTTTTAATGAAGTACTAGTTTGCTGTGACCTTTCCCATACTTTTCTTTGTCCTTGTCCTTTAAATATGATGGAATTCCTGGAGATATAGACAGCTCTTTTATTAAGGGTGTATTAAAATGAAGAATTTTGTCTGGAGGTTGTTCTTATGTAAAAAGATACTGCAAATGACATTTGGACTCTCCATAAGTGCAATGAGACTAATTTTTTTTTTTAAATCTCACATGATGAAAGACAACTGAGAAGTGCTATTATAAATTATGTGATCTTTATATGCTTAAATAAAGGCATTCTGCATGCCTTACCTTGACAAAGCTTCTGCTGCCTTCCTGGCAAAACTTGGCTAGTCAAAATTAAGCTTGTGATCATAGACTTATATCCTCCTTGTAGTAAAAATCACTAAATGATTCCTTCTGGAATTACACCATTCTTGGAAGGCCTCAACTATCACAAAATAGTGATCCTGAGGCTTTTATAGCATGGTGCAAGCCAGACACTTAAGAATGGAATTTCAAAGACTGAGTCAATTTAGCCCTTTGTCTTAAAGTGATTGGAGAATCTTTTCAAAGGTTCATCTTTATGATAGTGTTGTAAATACATAACGTAGATTGAGAGAATTAGAAAAAAAAACAAGTTAGAAAAAACAATTTATTAAGTAATATCATATAAATAACTTGTTACAAAAATCAATTTGCAAAAAGGCAAATTCACTCTGTCTGTGAGAAATTGTTGCTCAAATTGGTTTCTCATCAAATCCTTAAATTTCATTTCCCCCTGCCCCACAACCCCCCAAAAAGAAGCCAGTACAGTGAACAGGAAATACAAGGGAGAGAGTGCACACTTCCCATCTGACAAAAACAAATTGCCCATCCACACTGCAGAAGAGATAATCATTCCAGCACGGGTCCCTTTGCAACACAGGAAAGTTCTAGGTGTAAACCTCTTACGTGACAAAATTGTCACCCACAAATGTCCCTCCCTGCTGAGCAATGACCAGATCCATCCAATGCTGAGGCTCCCTTGGCACAACCAGGGGATGGCATCATAAGAGACTGAGTGGCTGGAGTATGCCAGCAAGTAAATCTTCCCAGGTGGAGGCATCATTTTCAATTTATGCTTGGAAGTATTTTTAATTAAAAAAAAAATCAATACCAAAAAGCATTTATTTTAAAGGGTTTAAAAAAATCACAAATCGCAATAGGAGTTTGCCAGATTGATTTCGCTCAGTAACACAGTTAAGATGCACATAGCATTTATTATAAGGCCTTTCTTTTAAGTTTAATTTTTTCAAAGCAATGAAAGTAATCACACAATTAAAACAGTACAGTGATTCTGAAGAGTCTTTTTGTGTCAAAATCCAGAACCATTTGTGTGTTTGCAGTGTTCCTTCTTTGTTGTGTTCACCTGAATGCTTAATAGTTCTCTAAGTTTGTATCTTTAATAAACACTAAAGTAATAGATCATAGAAAACTAAAAGCTTATAGAAAGTGTCTCCAAGTATATTTACATAAATAGTGCAGTCTCATAGGAAAAGTCAAAAGCCCATGGGAATGGAAAGGATTTCTCTATATGCTGGACTTTTGCCTTATTTGTCAAATTGACTTTGTGGTAGGAGAAATTCAAATGTAGCAGCTCCTTTTAATTTTTTTTTTTCTTTTTTTTTTACCTTTTTAAATTTATTTTTAAAGAAAGCAAAATACACGTGAAGAAAAAGGGATAAGGGCAAGTTCTGTAAAAACTCCTTTGAAATCCAGTAACTCTACACACAAGATGATAGCTTTGTGGCTTTTAAGTGCCATGGGCCTGCCTTGCATATGACTGGCTACCTCCCCTCGACCCCCACAATTCACCTCCTGTTCTTCTTCCTGAAATGCTCAGTTCTCTGACACTTGTACCTCCTATAACCCCAGCCACAGCTTTTGGATACCTACCACTGAATTTTATGAACTGTTCAGGAAATTGTTTTAGTGCATGACAAACACAGGTCTGGGCTCAAAAGTGTAATATTGCAAGATGATGGGCAGGATCAAGATTGTTTCAGCTGCCTTAAATAAAACTGCTGAGGGCAGGGACTGGTATTAAAGCATTGTGTTGGAGTTCAGTGTTTCCCTCTCTTTCTGTAGCAATGCATGAGTCTGTAGACATTAAATATGCCTTTGTTCCTCTTTAAGTACAGAAACAATCTCTGAGGAAAGAACTCTTCCTAAAGACTGAACTGAAAGCAAAAAAATATTGTGGAATTGACATTTATTGGATGAGGCTGCTGTTTCACAGGTGTAGATGGATTGGAAAAATCCTGCCTTTCACAGCTTATGACATAGTCCATACTCAGTGGAAGTAGCATAATGACTGTTACTTTGCCAGCTCTCTTTTGATGAGGAAACTCAGACTGCAGATTTAATTGAAATGCAAATGGGCAGGGGATGGCAGGATCCATTTGGGACAGTGGTCTTCTGAAACACTTCAGTACTACTCATAGCCAAAGGAAACATGGAGAGACCTTTCTAACAGATGGTGGCAGGTAGAGCTAACACAGTGGTGGTTGCAGAGTTACCTGCTCAGAACCACTGTCAGGAATTTGGGCTGCAGAAGACCACCAAGGTAGTTCTGCTGTAGAAATTTAACACATGGCTTTTTTTCTGAGATCTACATGGAAATGCCTGGGATTTAAGTTGCTTGGTCTAAAAAAGATGTCTCTCTCCCTATCCATGCAGATCTCCCTCTGGTGTGCCTGAAAATGTTAGAAGTCCACTCTTGGTTCTGCTCAACATGGATAATCTGGTTTTGAAACTGTACATGTGTAGATACATATTTCTATGATTTTTCTGTTCTTCTATGGCACCACAGATGTTCATTTTCTTGGTTTTGTGGGATAATTTTTTTTTGTTTTCATAACAGAGAAATGGAAAAGCTGTAACTTGCAATGAAGACTGCTACTTCCAAAAGTGGATTATTTGAAGGTTGCCTCTTCCATTCACATTTAACAGTAAACACCTGTCCATAGAATGAAGTAAGACCAGAAAAATATATGTTTCCTAGGAAAAATTTTAGAAAATATTTCTGTTGGTACAGGTGACATGTTTTTATACTACATATCTTTTCCAGCACATTTTTGACAGAAATAACTGAAGAATACAGACAATTTGGTTTTCTCATGGTTAGACACAACTCCATCTATGTCCGATTTGGGAACACATCTCAGTCCTGTGATCCTGCTGGTAGAGTCTTGTGCAGAGCTCTCTGCAAGGCTTTGCCTCAGGTCTCTTCCAAGCACTTGTCTGCACAGAGAGATGTCCTGGCACAGCTGCACTGGAGGCACAGGCTGCTGCGTCTCCCCACACTGGTGCTGCTGTGGGATAGAATTGGGTTTAACCTGAAGTAGTTTTCCTGGGATAAGAAACATCCCAGCAAACACAAAACAAAAACAACTCTCCACCAGTTTTCTGGGGTGAAGTGACTCTCTTGGGAGTTGAGATGAAATAGTAACTGTAGAAACCTTATTCCATTTCAAGTGCAGAGATGGTATTGTTCTGCAGTAGCATGGCTGGCATAGACTCCCAGGTCCCTGTTTCATGTTGACTCCACGGAATTCCTTGGCATCTTTTAATATGTTTCCTGTTGTTAGGTCAGATGCTTTCCCAAATTAAAAGCCACCTGCATTTTTATCTCTCTACCTGGCTTAGCTAAACTGCCTAATAATATTCCTTCTTCTGAAATAGATGTGGTTGTAAGAAGAGCAGGCTTAAAACAGCCTTGAAAGCCACTTCATAGCCCATAGTACAACAATTGGTTATCTACAAATGACAATTGTAGCACTGTGTGAAAGCATTATTAAATACTCATTTCTATCATCTAGCACGCCACCATGCAACAAAGTGCAAAGAAATACTACTGCAAAGGTTTATATTCACTGCAATATGGCACTTTCAATATTTAGAATGCAGTACTGATTTTATAAATTGCACTTTGTGGTACTGCCAAGCAAGAAGAAAAGAAAGAATTGAACTCTCCTTGCTGTGTGTGAGATGCTAAATCTGTTTAATTTGCAGGAAAAAAAATAGACCTTAAAACCTAGATGCATAAATAATGATTTGGATGCAAGTTTGCCTCAAATTTTCTTAGAAGAATGCATTTGCTATTCAGGCACCATATTTGTGGTGACATAACATAATTTTATATATATAGCATATTTACATAACAGGCACGAGTAGCCACTCTCTATTATTTACTGTGTCACTCAATGGACAAGATAAAACCAGCTTTGAATTAAAAGGAACAAAACCCCAAACCAAATCAAAACTTGCGCTTGGACTGCTACTAACAATCACTAAATCAGACAAAATCACTGTACAAACATAGGAAAATAGTTACAAGGAGTTCACTGATCCTCCTGTCTCATTACCCCACCCAAGGAGTGATTAATGAAGGCGGACCCACAGGGTGGCCCAACCCCTTCAGGGCCCCGGGGCTCTCTTCAGCCACCGACTCCCTCTTCCCAGTGAGCTGGAGAAGGTTTGTAGGGCTGGACACTTGTGTGGCTTCACAGCCATCCCCTCCACACACCAGTCTGTTTCCTTGAGGTTTAAGGAAGAGAAGGGACAGTCCACTAGCTCACTTTGGGCATCTAGCTGGATTCTGAGCTTGGGGCTATCTGCTGGAGGCAGCCCCAGAGTGAAGGAAGAGAGGGGGATGTGTTAGGAAGCCACAGGGGAGAGCACCTGAAGGGATGTGCTGGCCCCAGTGATTGTGTGAGGGGAGCAGCCCAAAGTGAGGGACATGTGACAGGTGGTGCTGAGAATCTGCTGCTCCACCAATCTGAAATCCAGATGGTCTCTTCTGTCTGCCAGAGCCTGCTTTTGGACAGATTGCTTCCTAGAAGTTCTAGTTTCAAGGAAGCCACGAAGAGCTAGGCTTCTAGCATCTTAAATTACTTAGGGACCCTGAAGAGGACATAATAAGGCTCTAGCCATGCCATTGCCATCATGATGGGTGCAACAGCTCAGCCCCTCACTAAGTGATGGAGCTGGGAACTGCACTCTCTTGGACTTAAACACTCTGAGAGGCCTCCACCAGGGAGGCCGAGGGCTTTGGACCCTTGGAAACTCTGGGCTCCTCTTCTCTGAAAGCATCCAATCTATAGTGCTGGGCATCTGCAAGTCATTAGCTGCTGTGCCCTACACCTACAGGTGTGCAGCACTCCTCACTTTGAACGAGTCCTTTTCTGCCCAGCCAGGGCCACAGCATGGCTGGCTCATCCTCTTCCCTCTGAGCTGGTCCACAAAAGTTAAAGTTCTGCCATTGTGGTTGTAAAAGTCTAATACTTGGGACTCTTATTGCTCTATTTAACTTAGAAAGAGTAATGGATTCCAGGGATTAATTTTTAATTGCTCTTAGTTTTCTGTTTATTAACTTTTTTCTCATCTCTCTTTATTTCTGGACTAAACTGGAGCTGTTTAATTTTCAAAATGATTCACTTACAATTTGGGGGAGGAGAAAAATAGATACATTCCTGTAATTCTGGTGATAAATACTGTTTCATGAAATAAATGAGAATAGTTACACATGAGGTATTATAAAAATAATAATTCCTTCTTTCCTTGGCACAGTGCCATGGGTTGGTTCCCTGCTTTGGGACCCAGGGTGGTGTTTAACTCTTGGAACTGGATATGCCCCATGGCAGCCCCTTAGGGTTTTCTCCAGAGAGCCTCTCCTAGATGGCTGGATTTGAAGAGCAGCCACATGACCAATTGAAAAACCAACTGAAATACTGAATGGTGTGAAAGCTATAAAGAAAAACTGTTTTGGCCCAAGATTATGGCAACTTTCCCCACCCCACACCTGGACAAAATTACTTAGCTTGGCAAAGCAGATAAACACACACAGAGAAATTTGTGGTTAAAAATTTAACTTTTGGTGAAATTTTTAACAACCCTGGCTGAGTAGTTTATTTAATAAAATGAGTTATAATTATAACCCCCCTTTTCAGGCCACTGGAATGAACATCAATTTTCACTTACTTGTTCATTCACGGCTTGAGTCTAGAAGAGAAAAAAAGGGAACAACTACCCAAAAGAATGAAAAGTTATTTCCTCTGGTGGAATGACGGCATTTTCCATTTCTAAAGCATTTTCCAAATGTCTTACATAGTTCTTGCAACATCCTGATGAGGTAGGCATTATTTCCCCACTTTACAGATAGCAAAACTGGGCAGAGAGTCAGTTGGGAATCCACCCTGGACATCCAGGCAAAGGAGGTCAGGACAGAAAAAACACTTTCCTCCGCTGCAGTTGCTCCTTTTGCCCTAGAGGGTGGCAGTCACCTTGAGGTCACTCATCCCCACCTGCACATGAGAACAGGCAGGAGTAGCTGGATATGAACATCCTGACTCCAACGTTCTCAGGACAGAGGCCATCACTGAACTGATGTGCAGGTGGAGGCCAACTGAGAAAGTGCAAACAGAAGAACAGTTAGGATCTGTTCCTTCCTCCAAGTCATAACCTAATCTGGAGCTGGATTTGATGACTTTCCCTGCATTGCAAAGCAAGCCTGGGTTAGAACGGGGAAACCATCTAAGAATTATATATTGGGGCTACTGACCACACACACGTGCACACACACACATCTCTCCAGCAATGCTAGGTCCAAAGAATATATACAGAGCAGTCAATGAACTATATATATGTGTGTGTTAGTATGATTCAGTGCAATGGGGCAATGGTGAGTGCTAGAGAAACACTCAGGTTTAAATGACCATTAAGCCTCTCTACCCTCTTAATGAGTAAAATGCATGTTTGATGTTCTTTTCTCAGCTTACTCTACTTGTATAATAAACCTTCATTCCATCACCACTACTTTTGACTATAACACATAGGGCAAACTAGGGTACCTCATTACATTGGGATGTGCAATACACAACAGAGCAGTCTTCTGAGCTGAATAGTCTGAATACAAGTAAAAAGCAAGTGAGCTTAAACAGTAATATACTCCAATTTACAGTATAAGCAGAACAAGTAAAAATATTGCTCCCCATCTGAACCTTTTTTTTTCTTCCACTACTGCTGTGCCTGTAAGATTGGCTTGGTAAACTGGATGCACTCAAAAAATAAGGATTTTGCCTCTTGGAAGCGCATAAAACGATACTAGAGAAAGTTTTCTGATGGCTAACCCACACAGACCGCAGTCATTAGACAATTCAAATGTGTTGAATAGAGAACCCTTTCGAACAGCTGTGAAGAAACAAAAAGAAATAGCCACTTCACATATCCCAATGCTGTTTCTGGGAATGAGGAAGAGAAAAAAAAACCAAAACAAAACAACATATTAAGAATCTTTGTCACTGTCCATTGAGCCATACATATCTGCCAGCTTTTTAAACCGAGGTCCCCAGTCACTGAGGTAATCGTAGTCCTGATCTCCATCAGTAGTCACCGACTCCAAGGAGCTGAGGGACTCGGCCACGGAACCGTTACCTTCGTAGGCGTAGGTGGCTAATGAGTCATACGGGGGGGCTGTAGGATCTGTGTCGTTTTCCTTTAACCTTTGGTTAATGAAATCTCTGACATCCGTGTTATCCCGTGCTGTTGCAGTCCGCCGCGGCATAAAAAGTGTTTCTGGCACGATGTCTCTGCGTAATTTGTTATCATCTATGGCTTCGGGATTCCTCAGCGTGCCAATATCAAACGCCTGGGTGTCCTCCTCTCCACCTCCTTCATCGTTGTAACTGACAATGTTGTCTCTGATGTCTTCTTTGGAAATTATCAAAGGCTCTTTTTTTCGCTGCCGCCTCAGTGCTGCAAACAGCACCACAGTAACTGCAAACAAAAACAGCAGCAAAAGAGAAAGGGAAAGAAGGTTAATCCCCAACTCCATGAAAGCCCAGAAGAAATGCTGCACCTCTGCTTTAGCTTGAAGTTTGAGAGGATGTTTTGAGAAACTGAAGATGTGCACATCAGATTTTCAGGCTGTGCTTGCTCTGCCTGTGAGTTCCCTGGGAGATGAAATGGCATGGATGCACAGAAGAAAGGAGACGTCAAGCTTGTAGGAAGACAAGCAGAGTGTCTTTTTGCTGGTAGGCACTTTGTTACCCAGAGCCATAGACTAATTTTGTCACCTTGAGAACAGCACTAGTTTAATGAGGGCTGGGAAGGAAGAAACACTTTCTCCACAGTAAGTAACATCATGTTGAACCCCTTGGACAATATGTAATTTTTGCTATGGATAAGGATGGTATCTACTGAGCAAAGCTGAATTTCAAGATAAGTAAATCTATCCTCCTCTGGGAAGTAAGCTTGGAATATGGAGTGGGTTTTCAGCCAGCACAAAGTCTGAGTTTTACTAACTTCCCTGGAATGTTTTTACAATGTACATCACCTTGAAAAGTACACAAATTAAATAGTGGACTGATGAGATATGATAAAGGTGGTTTTTAATCTGAAAAAGGCAGATTTCTAGAACATATTTTATGTTCTTCATTTTAAAGTGTGTGTTTGCATACACATATTTTTTATTTATTTGGAAGGAAGGAACCCTTTCCATGACCCTGATCCAAATTTTAATTTTTTTACTCAATAATGATTTTCAGTAGTGATGGAGAAATGGACACAGAGTGTGGAAAGGGATATGGTCAACACTCTCCTATAGAAGCTAGTTTCAGATTTCTTGGCTGGATTTTACATTAAGATGCAAATGGCTGAATATTGACAAATGAACAGTAGCAGGGTGCAGGGATATATTTCTACTGTCAGTGTTGCTTTGGTAGTCTGAGGTCTGCAGTGCCCAGCATTTCAGCTCTGCTGTGCAAATTCCAAGGAAGGACACATCTTGCTGTCTTTACAGTTTTTTCATAGCAAAGCAAAGCAAAGCAAAGCAAAGCAAAGCAAAGCAAAGCAAAGCAAAGCAAAGCAGAAATGCCTAAAGTCATTGATGTGAGATGATAAGGTGGATCATAATGATCCTTCCTGTCAGCTTGGCTTCTAAAATGGTGTGTGAGTCAAGCTCAGTAACTGTTAAAGAATTTTTTTTCAGTCCTTTCCTCAGTTGTAACCTTTTAAGGTCAACATCAAGGACTAAGGTTGTCCCCACCCCAAAACTTTATTCCATTGAGCCTTATCATTCTTAGTTTCCTTTGACAGATAAATTATGGAGGGTTTTTTCTTTTGGTGGTTTTTTTTTTTTTTTTTTTTTTTTTTGTTTGGTTGGTTGGTTTTTTTAATAATGAGTTCCCCTGCTGGATTGCTTAGCGAAAAATACTGTCTGTAGGTGTGCCTGAGCATCTTGTAGATTGACTATGGAAGGTCACCAAAAAGACAGGATAAAGCAGGAAAATGCTGTGTGCTACCACAGGAATACTGTGCATAAGGAAGAACATCTCTCAACATGAGTTGAAAGGAAATGGATGGTGAAGTTGAAGGATTAGGAGAGGTGGTTCAGATTGCATTAGGATCTCAGCCTAATGATGAGGATTTACTTATGCTGTCACAGAAAGGCCCTAGTTTGAGTGATTTTCATTTGTGCTGTTGTGCAAAAAATGCAGTTAGAGACCACTGTCTTCCTCAAGAGCAAAAAGCTGTGGCACCGTGTGGAAGGAATGGTGAAAGGTGTGTATGAAATAAGAGACAGCTGGAGAACATTTTGGAGAACTTGAAAAACACAATGTCAATTTGGAATGGGCTTCTGGAACAGTGACTGGTAGAATGGTGTGAGAAAGCATAGGAATGACTGATTTTACATCAAAGAGTTGCTGAAGTATCTCATTACAAAAACAGTGTTACACTGAACATTCAAGGATGAGACTTTGATACATACATCAGGTCTGATATGTGGATTTTACAGCTTTGTGCTGAACTTGCAGGAAAAAGACCCCATCATAAGCTAGGTATTGAAGTACATCACCTTTATTTGCATGTATGTGTTCAGCAGTATCTGAAACCTCCTGATAAGATGCTAAACTTACTCAAACTGCATATAAACCCAGCAATTTACAGGCACTTTTTGTTGCTGCTAAACTTTGAGTTGTGGTTCAGGTCTGACCAGAGTATTGTTTTTCACTCAGTAGTGGTTGCACATTCAAACCCTGCAACCAACCTGAAAATAGAAAATGATATAGCTGAGTTAATTGAAAATCTGCTTATGGTGCATGGTGGCATGAGCAGTAATTGACATAAAGTGCTGCTTAGCACACAGAATCAATTATTTTCGATTGACATAAAACAGGAAATCGTTTAATGTCAGATTGATATTAATGAGCACAGTTGTACTAACAAGTGCAAGACGACCTGCAGCATTACAGTACTTTTTCTGGTAAGGAACTTAATACAAAGTGAGCTCAGCCCTGGGGGGCAATGATACCATGTTTTGAAAAATGAATTTAATGGTGAATTAAAGATCAGATTGTTATTGTGGGAATCTTTTCTGCAAATGGGACAGAGCTTATTTGAGCAAGCCATGACTACAATGTTAGAGTCTGAGAACCATGACCTTATTTTCAACTCATTACTGGAGAGGGAAATTTTGTTAAAAGTAAAGATCAGGATGACTCTGCAGTGGTGATAAGCATGTCCAAGGAAGATAGAAGTACGGTAAAAAGAAGTAGAATCATGAAGGAAACATCTTCTCCCCTTCCTGACCCTACTGCTGTAAAATTGGTCTGACTCCTTTCCTCCTAATATCCTAATAACATCTCCCAGAGAACAGTCTGTGTTGTATTGTACAGTTGTCCCCAGATGACCAGGAACAGATAATGGCTGAGTGACCAACTATCTCTGTTTGCCATACAAGAGGGGTGGAACCCTACAGGCATGTGAGAGATGTTGCAAACTTTTCATATATTTTTATATATATTAAAAAAAATTGACCACCTGTAAGTGCTATAGCCAGAGCTCTGCACTTCCTCCACACTCAGGATCCAAACTCTTTCTAATCACAGGTGGCTGAAATAGAGGACTCTGCAGCCTTTGAGAGGGTCCCTCAGTATCATTCAGCATCCTTTTCCAACAGAAAAAAAGCACTGAGACTTGTTTCTCCTCAGTTTAGAAATGAGCAGTTAATTCTTCAAAATTAAGTCATCTGTCCTCTTTCTATGGTCAACAAGAAAGGGGTGGACACCCCTTTGCAGAGGATTATGAGTAATGTGTCTGGTCCTCCTCAGATGCCAATAAAGGATGGGATGGGATGGGATGGGATGGGATGGGATGGGATGGGATGGGATGGGATGGGATGAATGTCTTTTTACAGGTGTCTCTTTCCATTGACCAGAGTGTGGAGCCCAGCTGTCTCCTCTTCCTCTTATATCGCTGACTTTTCAGATAACTAAGGTTAGATTGTTTGTGCCCTATACACCCCATCTGTAGTAGCCCTCAGAGGAGGAAATAATACATAGACAGGATAAGACAATGATGTCTTTACTTTGCCTTTGTCCTAGCCTTGGAATAACAATTATAGCAATGCAAAATAACCATGAAAAGGACAAAATGTCCCTGAGCTACTTACCAAGTAATATAATGATGCAGAGAAGAATGGCAATAAGAGCCCCAGTGCTAAGACCAGTAGGATGAATCAAGGCTTCTGCATTACAGGACAGCATCTTTCCTCGATGGTCACAAGCACACACTCGAATAGTCACTGTTTCAGTGCTGCTCTGGATTGGGTAATCATTGTCTGATATTACCACTGGCAAGAAGTAGGTACTTGTTTCATGCCGGTTATATCTGGTTTTTCGAGTGAAAATCCCTGCTGTGTTGTCTGGAAACACAAAGCATGCATTAAATCTTCATCTGAAGACTGAAAGCAAGGATAAGATAACAAAGAAAAATCCTCCTAGAAATTCACCTCTGTTATCCTGTAGTGTAAAGTTTGAGCTGCTGGCTGCCTCGGGAGCTAAGGAGAATGAAAACTGATGTCCATTGTAAGAGTCATCTTTATCAACAGCACTTAATGTTTGTATCAGCTGAAACAATAAGAACAAAATTATCTCCTAAGTCAGTGAACTTTATGTTTATTTATGTACTCTAAAAAAAACTGTAAAAGCAATCTTTTGTATTAATTTTTTTCCTCTGCGTCAAGGCTAATGATGTTGCTATGGTGAGCTTAAGAAAAGTCATCCGCATGCTGATGATTCAGTTTAGGGTCACCATACTATTATATCTTATACCATCAGGGAGAGACACAGTGATTTTGAAAGTTGGCAGGAAAATCACGTTGATTTTACCAGAAAGCTTGGGTTAATGCCACTCACTGCAGATGGGTAGAAAACCTTTGCATGTGACAAGGAATAGAGATGAAAGGTGAGACAGTCCAAGCTGAATTTGTATTTATCTACCCAAATCTCATGTCACAGAAATTGTTTGGCTGAATCTTCCAAATCAACTGCAACTGTGAGCTACTTCACAATAGGAGTGGTAGACTGAGAGTCATCTAGCAGGATATAGTTGTATGACAGACAGGACCTGTAAAATTTACAGATGTGAAATTGTTTTTGAAGGACACAGCGGAGGTGCCTGAATAAAGCAAAGGATGAAAGAATGAAAATGAATCAGGGATAACAAGGTACAGAAAATAACATTCAGAAACATACCATCATGTCAGCTGGAAGAATACTGAGTGAAATCAGATACAGTGCAGGCACTGTTTAATTTTGCAATTAAGTTTGATGCAATGCAAAGTACACCGCTTGATGAGGTAATGCAAGAGTAGTAGCAAAACTCATTTAATTTGGAATATTTTTTCAGTAGGAGTAGACAACACACCTGTTCTGCCTTTGCGTTTTCACAGACGAAGGTCTCATAAAACATGGCAAACTCTGGAGCGTTGTCATTTACATCCAAGACCTTAATGAACACTGGGACACGGCTGCTTTGTTTTGGGTTGTCTGAAATGACAAAACCAAAATGGAGATTTTATTTAGTCCCGTTACTGACTCAGTACAGTGGAAGAAAAGGACAGATTTGGAGGCTGATTGCCTTAATTCTACTTTGTGTTGACTTCTAGTAAACATCTTATGGATGACTGTAGTATCATTACTCTAATTCTGTGTAAACTATAGAATTAAGACGGAGTACAAGTCCAGGATTTACAAATTCCTTTGATCGGTCTAAGTATGATTATGAATGTATGTGTGTGATATATGTAAATATAATACTGGAACTAAATTAAATCTATTTATTAGCCTGACTGATACTGTTTGGTGGCAGTGAAGTATCTAGAACATATTCCCTTCTTTATCTCTGTAACAAGAGGATGAGATTGAGTGGGTATTTTCTTCTCCACTTGTTAAATACAATACTCTGTGCCCTAAAAATCTTGTGGCATGGTTCCTTATGCTACCATGATTATCATTATTTTATAGAAATAGTAACTGCAGCTGCGATCACAGATGCTTTTTACCTGTTGTGAATTGTTTTGTCTGATGTTCTAGAGTAAATACTGAAGTGTATCATCTGGAAAACATAAACACTATATAGAACCTGCAGGTCCCCCTACGTAAACAATCTTTTTTTTCTCTATAAGGACTGCATAGTGCCAAGAGATTGAAACTGAAAGAGATATTCCTGAGCATATTAATGAAAATACCATCATCTTTCTGGATAAAAATAAAAACATCTGGAAGTGCACCACATTGTATAGACCATTCCTTTTCCTGTTGGGAGGAGGCAGGCTTTAGTCAAAATGATACACAGAATAAGAAAAGCAGCAGCAGTAACCTTGTCTAGAGCCATGAGTGGTGAAATAGGCAAGATTCTGAGGCAAAAAGTCACACCATAACAACCACTAACTCCTAAAATGTTCAAGATCTGGTCCCAAAGAAATGTGTCATCACTAATCAAAAGAAACCCAAGGGACACTGCCATTGATCCTTTGTGTTCCGTATCACACAATATCCACCTAGGAGTATGTGGGTATGGGAATGTGAGAGAGAGAAATCTGAGGGAAAGAGGGTGATTGAGATAAATTTCGTTTGAAATAAATACCTTCCCCTCTCCTACGTGTAGGCTTACACTGAATTTTCCCATGTTGACTTCCTACCCACGTAAACATGCTTTATAAATGCATTTTAACCTATCATTCAAGTGAAAAAATAGTGCAATAAAATATAGCAGATCTAAGACTCTATATTCTTCTACAAGCATTCATTGTAGTAGCTTGTTGGTTTTATTATTACATTTATTCATTATAGTAGCTTCTATTTATTCATTATAGTAGCTTGTTGACTTTAATAAAAGTCCTATTAATGTGTTTATCATCCTTTTATAAATGTGAAAATGCCTTCTCCAAAATTGGCACTGTGTGTTTGTATTACAGAGCTCAGTCATTTGGACAAAATATTATGCTTTAAGGCTCCACAGTCCCCTTGAAGTTAATATGATTCCATTAGGCATAAACCTCTTTCTAATATCAGCCATTGGGCTAAATTCATTTGATGTATAAAATAACAGTTTATGTATAATATAGGCTGAATATAGGACTAGGCTGAATTCTTTGCTAAAATACATCAATAAAAGAGTTGGATTTTTATAACAGGCAGAAATCAAAGGTATTCATTTGAAGTCACAGGACTATTGGCAAGACTATTTTGTCGGGCATACTTTTCTAATAAATACATTCAAATATATTGGCAAACATGTTTCTTCTCCTCTGAAGAAGGAGAATTGTTTTCTTTCCTGCTTTTTTAAACCTAAACCTACATATTTTCATTTTACTTCTAGGTGCTTAAGGTTCTCAAAATTTAAAATCATGTTGTAATAAACAGAAGCTCCATATAAATCTAGGCTCTATGAAAATATGCCTCTTCTCTGATTTAATGGAAACTAATATACATTTTCAAGTTTGGTTTTTCTATATATTTTGAGTCATCATCTTTGTGCAAATTAATTCATGTAGGTTCATTTGTTTGCATTATCCTTTAATTACCGCTGGGCTTCATCTCCATAAACTCAACAAACTGCTTAAATCTATTTCTCTGTACAGGGATATGTTTTCTGCTGAGCCAGCAACAAAATTGTTGAAGAATTCAGCCTCAAAGTCCTGCCAATGTTTGACTTACCCGTAAGTGTTAAGTAACAAATATTTAAAAACACTCTGGGAATTGTCTTTGGTAAATCAGCTGTAATTCTGCAGCTGTGACTCACTAGACCTGTGTCCCACGTTTTATGCCAGTTTGCTGTCTGGCTGTGGCAGATGTACTGACCTAGGGTTTCACCAACTCTTTATGTGCAGCAGTCACAGCATGATTGATTCTCTGGGCTGCTGAGCAATTGCAGCTCATGCTGGTGAAAAAGGAGAACATTTAGAACTGGAGCAATCTACACTTACTGACAATTTCAGACAAAGGCAAAACAACTTCTGTTTTTGGTTTTTTTTTACTATAAAACAAAATCAAGAGCAGTCAACACTGAAAGATCTTTCTCTTTATGAATATAATTATTTTTTTTCCTATATCAAAGAGAGCACCCACCCATCTGAAGGCATATATCCTGCCTGTAACCTACCTGACTAGATATTTTTTTTAGATGACTTCAGTGAAATATACTTGGAGCTTGATGAGATAGTCACTGAGAATAATAAGTGATTCTATGGAATTTAGTGGAATGGGAATTTAAGCAGCCTTGCTAGAAACTTCTGGGTTTGCCAGGAACAATAAGCAGTGGTACTTTCCAGTCAAACCTCTTGAGACTAAAATCAGTGAAGTGTCCTGGATCAGAAAAGTATATTTCAACCAAAAAAATTGCCTTTGGAAGACATCTACCCTAGTTTTTCCAAATTTAATAAAGCACACCCCGGGAAGCAATTTGTTGCAGCCTGAAAGGATTCAGACTAAAGACAAATGGTAATTAAGACAGAAGCCTGTGTCAGACACAAGAGGTTGAGAGTGTTTGGTGTGGTAGAAGGTCTGTGCTTAGGGGAGGAAGCAAGAAACCAAATGAGTACTTCCTATAGATGCTAAGCTGGTTTTCAGACAGTTTTCTATATTGCATGTTTTTTCAGCCCAGCTGGGGTCAATGCAAGTGTTCTTGCTACTGTCAATGATAAATCTTCTTGCTATTATTTCCTTTTTAGGCATTTTTTTTCCCTTCTGCTCCATCCAGGAGCTGCCGATAGTGTACAATTTTTGACCCTAGAACCCGCCTTCAAGAATTTAATAGACACACAGCCACGTGACTAACATTCAGTGTTTGGTGTGCTGAAATCCCATACCTAGCACTAAAAGGTGCAAACTTTCCTGAGAGAGAGAAAACTATTAATGTCCTGTCATTCCTATAGGCTCATACCCACTTCCTAATAACCCCATTTGCTTGCCCTCAGTAGCTATACTTTACACTGGTTTTCAGCTTTAAAGAAGATTTACACAATAGAGAAAGTTGAGTCAAGCAATCTCGAGCTTTTTACACTCTTTTCACTGTGAAGCAGGTTATTGAGCCATATACACATACAAAAAAAGGAAGTAGTGCTTACATTGTCTCAGAAAAAGCAAAAGCTTTTTAGCCTCTGAGTTGCAGAGACATTGTGACAGTCACAGGACTGGTGTTTATATTAAACTTATCTACCATTCCACCATAAACATAGGCACTGTGACTCTGCAAAAGCAAACAGAATTGCATTCTCTGATATTGGAGCATGTGGTACACTTATAGATAATGCATTAAAACAAAGTGGATTGTTTATTAATGCCATCTCAAACACACGTCCTTATCTTAGATCCCTGGCATTTTGACTTCTAAAATCAGCATGTCTAGTATTATCACAAGATTACTACTTTGGAACAATCCTAAACTAAGTGACAGATTGATTTGTAGCTGTGGCTTGTAATTTCAAAGGAAGCACACAAAGTAAAAAATGGAGATGTATAAAACTGACTAAGATCTGTTCACCCAGCTCAGCCCAGCCACTTTAGCTTTATTTGCAAACATCCAGTCTGAATGAGACTGAATTCAGCCAAGGACTGCAGTTTGGCTTTAAACCATATGTTTTGCTGCATGCCAGTTTCAGAATTCAACAGCCATATTCAAAATTTAAAGTGGCTCTAAGTGATAAGAGAACATAGAACTGTCACCTTTTCTCCCTGCTAAGTTACCTCCTCATGAACCGTGTCCCTAATAAACACAAAACTGCAGACGACCTCTTGCAAAGAGTTACTGCTTCTTCATTAGTATTGAGTGGGCCATCCATAAACCTGACATGTGCCCAGCTGTGCTTTCCACACACTCAGCTAGAAGGCTAAATTCATTACATCAGGGACAGGAGTCGTATTTAGATTTAACTTACTGATCTCTGCTGCTATTACTGTAATGTTGTGCCACAGCAGTGTTTCCCGGTCAAGGGGTTTTGAAGTGAATATCGAACCATTTCCTGAATTGATGTTGAATATTCTGTCCATATCAGTGTGACGATCTACAGAGTACCTGCAAACATGGAGACAGGGGTTAGAGGAATGCTTTCGTTTTAATTTCTATGTTCTAAAACTATTTTCTGAGACTAGACATCAAACAGCTAGTAAATGGGGTTTCCTTTTGTTTTCAGCACAGGCTTCAGAGTCTTTATGCATTCACACAAAGAGCTAGTTCTGAGCTACTGGATAATGACACATTGGAGGTTTGATTTAGAAGGTGGAGTATTGTCACTGAATAAATGAATTGCTGCGGAATTTACATACCTCTGAGAATCATCAAAGCTTTGTTTTTAGTGAAAAATGTGATGTCTGTGTCCTGAAAGATATGAAGTTTATTTTAAGGCTGAGTTGGCTTTTCCTTTATAAACCCCTCTTTTTACAGTTTGATATCTCAACTGTTCCAAATAATTTTTGATACTAAATTTGACAGCTGGGGTGCATTTGTACCTTTCCCTTCCCGGCATTCAAAAAGGTTGCCCACCCAAAATAAGTCAGCATGGAACAGAGATTCATTATTCCACAGCACATATCGCACAAAGGTTTGTTGTAACTCATTAAAACTAACATTCTCAGCCCTGCTTGATGGTATCTGTATGTGAAAAGGAATGCTAACAAGCTCTGGATGAGCTCAGAGTCTAAATACAGATTCAAATTTTCAATCTGATCTTTTGCTTTTTCAGCTGAACTAAATCCAAGTGTAAAAGTAGAACTCTCCAATTCCCGGGAGAGAGTGTTACCACCTTGATCCAAATGCTGTGACTTGGTTTCATCTCTTCTGAAGGGAAAATTCTTGCATAAATTATGGAGGTTTTTGACAGAAATATGTCTCTGATGTTGCCAAAGCAAGAATGCAATTGCATTATTCTGCTCCCGTTTCAAGCCCTGCTGTGTGCTCATATACAATGCAGGGCAGATCCTTAGGAAGCCCAGTGTGCTCCCTTGGTCTCCCTGCAGGCCACAGTGATGGAGACAAGGCAGCTACTGCTGTCTCTCATGTCCAGACAAGGGTAAAGATAACAGCTGAACTGGTAAGCAGTCAGATGAAAACTGGGCCAGGAGAATGACTGGCAGAGTTTACTGCCACCACAGATTTCAGGGGAATGCAGAGGCTGAAAGAAAATTTCTCTCCCCTCCTCTGTCCTAGAAGCAGCTGCAAGACACGTTCTCTATTCTGCACAGATCTCCTCATGCCTGTGCAGTGTCTCTTAAATTCTGAGAAAGACCTTGCATGTAAGAAGGAAGGAATAGAAGAAACTAGTTGAAATGTGGTTCTGACAAAGTTTTAAAGTGAATTAACTTGCTATTGATATTGTAATTGATTTTTTTTCTTCTTTTCAAATAAAAAAGTGGGATATAATGTCTACAGCAAATTACTTATTAGGTCTTATTCCAAAATAAGAATTTAAGTTTAGCCTACCTATCTAAACAAAACAATGTCAACTATTAATTATTTTCACTAAACTGTTTTTCTTTTTTCATGGTTAATTCCTAGGGAAGCACCCAAATGACATTCAAAGGTACTAGCACAAAAAGCTAACTTATGTTGGTAGGACTTGCACGGGGCACATTTTGCTAATTCTTCAGGAGTTCAGATTTAGTTTCCATTCATCGCTGTCACTTCACTGACAGTACTGCAATTTTGGCTGCAGGAAGTCAGCTGTTGTGTCACTAACTCAGTTCCTTTATGCAGCATTGTGATGTTAACATCAGCTTGAAAAGTGCTGCTTTGTCCAAATCTAAACAGCACATGTGAAACTGTTGACTTGACTGAAATGCTTAAAGGGAATAAGTATATACAAACTAGTCTGACTCTTTTAAATTTTGGCAAAGTAAGTATTTGATATGATAAACATTTCATTTTAACTTTCATTCATTTGGGCTTTTATACAGTATTATGTTGGTATCTTGTGAATTCAATTATTTTCATATATTCTGTAGTTCACTTCCACACCTTTCTGCTGAAATACTTTGGTATTCCCATTTTGCAGTTAAATCTAGATTCTGTATTCTTCTTTGAAACGAAATATCTGGATTTTCTATAGATTAGCTGTTCAACTAACTGTAATACTGTGTTTCAGACTCTTATTCAGTAAGACATTTAAATAAGCAACTAGCTTTAGGCATGAGCTGCCTAATCACTGGGGTTTTTTTCTTCAATTTTACTTTCACTCCAGCTTCATATTTTGAATGGACTTAAAATATCTTACTGTCTTAGCACATTTTAATGCCTTGGTGTATTGCAATCACTATCTTTTTAAGATTTCCCAAATTCAATCTGTGGTACAGTATCTGGAAGAAAAAAAAAATGGTTCTGAACTTTTTCTAATATTACCAGGACTGTAACATTAAGGGCTTCTTCTTCAAGATATTAAGGATTTCAAAGCACAATTATTTGTAAAGCCATATGTATATTCAGTCATTTGTAATGTGGAAACTCAAACTCATAAAAATAAAACCAGCAGAGACAGTTTCTTAATGGAATGTTAATTTTATTTCTTCATATCCCAAAGAAAATACATACAAGGTCAGTGCATTTAAAGTATATTCCAATTATACCATTAAATCTGGTCTAGAAGGATGATTTTAATAAGCTAGACTGTCACTTCTGTTTCTCAGTTTGCATAATCCAGTCTCTTTTGATCAAGGATTTTTAATTATACTGAATTGGTGCTGATTCTGACTTCTGGATCACAACCTAGTAAGAATTAAGCAGACAACATCAAACTAATTTTTACATTTATTTAATGAAATTATGGGTGTGTATTTGTCAGGCTTCAGGACTTCATCTCTTTCAAGCTTTGAGGAATTGACAAGCTATGAAGTTAAAAAGTATCTATGTAGACTCCAGTCTCTCCTTGTATATAACAGGAAGAAGGGAAGGGTAAAAGGGAGAATCTAACACATGCAAATAAGTTGTCAGTAAAATACACCAACAGAATTTAGCCTTACATTTGTTTGCAGATCATTTTCATCTGGGGTACTTTAGTAAATCAAATCACAGCAAGAAGACAGTTCCAGTGACTGATGAACTTCATTATGCCTCTGAGGAGTTACTATAGCAAAAAATCTCAGCTAGCAATTTAAAAAGATCTGATGTACAATACAGCAGTGCCAGTTTCAGCATTGTTTTTTTTTATCAGTATGCAGAGGTTCATAATATTTCTGTGTAGATCAAACACAAGTAGAATGCAAAACTTTATTTTACAACACCTCTGGACTGTAAAGTGCTACTTGAGAGCATCTCAATGCTACTACACTTGGGCACAAATTCAAATATAGACAACCATGCATTGGTGTATTTTTGTATTTTTTTCAATGTTGTATCAGACCAAAATTTATTTATAAGATTTAGACTGACGCAATTTAGCTCTACTAATATACAAGTCACAAATGGTTATGCAGCCTTACAACCAGGACAGATATCAACTTCATGTTTTGCTATTGCTTCATTGTCTTCTGATGCTCAGCAGCTTGCTGTCTAATGTAACCACGAGACAGGAAGATTTGTGGGTCAGGAAGGGATGTGTGTGTGAATTTTTCATAATGCATTTTCATAATGATATTGTGAAGGTTTCCTTTAATGGAAGATCAAAGGGGCTTTCATCTAACAGAGTTAGGGCTCAGTTCGTTTAAGAAGAGAAATCTTCAGTCGAGTAGAAGAGAAAATGGAAGGTTTTCATTGTAATATCAAGTGTCTAAAGATTTTATTTTTAACCGTCAAGAAAAATTGACAAGCAAGTGACAAGTCATACATACACAGTCTAATTGCATCTTCCCTGAACCTCAGAGTGAAAATCGGATTTAGCATCTATATTGCATGATAGAAAAAAAAAAATTACCCTGTCAAAAAGATGCAGACTCAACCCATGCCCCTAAATTCCAGCAGATACCCAAGATATTAGCACCATAAAATTACATTTATTGCAAGTTAGCATCTCTCAGGCTACTGCTCTCTGCTGATTTCCTTTCTCTCTTACTGATTTTCATGTTTTTTCTTGCTATGTTTATTTCTATTACTCTAATCTCTTTCTGATTTTTATTTTTCTTCTCCTTGCACTTGGCTGTTGAGTGCTGTTCAGATAAAAAGTAGACAAGCTTTCTGGTGCACTGCATCCGGTTTGACACTTCTACTAAATTTTGTTCAATAACTATCTGATACTAAAATATGCAAAATACTTATATGGTATTAAAGAACTGCCCTTTGAAAGTTAGATAACTTTTAGCACACACATTCAATTAATAGCAAAGAGCCAGTAGGCAGTACTCAACAATGAACAGCATAGTCCCTATCCACTGTAAATCACTTATAATTAGGAGCTGGTGCTGGTGTGAAATGCAAATGGTTGTAGTTATCACCACAGGGAAGGAGGGAAGCACTCCCCTTACTCTCCAGTGCCATTAGACATAAAAAAGCAGGTTCCTATGAAGACTGCAAGGGGCCTGGGTGTCACCCCAACCAATTCTTCATCTTCATGCTAGCATGCCTGTGCCCATGAAAATGTGCTACAAAAGATGTTGACTCTGTCCTGGGGCTTCACTGAAGTCAGCAAAACATTATGCTGCTCTTTAAGTGACTATGCTCTGCTGGCCCAGAATGCCAGAGAATTGCTGCATGTCATGATACAAATTTAAGAAAACTTTAATTAAAGTCAGAAGGCTTAGTCTTAAGCAAGAATTCATGTGTAGGGCATGCCATGCAAACTGAAAATAGCTTCTGCCAGAAACGTTTTCGATTTAGTTTGTTCATCTAGGAAATTAAATTTATAATATTTACTCATCTCACAAGATGAGCTATGAGCTTAAAACTTACTGATTACTGTAAGAAATCTTGATGAAAGATAATTGTTTGCAGAATTGTAAAGTATTGATGGACTAGATTTTTATTAAACCTGCACTGTTCTATTTTGATCAAAGGCTACTATTGAATTTCCAAGGTGCCCAACTCAGAAAGCTGCTGAAAATTGACCTGGATTTAATATTGCTTCACTTCTCAATTCTTCCTCTTGCTGCCTTGTCAGTAAAAATGAACTTTAATTAAAGAACACAACTATTTAAAATATCTTTAATACTCTATCCAGTATGACTTAAGTACTCCAGTATGCATAGAAACAATATGCAATTTACAAAAAAAGAAGACTTAGGTATAGCTACTCCAACCTTAACATTTCCTCCACTTCCTCTAAAAACAATTTATTGATTCATGGCAAGTTTAATTTATGAAGCTCATGAGACTGACTCTTATCTTACAATCCTTGCACTGATATAGGTGAGATCAGAGCCTGGATGTGCACATGAGCTGATTTTGAGGCATTTCTATTTGTGATTTAGAAAAGATGAATGTGGCCTCTGTTAAGCAGGTCTAGACAAAAGAGAGAAGAAGACAAGGCTGCTGAATCACTCCGCTGTCATACAGCCAAGAGGATGCACTGTGCTGTACTGGAAAATGTTAAAGGTGGAAGGAAAACACTAAGATTTTCTTAGTGGTCTTTCTGCAGTCAATTTTTTCACGGTAGAAATAACCACATACATTAGTTACTAAAGAGATTAGGATATAATTCAAGATGCAAAGGCCATGCAAACACATTCACACATACGTAAATATGCTCAAGCGTGAGAGATCATTTACCATGTACAAATACTCCATATTCAAGCATGTTCCACAATTCACATTGTTACAAGTGAGGATTTTTTTGTGTGTGCTGACATGATAAAACCAAAATCAAGGCTGCAAGAAATTTACAGGCTAGCTGAAGTAGTATATGCTTACTTGACAGGGTTCTTGGCAGCATCTGGATCCTGAGCAGTTACTGTTCCTATTATACTGTTTAATGGAACATCTTCTTTCACTTCCATTATGTATGCTGGTCTGCTGAACATAGGGGGTTCATCCACATCCTCCACCTGAATTCTGACTGTAGCTGAGTCCTTGAATGGCCCCAAGTACAGGAATCGAGGGTCCACATGAGTATTGGTAGCTTCCACTTTGAGAATATACAAGTTTTTACTTTCAAAATCCAATGCCTGGGAAGGAAAAAAAAAATTATAAGTAGTCTGTGGGGATTGCTGTGATTCTCATCCAGATGAGCAGGATGAATGGTGGGAAGTTATGGAGAGGCCTGTGCTAGATAACAGGAGACTGAACTGGAATTAAAATACCAACAGAAAGGAGAAAGGGCTCTATGCTCAGACAACGCATTAGGAAGAAAAACACTTTTCCATAGAATTCTATGCCTGGAACTCCTAAACCCCAAGCAGTTTTCTCATACAGCCTTAACTCTTCTAGTCTGTTACTCTGTAATTTTTGGCATTTTGATGATTTCTTACCTATTTCTTGCCCATAAGCACCACACACTAAAGGAGAGAAGATTTTCTAGATGTTGCTTGTTTAGATACTGGCATTCCAGCACTGAAATGAAACACTGTGGCATCTAGTATCTGGATTTCCAGGACCACCCACAAAGCCAAACATGACTTTATGACAGGCTATGACTCTAGCACACTGTTAAAACTATGAGGAAACAGCATTAAGAGAGTCTTTGTTACTACTCGGAGAAATGTGGGGACAGAGTAGTCACCCTGTTTTTCCATTAGGTTGTAGAAAATTCACAGCTTCTGTCAGCAACAGACAGAAATACAAAGGGAGTTAGACTGATATCATAATCAGACCCTGGAAGGCATCTCCTAAAAAACAAGTAATGACAGGTGTCGTACTGATATCAACAAGCAAGTGCATGTTCGGAAAATCTACACAATGTCTATCTAGTGATGACTGAACTTGAATTGATGAAGGATGATATCTGTAACCTTATCAAGTTTGCCTGATAACCAACTGTAAACATTATTTCTCAAACATTTTCTGACAACCAATGTGCAACACAGTAGATGATGTCCACTGTGATCTGGCAAGGCACTGCTTTTTTTTTCTGAAGCAAAAGCATGCTGATAGATATATTAAATTTTTACAAAATGTGTGTCAAAAGAAATTTGTCTATGTACTTTAATATATTATAGCTGCAGAATCAACATCCTCTTATAATGAAAAATAGGCAATGTGATACTCATTATTTCTATGGTCTTAACACAGTATCTTCTACTAAGTGAGCAAAACCTGTAAGCATCATAGGGAGAAAATCACAGTTGGATGGTGGAGCTTCCTTGAGTTTTTCTGTGAGTATATTCAGGCTATAGAACTTTTTCTCAGCTGCACCCCACTCCTTAGGTAATTTACTCTCTCAGGTCCTCCAAAGTTTGTGCTTTGGCTTAGTAAAGGAGGTATAAGAGGAAGGATACCAATTGCTTGCATAAAAGCAACTTTACATATGTAGAGATTCCCAACAGATAGAACTCAAATTAACAAAACATACATGTAGCACTAAAAATGAAAAACGAATATGTGCTAGACAAAGGTTTGACTGGTGTTTCAGAGGCTGAGATTAAGTGTGTTAAGATGTGTACCTTTTTCACAGTTATAATTCCTTCCTGTGTGTCCTTGTCTGTGGTAATTCCAAACATGTCATATCCATCCCCCTCAGTGATGCTGTATTCAATCTCTGCATTTTCATCCACGTCAGCATCATTAGCTTTTATCCTGCCAACCGGGGAGTCGAGCGGCGTAGACTCAGGAGCTCTGAACTGGTACGTGCCTACAGCAGGCAGAGAGGGAAATCTGGTTAGTCAGTCTTTGGACACCAAAGTCCAAGTGCTTTGGACACCATCTCAGAGTCCACTGTCCACGATGAGTGTGTGCAGGTGAGTTAGTGAGTCGCTGGGTCTACAGGCCCTCCTGGGGCAAAAGCCTTCAGCTTCTGCTGTACTTTCATGTGGGCAAAAGTTACTTACTTTTCTGTTTTCTCATATGTAGGATGACCATTTTGCTTTGCTACAAACATTTAACTTTAACAACAGATGTCACTTTCTGGATGTTCTCATGGTCTCTGCTGGGTGTATCAGAAGTGTGTATGAAAAATGTCTTGAGGCCAAAGGACAAATATTAAGAATTGTTAGAAGCTAGCACAGCTTAGTAACACTAAAGCTGAATCCAGCTCAAATACCTATTAAAAATGTACTACATTGGATTTTTGTCAGAAAAAACCCTCTACTTTTGGAGTGTTGGCATTATGAAGCTGTATCTTTGACTTTTACATTGAAGACACTTATGTCCAGAGATGTATAATTAACTCATTGGGTGCAAAGTGTTATATTTCTTCTTAAGTTGCTCTAATTTAAATGGAAACTCTTTGCCCACAGCTAAGAACAGACTTTGAACCTAAATGACAAGTTGCTTCCAATAACTTTCCCAGTGACTTAACTGCCAAAGCTCACTGATTTGTCTGATAGTATCTGCAATTATTTTCTGTAACAGCTGCTCTTGACTTTGACACACACTGACACTGTGATACACACACATTACACAGAGAGCAGAGGTTAGACAAAGTAAAAAAGGAAAAAAAATGGAGAGAAAGAAGGAAGTAAAGAGAGAGGGAAAGAAAAGAGGATGAAAACTGAACCACTTTGAATCCCTTACGGCAATGTATGGTCATTAATAGAAATTACTTTCTAAGAGAGCTTGCACAATTGATACCCATAAGCATCACACAGATTTCTACCTAATTACTTGAGACAGGAGAAGTAAATAGGCAGAAATACCTGGTATAGTTATGTACATGCTTTTGTTTCTGTATGGAAAGAGTATAGGAAAGTTTGTTGTAGCAAATGCTTTCTGTTTATAAATACTCATTTCTATAGAATTGCACTTGAGATATTTTTGCATACTTAAATAAATTTATTTCAAAACTTCAATATATTAGATTACAACAGATACCTTAAAATGCAATCAATCATGAAGTCTGAAAGAAATAATAGTGAACAAGAAATACTGATTTCATTGATCAGTTATTTAATAGGTAGGAAAAACAGAAGTTGTTTTTGCACATTAATTCGCCTCTCAGACTGTCAACTGCAACTGGAGTAAAAATATTAAATATTCATTTCCCAGTTATTGCAATTAACCTCAGCATGATGCTAGTGCTTAGTTATTTAGTTAGTGTTCTCTTTTGTTTCCTAATGGAAGTTTGATACTCAGTAAATTCACAATAGAAGCAACAGCATCTAAGGCGAACAAAAAACAAAACAAGAACCATTTTTGTCCATTTTAGTGTTACAACATAGAATGCAAATATTCCATACTCTGGGGGAAGCGAGGTGGATTGTCGTTTACGTCAGTCAGTGTGATGTTCACGGTGGTGGTTCCTGATAATCCACCCATCTGGCCTCCCATGTCTTTAGCCTGGATCACCACTTGGTATTGCTCCCTGTTTTCACGGTCCATGTTCAGTAAAGCAGTTTTAATAATGCCTGTAAACATGAAAATTAAAGACTGGAGAGTTGGCAGGTAGTGACTGTGATGGAAATGCTTATTAAAAGAAGAAAACAATCTCTGTGTAGTAAGTAAACTTTGCCCAGTACAAATATTTACTGTTATGAGATGGTTCATTAAATTACAGACTTGTCCTGTCACATCTCAGGCTCCTGCCTATGTGACAGACACAGTATAAGTGGTACCCACAGAAAGATGTTCTACTTATTTGTGAGCCATGTTATTTTACATAACTGTTTATCCTCTTTCAGTTCCATGCTAAAATCTATCACTGAACTGGAAAAAGGATGTTTGTTCATTATTTTGACAGATGTGGTAAAAAAAAAAGAAAAGCTAACTTCAGCAAGACACCATTAAGGAATGCAGCAACATTAAACAGAAGAAGAGAAATTAATTAATAAAATTATGAGCATCCAAACATGCCTGAGTATATATACTTCTATTTATACATTGACTGAAATGATTTGACGGTTACTTCCTTCTTCAAAGGCACAAATACCAGTTATAAGGCCATCTACTACTGAAATTCAATCATTCAGATTTACCATGAAGCAAAATGTTTGCACTCTCATTGGGTCTCTCAAGGTAAGAACTGGCTCCTTTGTAGGCAAAAGGGGTGAAATTCAAGTACTGAAATCCATGACAAAATTCACGGTGGCTTTGAAAGAGACATGTTTCACTCTAGGAGTTCTGCAATTGATTTCCATGGCAGGAAGATCAAGACTGTGGTTTACTTAGTTTCCCATCCCCCACACAAACCTCTCAATAGAAGTTTGTTGCTGGTGAACTCCAAGCTACTTTATCTTATTATAACTCTAGAAGAGCACATACAGTACTATCCAAGTCAGAAAGAGTACATCAGTGCAAAACCCCTGGCTTCTGTTATCTAATACCTTATGCTTGAAGTGAAGCTCCCTTTGATCTTGGCTCTCCCTCTTTTCAGAATTGTGTACACCCTTTCAACTCAGGTTTCACTCTGAGACATATAGTCTCCCCTTCCTTTTCCCTGCCTGAGTCTCTCAAATTTATGTAAGAAACTATCCTAAACCTGAAGAATTGTCTGGGATAATCTATTTCTTTCCTATAAGCATGCTGAAGAGCACCGACTTCCCTAGCTTCCAGCAGCCTAACACAGATGTTTCCACTGAAGGAGTTTCTTGAGATGGTTTGTTTCTTTGTGGAAAATTTAGTCAAAAAGCTTGGGAAGAGACTATCTGTGCATTCAGGTAGTCAATGGTACACCAAATTCAGTCAGACAGAATACGTATGTTGTTCATGCACAGGTTCCAAAGCTGTCTGTTATTCAGACCATTAAAAATTCCAGTCACTGTGTATAATTTAAACATCTTCCAAAAACAGAACTCAGAACTTTGGGATTCTATTTGTGATCTTCTAGTTTAGCGCAACAGTCAATTTTACCTCTTCTATCATTACTCTTAATTAAGATTTCTTTCATAAAATTAGCATTAAAGTGATATGTTGCAGATGTAGAGAAATTATAATTACTTTAAACAAGTTTTGAAGAAGCAGACGGAGAAAAAAAACTCACCTGAACAAACCCTCAGTCTTAATTTAGCCATTATGAAGATCTATGAGGATTAAGCACTTTTTTCCACACCCACCTGTTTCTCTCTTTCATCTAAAAGCCAACCTATTTGGTTTAATTTAAGCATCCACTGCAGTCTCTGTACCCACTGCTTGTTAAAAATGATTGAAAACTGGTTCACATCCAGTACTAATTGTATTTATTACACTTTGCTGGTAACATTAAAATAATGTAGGTATCATGTTTACAGATGCATCAGTCTATTAAATTTGTCAGATTTTTGCACTGAGTAAGATGTAATCGCTTCAACGTTTTTTTAGTAATATATCCCAGCTCGGCTTAGCGTGTCATTTTGAATTACAGACATTGTCACAGAATGACAGATAAGATCCCCTGACCTGTCTCAGATTCGACAGAGAAATATGGTTGTCCCTGGAGAATGCTGTAGACAACTTTAGCACTGTTCCCATAGGTAGGATCATCGGCATCAGTTGCAGTGACTTGCACAACAAAGGTACCTGCAATGAAAAATTAAAGAAAACAAAAATTAATAGTTTTTGGTTGGTTGTTTTTTTTTTTTTTAATGGCCATGACAGTTTGTGATGTAGAGAAAAAAATAATTCATGTTCAGGTCAAACTAGTGGCAGGAAGCTAGAAATATTCTTATTTTGAGTTTTCTCTGTTCATGAAGGAAATAGACTCAAAATGATACCTGTCTTATTCTCAACTCATTCGAACACAGTTATTGATCAGGTATCAGGTGGATCCTTCATTGTGTTTCTCAAGAAGGAAACAGAAATGCACCCCTCTTCAGATATTGTAATCACTCAGAATTTGAATCGAGGTGAAGAATATACTTTTGCAAATCTACTCATGTTTGTAAGGTATTTGACATAAGATTGTAAATATGGTTCTTCACGTGTCTTCCAGAGAAAGAAATGGTGTTGAATCTTAGGCAAAGTGTTAGGAAACATAAAAAATTAGGTTAGATTTTGCACTTAAAACCATTTGTGAATAAAGTGTTCACATATTAAAATGTGAATATTAAGTTCTCACTTCACCAGATCAGTTTTCATCCATGTGACAAGTCCCATGAATGAGGGGAGAGTGTATGCCCCAAAGTCTTTATTTTCATATTGCTTGAGCTTTATTTTAATCTCATTCTTGATCGTGATTAATTAATGTTTCTCTCCCTGGACATTATTTCAAATTAAAAATGTGCTTCTTAGCATTCAACCATCCATTGCTCTCTGACAAAGAAATCAAAATGACCTCCCTAAGAATCAAAGAATCAAAACCTGTCAACTTCTGAGGGAAAGATCTCATCTTAAGTTCACTTTCCAAATAAGTTCTTTTTTCTTTTTCTTGTCTTGATTAATTTTTATAGCTCAATGTATTTTAAATCAATAGAAAGATTTCAGTGGACTTCAAGAGACTTTGGAGCTTTTTCCTTTTGTATGGAAAGAACAACAAAGGTTGTAGGAAGTTAATGGCATATCTCAGAACCAGTGGGTGACAGAAATGTTTACAACCCCTTCAGTACCTGCCCTTTTCCATTTTGTTTACCTTCCTGAACTAAATAAGGGTTGCTGAACAGATCTAGGAATGATATTGACACAGATGACCATGAAATACCATATTACTAACACGTATTAAACTCAGGTATCATGTAGCAGAGCCCAATTCTCATTGACATTAAACCAGATGGTATTAACTTGCATTTTCTTTGTGGAACAACAGAGGGAGCATGCTTCACCCTGCTGACACCTGATTGCAGCAAACCGTTGCCACTATTTCCCTGGATTTTTTTTTTTTTTTTATGTCTTAGGTGCTTTCAGTCCAGACTCAAACAGCAGATGTCTCTATTCAGCACCTGTAAACTCTGGAGCCTTCAATAGCTCCACGGAAAGAAGCCAGACCAGACACTGAAACCAGTTATTAGTTAGCACCTACCAACATCTGACATTTCGGGAATGCTGGCATTGTAAACGTCCTTTGTAAACATTGGCTCATTGTCATTGATATCATGGATCTTAATGATGAACTCGGATTCTGGTTCCACTGGTCTTCCAGTCCTTCTGTTTATAGCCTGGGCACGGAGTATGTATACAGGCTTTTCTTCCCTGTCTAGTCTCTTTGTGGCCTGGATGTCACCAGTGTTTTCATTGATAATGAAGAGGTCTCCTGCTCCATCTCCAGAAAGGATGTATTTAAGTGATCCATCTCCTTTATCCTGGTCTGAATGCAGCTGGTGGTGAGATAGGAATAAAAAAAAAAAAAAAAAAAGAAGAAAAATAAATAAATAATTGGGACACAATTCTAGATACTTTAACCTGATATCATGATACATGCTTTACTATCAGTAACACTCAGCCAGAAGGCTGTAAACTGCTTTTGGGAAATGAGTTGATACTACAGCAGAAGGAGTGAATAGATAGAGTTGTGTCTTGATGTCAGAATTGAAATGGTCTGCAATATTATAAGAAATTGCCTGAGGATAACCATGAACTGAAGCTGCCGACCACTTTCCCAAGCTAAATGTATATCAATCAAATCCAAACACTAGTGGCTTAGGTGGAATCCTAGGAATATACAGGGCAATGATATCCTACAGTGAAAAACCAGTGGGTTTGGGAATTGCAATAGGCAAACAATTAAAAAGTGTCCAGTCAAGCCACTTCTTGCATTTAAATTCCGGGTGCTTGGCTCTTATGCCCCGTGGACACTATGTAATATATAGTATAGTGCACAATAAAATAACCTAGCAAATACATACACAAACAGCAGATAAATACATGTATTCACAGATCTGGCAGACTAAGGACAGAGGCAGGGAGGTATAAGAGACCATGGTAGCACTGGAGGTGATCAGTTGCCTTATCCAAAGGGGCAGGAAGCTGAAACATGGTGGGGAAAGGCAAAGAAAAGAATGATGGTAATTAGCATACAAAGCATGAGCTGCCCTAACTGTCATCTTTTATTTTCCCAGATGATTTCCACATCTCTTGGAATGCTGCTGAGTGACACAAAAGGTGTAACTGATTAAATCATACCCTTATGGGCAATCCTTGATAAAGCTTTATTTATTCCCCTGGCCTTAAAATCCAGGCTACTCGACTCATTTTATTGTCACATTAAAGAAAACAAAAATTAAAAAAAATGAAACATTAAAATGACTTCCAATGTGAGAGCATAGGTAATGAAGTTAATGGGGAAAAAATCTGTTAAGTAGCAGATTCCTGGAAATTGTTCCTTTCATAGAGAAAACTTGTTTATGAGTCAGGAGAGCTGAATTTTCTCAACCAGCTTTTTGCTTATCTTTTCTTGACTAAGGGTTAGGAAAAAAAACCCTGGTTGAGTGTTCTGCAAAGCACTTAGCATTGCTGGACAGCATGCAGAGGACAGTAATATTCATAGATTTAAAGAATTTTGGCATAGACTCCAGCTGTTCCTGGCTATGCCCCTACCATGCTGGAAGGGAAGCCTCCAGCAAGACCATATGGTCAATGTTTTGGGCTTCCTCCAACTTTCTGCTCAAATCAGAAATCCACAGGCAACACACTTGGTGGCACAGTGCTCCACTGTGTGCACATATGCCAATGGTCCCTAGAGAAAGCATGTTCCGTTCAAAAAGTCTGCCTTTAAGGGCAAAACTCTCTGTCACCACACATTCTAGGACTGTCCAATAATGCAAAATATCGTAACTGTGGCATGGTTAATCATTAGCAGACATGCTGAAGCACTCTTCTTAGTTTCCTCCTTCAGGGAGAAAATGGGCATTCTGTGTAATTTTGCACGGAGCCCTTTCTTTTGATAATGAGAATAGCAATAAGTAGGTTCTGTGCAGAATTTTTCATAAACAGATTTCACAGCCCTTCACAAAACCAGTCAATACCATTTGCTTTGTTTTTTGGATAACAAAGTTTCCCAGAAGGCTAATCTTGAAATTTGGAATAGAATTTAGGTCTCTTGAGTCCTATTCAGTTGGCCAATTTCCTTGGCCAGGAGGCCTAGAGGAATTACATTATTTACTAGACATAACTTCAGACTCTAAAAAACATCAGACCAGCTTGTTAAGAAGTCAGACTATAAGTCTACTGCAGGAAGTAATTTCAGTAGGTTATTTGAATAGAACTTTCCTCAAAGGCAACCTGCAACAGAAAAGGCATGAAAATAATTTTGCTTTATAACCGTCTATTTTTATGATTGTTTCACATCAAAAATTCAACTTCTGTTTGCCTTGAAAGCCTGTTTAACTTTGTCTGTATCAGAGTGGGACAAAAACAGCCCTCAGTAACAGACCATCATTAATTTGTATGAGTCACAGAATAGTGCTGTTTTGAGACTTGGTAAAGGCTGAGCTCCCAAGATCATTTTTATCATCATTTTAATTAAACTTGGTTTCAACGAACAAAGTAGCAAAAAAAGGTCAAGATAGAAAAGGTGTTGGAACCACTGGGAATAGTTTTCCATAATATTCTATAACTAGCCTAGACTACTTAAAGAACTGAAAATGGAAACTTGTATGATTTCTTCCTGTCAATTGTTTATTCAGCTTCCACTTCTCCAAAATTAACCCACCTGTGTAAGACCCACTGTGACTCTGGATACCAAGACAAAGCACATCTCGGTGTCATCAACACTGGGAATGAGGTGATCCTCATCCATGGTTCAATCTTTAGACCTCCATCTAAATCACTATCTTTTGAAAAAAAAAATACTCCCTCTGACAAAATCCATTCCAACTTCAATATCTTTAGTTTTACAACTTTCCTAAGACATGACAGAACAAACTAAGTGCTCAGCTACCCAAGCTGTATGTGGATTATTTACTGTGAGAGTCTCACCTGTGGGAGGTCATGTCCTACATGTATATTACGGAGAGCTAAGGCTGGCTGAATACTTGCTCTACAAACCAACAATGAATGTACAGCATATCATCATGTGTGGCCTCACCAGCCTGGTTCACAAAGGGTCTCTAAAAGTATAACTGAAATCTATTTGATCTCAGTAAAGGATGATAGCTCTTGCCATAAGGTTTTTGTGGGATAGCCCTGTATCACACCACCTGCTTCATTTCTGGGACAATAACTATATTACCAAAATAGTTTGGATTTCATTGCCTTCTATTCAGAAAAAAAAAAAAAAAAGTTTTATATATTAAAAAAAAACAAAAAAAAAAAAAAAAAACCAAGCAAATCTCTAGAAAAGTTTCTCACAGATGACAAATTTGCAACATTCCCTTGTGAGGGGGAAAAAAAAATATTATTTTAGAGTACTTTATCTGTCTTTGACTGTTTGTTTAGTAGAAAAGTTCTACCCAGGCAAAGAAAATCTTCTCTTTTATTTTTTGTTAAGTGTCAGTTTATCTTGGAAGTAATATTTTGTTTGTGACCTATATGAAAAGGGAAATTGCTACTGTTATCAGGTTAAAAAAATGAATTTGCAAATAAAATTAAAGGACAAAAAAAAATGGTGCAAACTGAGTCCCAAAGAAAGGTCTGGAGGTGAGATGTACTTAAAAAATACAGTTGATGGGTTTTGTATATAAAACTTAAGACCACTGTGAGGTTATGAGGATGAAATGAATGCTAATAACAACCCCATTTTCCTTTTAAGTTGAATTTATTTTTCATTACCTGGACACCTCATTGTAAAGAAAGTTTTCTGTAATGAAGTATGTGCAGAAATCACACTGCAGATGCTTTTAGCAGGACTGTTATTAGCCAATACAAGATATTATAGCTTCACTCTTTACTCATCCATATCGCAAAAAGGTGCCCATTATCCTCTGCATAAAGTTAGTCAAATAAAAGGGCCATGGCAGATAGTCATGGGATAGAATAAAATGTTTGGGACACAACCCTCATGTAATCTGGGCTGTATCATATAACCATTTCTCAAGACAAAGTTAGTACAGGCAATTTTTTAAGTACTCCACTTTAGGACAGATTTTTTACTTCCGTCGAAACTCAGTGTTACTCACTGGCCTTCATTTCAGTTGGTGGCTGAACTGAGCAATACCCCAAAGGTAAGCAAAGTGGTGAAGAACTAACTCTATGCAGTAAAAAGTAAATTCACCAGCAATTGCACTGTATTAATATTATAAGAAATTGATTCATTCAGAATCTAATCTGGACATTCTTGTGACATTGTCCATCAATCACTGGCTAAGGCTGAGGATGAATGACAAATTAAAGATTTTACTATGCCCTAGGTGTACTTTTACTCATTTTACTTTAATATCACTGTAAAGTGAACTCTCTAGTTTGCTTTTAATGACTTACAGATGGATAAAAACTGTCCAGCCTCTATCTTTCTTCCGTTCCTCCCAAATATCCTGGCCCAAACCATTTAAATACATCTGCCTGGATATGGGGAAAGGCTGCATTACTCCTGAAGGAAGAGGTGTTTAAAGTGCTCTCAGGACTGCAGCAATAGCTCCTTGTATTGGACATTCTGCTTGTTGTCATATACATAATTACTTTAAAGTGAGACCTGTTTGTGGGTTTTGTTTGTTTGGTTTTTTTGTTTTTGTTTTGTTTTTTTCTTAAAATTGGCCACAGTCCAGAGTAGCTTTGTTGTCCACAGTAGCTCTGGCAATGCCTTCCAAAATCTCCAAGGGTAGTGGCAACGTCTTTGGCACAACATCAAAGAAAAGGGAAGCGAAATCTCTGTTCAAAGTATTTTTACATGAACTTTTTATTTTTTTAATTTATTTTTGGACTGAATATATTGACAGCATTTGTGCTCATCTCCAACTGATAGCATTGTTTCATTTTAAAGTATTACTCCAGGAAAATTTTACTGGGATTTTAAGAATTAAATTGGGTTCATTCTACACACTCAGGAATTCCTTCAGCAAAGTACATGGGAAGAATTCAAGGGCATTTTCCAAATGGTTTTGCAGTAAGACCATAAACTGCTATGGCACAGGGAATAACATCTCCCCAGGTGGGCAATGGCAGGGCCTGGCAGCGGTGGCCTGTCCCACCAACCCAGACAGGAGCCACAAGTGACCAGGACAGCCCCAGTGCTGGGTACTGGGAACCTCCTGGGAATGGTGGTGGCTGGGCAGGGCTGTTGGGAAGTGGAGACAGTCCCTGCTATGGTGTTTCTGGGGCAGAGCCATGTGGCTGGCCTGGGGTCTTGGGTTCTGGGCAGGAGGACAGGGACAGTCAGGCCTGAGCAAAGAACTCGAGGCCCTTTTCTCAACACACTAAATTTACCTTGATATGAAACTTTATGAAACATCAGAATCAAAACTGAATAACTGAAGTGAGGTCCCATATCTTTTAATAGGTTAAGACCAACCACTAACTTTTTTGTGTGTTTAAATGGAATACACCAGAGAGAAGTGGCTTTCTAGCACGGGTATTTGTAACAAGGTTGTACTGAAAATGTAGTTTTACAGCTGTGGTAATTAAATTCCAAAAAATTGAAATTGCAGGCCGTGACTATTCTCCAGAGTTAAATAACACCCCTCCTCTACCTCATTCTGTAACACTGATTTAAACAGCATAGTTAATCTCATTTATGAAGTGGCTTTAGGTTATGAAAGACAGCTGTAAATTGCAGTTTAGCTCCCACTAATGTCATATTGCTGGTTACGACACCTGGCAATTCAGTGGGTAAAATGGTTTTCTATTCACCCTACAGACCAAGTTCCTTTCCCTTTAGTGAATATTACATGCTTGTCACTGAATTTCAGAGCAGTTACTGAATCTCTGCAAAGATCAAAGTCAATTGACCTTGGAATGTACACACTGAACCATCAACCTACAATTATGGACAAACAACCTGCCTGTTATACCTTGTTATTTGTTTGTGTTTTAAAGAGTGACTTGATATTCTGGGGTTGGTGTGGTCCCATTTTTGTCTCCTAACACATTAATGAAATAGACACCAACTATTAAAATAATAAGCAAGCAGTTGGTAGTTAGCTAACGAAGAGAATAATGGTTTTACTCCTGAGAATATTCATAGCATGTGATTTCGCTCCGAATTTACTATACCTGACCATCAAAATACTGTCTATTCATGAACAAATTCAACTACATATGTTGCTTGAGGTTACGCAGTGCAATACTGAAGCATTTAGAAAAAACAAAGCATGCAAAAAGAGACTGCTAGTACTGTAATAGTAAAAGTAATAACAACCTTGCACTCTTCCTTGGCTCTCCTGGCGCTCTTTAGCCCTACAGCAGCAACAAAACCCTTCAATTACTAAAATAACCAACTCCTTTAGTATCATCAAATAATCAGCACCAAACTTTTCACTCTACTTGGTGACTGTGTTAAAAGGAAAATGTCACTGGCTTTGCACATTAGGTAATAAGTATTTATGTGTACTTTGGTGAAGTTTAAGCACACACTTCTTTCTAATGCACAAAACAAACCCCAAAACACTACATACGGGTTCCATATACCATCTACACAAAATACATCACGTATCATCAGGGCAAACACCTACACAAATAATTTATTTCAAGACATAAAAGATCCTTTCTTCCAGAAGATATTCCAGAATGTCCACTAAGAGATCAAGCATCACCAGAAATTACAGATTTCCTATGGATGTATGTGCCATGACTTTTTGGTCTCAAGCATGCTAAGCTCTGAATCCTTCCATATACCACATAACCCATCTAACTCAGTCTTAAGCCAAAGCCTCCTGTCTCTCTCATAGTACTCACCTCTCTGCATGGTGCTGGATACTTCCTGCTCTGGCCCTTGTCCTTAAATCCTCTAGAAACTGCAAAATAGTGCCAGTTCTCATGTTCCTTACATGCTTCCTGGAGAAGAACCACCATGGGCCACAGTTGGTGGTGGTTTATATGTGTATCTATGGAACACCCATCTGACTGGTCAGACAAGGCAAAAGGTAGGTTTATTTCCCTAATGTAGCTACTGTTCTTCAAACTGTTTATGAGATTAATGATTTTGACACCTTTATTCCTCTCTAAAATTAAACCTAAATAAGTTAATGGACTATAGAGCTATTTAGAGGAGGACAATGGGCAGAGATAGAGGCTAGACTGCTGAACCTGATGATTAGATGGCTATTTGCTTAAAAATAATTTTGAAGACAATGGGAGAAAGATGCTACTGTGATTCCAAATCTTCTTTGTGCTATAAACTAGAAACTATAAGAAATTAAACTACAAGAAATCATCTCTAGAAACTATAAGAGGTGATTCCTTTCCATTCTTAAATTAAGTAATTTGATGATTATAAGACTTATACCCTATAACCTCAAAAATCAAGAGACAGACTTTGAAGCAAGATTCAAACACTGCTGTTTTCAAAGAAAATAAAACAAACAAACAAGAAATGACAAGATTAAAAAGAAAGGCAAAGAGACCCTGTGCTAGCAGATCACAGCACCATGATGCCTGATGTCAGGAACAATGCTTTCACACAGGGGCTGTGTTTAAACTGTTACCATAAGTACTTAAAGTAGACTCACACTCCTGTGTATCTCCTCACTAACCTAATATCTGCTGTCCCGAGCCATCAGCAGTCTTCATTTTTCATCACTTTTTTGCCCTTATAGATGTCACAGTTTGTGGAGTAACTGAATTGGTTAACTGTAGTAATTGGTTTAGCATGGCAAGTACAGTTCCTATAGCATAGTTAGTACAATAAACCTGAATATGGTTCAGTGTGACTGATTCCTGAATATTTGAGTTTATTAATATAGTTTTATCTTGCTTGGCTCTCACCATACCTAGCAAAGAAAAAGCTGCAACGGGTTCACAGTTCCTGTTCGAAGAAATAGCTGCCCTGGAGAGTAGAAATGGCCTTGTTTCCCAAACTAGATGTGCTGTTCTTGTGCTAGCATTATGTTTCTGTTTTTAAGAGCCTCCTCCCACATACACACATTCTTCCCCATCCTGCATTTACAGATAATAATTCCATATGCTCTTTTGTTTCAGTTTTTTTTGGTTTTTTTTTGTATAGACTCACAGCCTATATACAGCCTTTGCTTGCAAAATAGGCACTTCTGAGTACTCAGCTGAAAACCTGTTTACAACCTCAGTATCTTGTTTTCAAGTCAAGTGGATTCCAAAAAGAGCCAATGAAGAAAAGGCCAGATATGAAGGGCCGATGCTTGTAGCTGGTTTTCTGTAATTGCTGCATTTCAATTGGCCTTCCTTCTATACAAATGGACATAGATCGCAGAACAAAGTTAATATTTTCCCATCTGCGTTAGAAATGAGTACAAAAATTTGCTATTTTCATTGCTATATCAAACTAGTTCTTCCAGACAAAAGCATTCCATTTTCTTCTCCTTCTTCTGTTCCTTCTCCTTCCATTTTATGACCATGTGTTGTCTTTTATATTTTTTTATTAATAACTTCTATTTCACGAACATTGCATTTTTTCCTGTTTCTATTCCTACCATTTTCAATAGCTCTCATTTTCTACTGTAGTATATTGTCATAATAAAGGGTAAGACTGAAATCAAAAATCACAGAATCACTGAATATGTTGAGTTGGAAGGGATTTATCAGGATCATCCAGAAGTCCAAATCCTGATTGAAAACATTAAATCTATAAAAAATTAATTAAATAAAGCACTGAAGAATTACTGAGGTTATAGGAAGTTTCTGCATTTTAGGGTGTTGGTTTCTTTGGAGTTATTGAAAAATATACAATGTTGATTTGATTGTGTTTACATTTTTTATCCATAAGATTTAGTACAGCACACCCAAGAATATCTCAAAACCTGGCTCATTCAGGTGTGGAATCCATAGCAGCCTGTCTTTTTATAGAAAGAACATATCTGCGAGATACCTTGTATACAAAAAGTGTATCAACCCTTGTTGCTTTCAAACAGACAGATAAGCAGAAAAACTCAGAAAATATAGAATTAATAATAAGAAAAAAATGGTAAAGGATATTACAAGTCAATAGTCGAACTATTAAAGTTAAATCAAATGCTTTATTAAGATAACCATCTCAGTGCATAACATGCAAAGGGTAAAAAAAAAAACCCTCTAACAATAACCTTTAACCTAAGTACTGGCTTTTTAAAAGAAAACAAAAAAGAAAGCAGCCGTGAGATTCAAGATCAACAGAAAAAAAGCTAAAATTGCACCCACTGCAAACAGGAGAAAAAACTATAAGCATTCAGGAGCAGCACAATCATCTGCAAAACATACTCTCCTAATATTAACAACTGCAGGAGAATTTTTTAAAAAAATATCACTATGATGATGTCTTTCTGTTTCTTGAGAGCATCAAAATGTCAGTGAGCTTTCTCATTCATTCGCAAAAGTAGCAGTGACAATGTGTTCCCTGTAAATGAATGACACCAAAAGAGGCTAAAACCAGTTTTATAGAGATGAACAAATTCAGAAAATGAACAGATCAAAAAGCACTAAGCATATTTCAAGATTCAGAAGCAACCAGGTACTCAAAAGGCAAAATGAGTATAAAAGATGGTGGCAGTTGATTTCAAAACAAATAGGACACAGAAAAGTCACCGCAATAAGAATAGAGGGTGCTGGAGTGAAAAAAATGAGTAAGAAATGAAAAGGGCAATGGAATAAGAATTTGTCATTAGATCAGAGACAAGATGTAACATATTCTCTCACTTTGGAACCTCAGGCTCACACCCTTCAGGCAGGCTGGAATGTCCAGGCAAGCTGGAAGTGTCTTTCTGTCAGGGCCATATGGGAGGCCACATGGCCTGAGACAGACAGGGACTACAGTTTGGCTGATGTTGAGATCCTTCATTTAAGGAATATCAGCCAAAGTGTAGTTGGGAATCTGTTGTTCTGTTTTAAATGTATGGAGCTAAGAATAAATATCCATACTCTGGTGACTCACACTTTTATTACACACCCTTCAAAATCACAAATGGGTTTTCTAACCTGAAGTGCAAACATGCAGCCATAGCTAATCAGCTTTGCAAAAAATCAACTGGAATACGTCAATCCTTTCAACAGTGCCTGGGACCTCTCAAGTCTTCTCTCCCTCTTGGGTTCCCCAGCTGCTTCTGCTCTTCGTTGTGATTAAACAGGGACAGTGGCACAAGAGCTTTTCTCCTGTGCTGCAGTACACCAAACACTAAACTTATTCTGACGGCCCTTCTCTCTAGGGGCAACTGATTATCAGACCTTAATGAATATCTGGCAAAGCTGCAAACTAGGTTAAGGGATCTCCGTGTTCTCTTGAGCTGAGTGCTCCTTAGCACATCTGTGGTAATGCACTTTATTTGTTCCTCTTCCTATTATCTCTAAGCCAAATTGTAGCAGGAATTTGCAAAGTTTGCTCTTACAAAGACAAATAGGTCTTTAATTTGTAAGGAACAAGAGACCATGGTGTCAAGTCTGATCTCTATACGTAGGGGCCCTTGAGTTTCAGGTTCTTTTATCAAACTTCTTGCTTTTCTTTGAACTACTTTGTAACACTAGAAAGAAGCAGTCTTCCTTTCAGACTCTAAGTAACTCCAAACAATTCTGACTGAGTAATAACTGACCTCTTACTTAAAAAAAAAATAAAAATCCATGGTTATATATTGAATTTTCCCAGTTTTACTTAGAACAGTTGGGTTTCATTATGCCTTTGAAAGATCAAAGAGCTCTCTTCAGCTAAACAGTAGTGATGGTAACAATAGAGCATCATACAGACTTCTGCAATTACCCTCACAAAAGCATGAAGATCTTGTTCTTCTCTCAAGGAAGGCCAAGGTAGTTTAAAATCCCTGTTTTATGCTTTTGGTCCATCTATTTAAACACCTTTGTCAAAACAAGAATTATAAGGACCTGGTAGACATGAGGGTTTGCTTTAGTTGAGACATTGGCATTAACTTACTAGAAAATGTAAATGGCTTAGCCAACTCCAAACTTCTCACAACCTAGTTCAGGTACTAGGAAAACCGTCTTGAATAGCTGAGAAAAATTTTGAAAAAATTATTTTATCTAGTGTATACAATTCAGTGATCAGGAATGAAAATTCAAGCCTCTGAACTCTTGAAATAGATGTATTAGTAATTTTAGGAGACAGACACTGCTAGCGCTGTAAATCCACCACATCAACTGGATAGTCAGTCATTGCCTTCAAGTGTTGAGTCTTAAAGACTATGGGAAACTTAGTTTGAGACATCACTGATGATTTTCTTGGTATACAAAAAAAAAAATACAAACAAGGAGTGAAGCACCTTTAAGAGTACCTCTGACAAAAACACAAAATATGTAAGGGTAAGGCAGGCTTGCAGCTGCAAATACACTGTCAAGTTTTAATATGGCCTTTGTCGCACTCTTCCTGTCTGATCTTAGACAGATCACTGTTTGATGCTTCTACATTCTCCCTGCAGAAATGTTAACAATGTCCAGTTATGTATGTAATGATTATAACATGATTTGAGAATCTTGGGTGTAATTTGCTCTGTGTTTATGGAAAGATTGAGTACCATTTAACAGGAATCAAGAATAGCAATACTGTGGCTTTGCCACAACTTGCTATATTTAGAGGGTGGGGTGGATGGCCTTTCCCTAATGCAGCTGCCATGGTAGAAAATCTATTTGTTCTCAGGTTTTTGTTAATATTCCCCAGCTGAATGTTACTGTCACCAAAGGTCTGGATGAGTAAGTAGGGGTAAGTAAGTAACCTCTGCATTCTGAGGTTGGCTATATTATCTAAAGTAGCATTTTGAGGTATCTTAAAAATTCCTTGAAAAGATTATGTGTGTTTTCATATGAGACGTTAATGAAAATGAAGCACCTGGCTTGTAATGACATTCAGTGGGAATACAATGAGTTCATAAAGGGATGCACGCCTAAGCCCCGTTTTTCAATTAGAACTGTGCCGACAATTCAAGAGGACCAACTTTCTTTAGAGGCTTTTTCCAAGTCAGAGGAAATGAATTCCAATATCCTGATATCCTTCCACTGACTAGAATGGGACTTCTGTCCTGTACTGCATTAGTCAATTAGAAAAGGGAATCCATAAAGTAGAAGATGGCAGCAGGCATTCTCTTGAGCTTAGGAGAAAATACTTTTTTAAAGAGTACATTTAGCAAACATGCACTTTAATAATAATTTTAGTATATGTACCTTAGTCTTTATGTGATGTGTATATTTAGTAAAATAGGTCTGTATCATATGTCCAGCTTTATTTATCTTTGATTTCTCTGGGAACTTACCCAGGGACAGTGGTCAGAATTATCTATTTAATCACTGACAAAGTATTTTCTTTGGAGTCTTGAACTTTCAAAAATGCTTCATAATTAAATTGTAAGCAAATACAGCACCTCCATTGAGGTTTATGAGGACACCCATATCTAATTCTGTGAAAACATCTACTCTCCTGTGGCGATAGGGGAGAATCTATCTGAAAGATGAACAGCAAAACAAAACAAAATAAAAAAACCCCAAAACCTTGGCCTAATATCCAGAAATGTTTTTACTGGGATATAGTTGAATAAAACATCAGGCTTCTTCAGCAAGTAACAGCTTCTGACTACTCCCTGATGGATGCGCTTGAAAGCAAATGCTCATCCTTTGCTTACTGACAAAGGTGACCCTTTGATATTCTGAGTGCTTGATGCTGACAATCAAACCCTGAAATATGTGTATGAATTTTATATGCTGCATAAAAGTGTGTGTGTCAGGGAGGAAGAAGGGGGATGGAGAAGAGAGGATACAGACAAACGCTAAAACAAATGAGAAGCCACATTCAGATTTAAATGAAGACTTAACAAAGAGGATACTAATTCATATCCACACATTTAATTGAGCCTTTAATCTGTTTTCACACCCCTGTCATTTAGTTCTATAGGTCAGAGGCTGGGAAAATGAGAAATATTTCCATTTTGTCATGTTGTCCAACTTTGATTCTAAACAGATGTTTGTGTTATACAACCAGATAATCAAGGGTTTGTGAGACAGTAGGTGCAATATAAAAGGTCACACATTTATCTTTCAATAGGACCCTTTTGAGGAGGACTCCTCAACCAGAAAAATGTTTATGGGAAATGTTAGGCAAGTCTGCCATTGAGTAGATTCTTCTTTCAAATAAGTATTCCTCAAAGTGCCATTAGTGAGGCTGTGAAGGAACATCTCACATGACCCGAACGCTGTAGCAGAATGTGGATCCTTACAGAGGATCAGGAAGGCAAGGAGGTGGATTAGCAAATAATCAGCACATGTAGCTGGAGCTTTGCTTTGGAGCAGGTAACAAATCAGTTGAGATCTTGAGGATAAGAGGACAAGCCAACACAAGACATCACATTAGGTATCTGCCACAGACTGTCTGCTCAAAGAGATGAAGCAGATGCAGCCTTCTTTAGACAGATGGAGGAAACCCTGTGATTGCAGGTCATAGTACTCTTGAGGGACTTTAATCATTATTATGTTTGCTGTAAGGGCAATATGTCTGTGTGCAAGCAACCCAGGTTTCTGCAGAATGTCCTAAGACAACTTCTTCACCCAGGTGGTTGATGAATTGACCAGAGGGTGTGTTATGCTGGACCCATTTGTCATGAAAAAAAGGAGAAGTGTTCAGGGATATGGAATGCCACTTTGCCCACAGGCCCCAAAGAGCCTTGAGTTCAGGCAGACAATTCTGGTAGAGTGAAGCATTACCCACAGCAGACAAAAACCAATAAATCAGGAGCCTTTTAAGTAAATTGGACACTCTATAAGTTCCATAAAAAAAAAAATGGATGCATCTAAGGACAGTGACAGTGATGAAATGTTTCTTTCTATAATGTCTGAAAAGCCATAGTCTGGGGAAGGTACTTAAATTCTGAAAATAGGGGAAGTCACATCAATTCAGGTTCAAGATCCAGCATAGCCTGTCTAGGATCGCATATTAATTTTGACTGGAGAACCTGGAATTCTTTTGGTGAGAATACTTGTGTCTATGCTCTCCTAATTATATAATATCTAGTATTCATGAAAGGAAAGAATTCTCTCTGAAGCACATATAATTGCTGTGATACTATCAGTCTAAAAATTCTAAAGGAAATTGTTGATAAAATATTTCTGTAGGTAAAATAACAGAAATTTATAAGGTGAATGGTGTAAATCCTGACAGGATCTACCTGCATGAGGGTCAAACTCACCTGAGTTTACAAATACCACAAACATACCTGCAAGAGTTTTCTTACACAGGCTTTAACTCTGCTTGCAACCCTTTGGCAGTTGTTATTCCCAAGATGTGGGTTATGTTATTCCCATTCTCTGAGTAATTTTAGCCGTTGTAAGCAGCAATAACTGTGCTTTAAGCAACTGACCTGAAATGTGTAAAACTACTCGAAGTGGAAAGGAACTATGAATAAATGCTCTGACACCACAGTTTGCATGCCCTTTAAATCCTCTGCCAGTGCCCTGTTCAGCTTGATTGCAAGGGCTGTTAGGTACAGGGAAGTATGTCAAAGAGCCAAAGGTACACATATGTTGTTTGTTTCTGTCTTTTGGGGAGAACATGACAACATGATTCTAGACACAAAAATTATACAAATGACTTGACTGAACTTGATGTTACCTTCCAACATGAAGATATAGAATGGGCAGAGATGACCAGTATGCTAAAGATGAATAATGATCATTATGTGAGCCTGTGCAACACATTAAAACCTCCTTTCTTCCAGCAAACATCTAATGTGAAACATCACTTGATGTTTCACAAAGAGACAAAGTACGAAATAATGCCAGAGGGACAATATTCCTATAGAGTAAGGCCATTTCAGCTGAGCACTCCAGGAGCCCTGCCCTGTACCACATGGCATAAGCAAGCTGGGGATAGAAGGACTGCAGTCTTCATCAAATGATTCGACTCCAAAATGAACAACTCTGTCAAGAAAACAGTGGGAATTATAATTCTAACATAAAGATTTGCTTATGCTTCCCCCTTGTCCTTTAATGTAAGATTATAACTCCCAGCTCACTCAGTATTTTATTTCTTTACAACTTTTGTTTTTCTGTTTGGGGGTAGGTTTTTTTATGAAATTAGAAGACAGGAGAGAAAGAACTGATATTTTTTCCTTCTCTTTTCCTTCCAGAGGGCAATTCTTTCCTTTCCTTCATCTGCCACCTCAGACTTTCATGACAACTACAAGCTTCACTGCATCCTGAAGTACTTGCAAGTGCATGCTGAGGTTTCTTTCACCCCATTAATGGTGAAAGCAAGCCACAGCCTGCATTAGCGCATATGGATCAACAGTAGGCATTCACATCACAACACATTTTCAGTTTGTGTTTTGAAATGTTACACTGACTGGCCTCAGCTCTCAACCTGCTGCTGCCCCACTGTGAACTGATGCTCACCAGCGAGGGAAATGGCAGCAAAAGAAAAGGGAGGCACAGACAATACATTTAATTTAATAAAGAGATTTCTCTAAGCTTTATGGTTTACTATATTAGGTAAGCCAACTGTAAACAACAAATGGTGGAGTAACAATGGTTGTCTTAGGCCTGAAATAGGGATTTTATTTTTTAGCTGTCCCTAGCCTTCAAAATTTATATTCATGATGTTGCAGATTCACAGTACGAATGCTACTGTGCTAAACAAACAAATAAGAAAATAGTAATTGCAGCTCCAAATAACAACGATCTAAATAATCCATAATCAAGTATGAACTTCACATGTAGTCTCTCCCTAGGGAAGAAGATTAATATGTTCAGCTGTTTTTCTATAGCTGGAAGTCCAGGGACACACAATTCTTGAGTATGTGCAGACAGCTAACAAGAGTAGAATAGGATAATCTGTGAAAAAATGTGATTCAAAATGTAAGTAGTGGTATGAGTGGGTAATTAGCATGTGGAAAACAAAATTGTTTTGTTTGGGACACAAAAATGAAAAATAAGAATTAACAGAAATATGGCCTTGAGGGTCCCAGGATTTGCTTGCTTCTGTAGGTGGAATGGGAAGAAGGGGAGGAGGTTCTGTATTGTTACACTGTAACTACCATCATGTGCCATAATGTAGGAAATGTGGTTTGTTTGAAACAGATGGTTGTAAGACTCTTATATTGTGTAATATATTTGGATACAAGGATGATGCCAAGTAGATTCACAATTACGATGATCGTAAACATTAACCATGCTGTATTTCCTGCCTTTTCATTTTCTGAATAACATCCTTACCCATCCCACCCATTGCTCATTATCTCCTTTTTTAGCCCCTGTGTGATGGTTCAAAACCTGCAAGCTGTTTCTGGATTGTCGTCCTGGGCCTCCCTAACCCCTCAACTGTCCCTCATTACAGAGTTATCTCTATTCTGCAGGGACTGACAGTGCAGACAACTTCTATCAGTGCCAGTAAATCTTTCAAAGAGGAATACAAGACAAGTGTGTGTATGTGTGTGCAATTCAATATAGAAATGAAGGGCACTTGGGAAAGTCAAGTGGTGGAACACAAAATATGACTGATGGATGAGGAATAATGGAAGCGCAGGTGCGCCACAGCATTTGTTCTACTTTTTAAGAGAATGACAAGTACTTGGCCTATTGAAGAGGGAGGCAGGTGACCTAATCATATAAACTGGGGTGGGGGGAGAGGAGGGAGGGGGGGGAGAAAGGGACTAAGAACTCTGAGTTTTTTTGTTTTCCAATCTCGGTTTTGAAATCTCCGACTTTTAGCTGTGCAGAAGGCCACTTAACCTCCCTGTACATCAGTTTTGTCACGTGCAAAAGGTTGGTCCTGATGCTTACAGTTCTTCTGGGTGCAGAATGCAAAATCTAGACCCTGAGAGAGGCTATTCTAATAATCAAAAATGAATGGAAAATTGCTTTGAGATACTCTCTGAATAAACAGAAGTTACAAGGGTAATTTTTAACTTTAGGCATTGCAAAAATAACAAACAGTCACTGTGCTTGGAACAGGAAACTGAAGCAGCAAGCATGCATTGTGGTGCAAGTTACAAGGCAAGGAAAACAAATACTGAGCAAGTGTCTGCCAATAAAGGTGCATAAAGGATGTTAAAAGTGGAGATGGGGGAGTAATTTTAGTTTGAGTTTTCACATCTTGCGTTTTTGGGGAACAAAAATTTTAAAGGTAAGTACAGAACACTAGCCCACTAAAATCTGAGAGAAAGTAAAGATTTGTCTTGCTAGTTATCATGCCATCCAATTAAGATATGATACCTTTTAACCACTGAAGTAATGTTACCCATTACTTCCTAAAATGCTGAAAAGGCATGGACTGTATTATATGACAGTAATTTTCTTTGTTTAAATAGCCCCTTGAGTGTGCTCACAGCCAGATAATTTTGCCTCAGTATGTTGCTTAGTCCCTCTACTTGCAATGGCTTGGAGAGATTCTGCCTTTTGTTTCATTTGCTTCTGCTGAAATACACTGCTGTGCTTGCCTTCAGAATAGTTGTAGCCAGAAGTAAAGTCAGACAAAAGAAAGAAAAACACTGCTGAAACTATACTGTGATAAAATTTAGTTCATCCCCTCCTGAAAAGCAGGGTCAACAGTACCTTAAATCATTCTTTGACAGAGGGGAATTCATCTTTCCAAGAGGCTCTTTCAACACCAAACAAAAAGATTCTGGGTTTGCCTAGAGTAACACAGTATCCTTTTTGCTTTGCCAAGCCACATACCAGCAGGAGTTTGACTTTATCTTCCTTGAAAAATGGAGTTGTCAGCAGAGGTTGATTGTTTATGATGGGCTGTACAGGTAGTAACATCAGATAGCTTCCAGGCGAGCATACTGCATGAACTATATGAACATCAATAAGACACAGCAAAAACGAAAAGTATGTCTGGAAGTTTCCTTTTAGTGCCAGCCAGACAGACTGTTACAAAACCATTCCACAGTTGTGCCTGCTGTTACCAGGAAAGCAAGTTGGTCCTTTCCATTGCAGACTGCCAGAGGCTGTTCCTGGGCTAATGAGTAAGATCTAAGACTTGTTCAGATCTTTCTTTAGTCTTAAATAAAGTGGAAACCTATCCCTTTTTGTAACAATGATTCTAGCTTTGTGCTCTAAACTCAGTGATGGATGCCAGTACATGGATTTTATGTAGCCAGTGGGACTGTCATGTCAAAGCTGTCAAGTGCATACAAATAGTAACTATACCTGTGAGTATAATCTTGGAACAGGGCAGTTCTCTTGGTTGTTTTTTTTTTTTTTTACCCCTGGAATATGGGAAGATCTCTAGGAAACACAGTGTATATTTTTATATACAGTTGCACTACCACTTCATTGTTTACCTGTGATTTAAAGCTGCATTCACCTCAGCCCTTTCAAATTGTACTAAGCAGCCACACATACAACCAGATCTCTTTTAAAACCCAACTCAGATGTTGCAAATTTTGTCTAGGTAGTAGTGCTAGACACTTCTCTACTTTGATGCTCATGTACTTCTTCTATTTTATTTTTGGATTTATTTTTGCTGCCAAGAGCTGCAATTTCTGAACCAGAAGAAAAGATATCTTCAGGTTAAAATGTCACTGGGCCCATCAGTCACACTTCAATGCATAGCTATAGTTCACAAGTTATTCAGCAGTGCAATGAATAATTCCAGTCTAGAACTTTTCTTCAAGTTCCTTATTATTAGGTCTGAGACTAGAGTGACTGAAGGCATGAATTTCATCTCTTTTTAAAAAGGCTTTATTTCACAAATACACAGGAATGAAATTCAGGAATACAAGGATGGGTAATAAAGCCATCGATCTGGTGTCAGTGCCACAGCAAATATCAACTTGCATTTATAACACTGCAAGTGTCTTCCTGGCAGCTGCACATCCTTGTCCAGTGAGATACAGCTGATGTTTGGGCTGACAATGGAGTGTGTGGCATATTAAAACAGGAGCACTTTTTGACACCAGACAGTACCCACAGCTACCAAAAAAAGGTTTCACATGTGCTTGGACAATTAACTCCTAAAGAATGGAAAGCTCTGGGTTCAATGTATAAAGAGTATGCAGGGTATAGACAACAACAGTGCTCTGGTCTGTAACTCAGATGATGCTACAGCATTGTCTTCAGTACTGCCTTGAGCTGTGTCTTCAGAAACAACCTTTCTCTTCTATCATCCCAAACCTGAATGCAGCCCCTTTCACTGTTCTTTTCTTACTCTCTAAAACTACTATGATGCAAATGTGTTTTTTCTAGTTTAAACAGTTACAGGATTTTACAACTGTAATTTGGGCAGCTCATTCAAATAATGTTGTTTTTTAGACTCTTTCACAACAGACTCCTTACATCTCAAATTTTGATGTAGATGTTTGGATTAAACAGATGTTAAAAAAAAATGAAGAGGCAAAAGTGAAACCAGCATAAGTAAAAGATTTTTTTTGTAGCTTATATAGAATCTTTTCTTTTTTATAGTTACGATGTTAATGCCCACCAGCTTTAACCACTAAACACAAAAACCCCAGAAGATTCATGTCTGCCTGTTTATACAGTAAGGCACAAGCACAGTTCCCCTTTATATACATATATTGCTATTGTGTTAGAAGACTTTGCTGTTCACATTTCTTCTTTATATTCCTACCACTTTTAAGTCCATATTTAAGGTTAACATTTAATCCTCTGAGAAAAAAAAAAAAAGTTTCATAAAAATGTTAATAATCCTCATTCGCCCACATCAATCAAGTTTAATTGCTCAGATAAATTGCCTAGTTACCTCAATTTGGGGACATTTAGATGTTTCTATCATTTCCCCTCATACCAATCCTCAAATTTAATAATAAAAGGCTGCTCTTCCATGCCTCTTGGCTAATTGTTCAGTTAAAAGAGTGTGAGCAGTTCTGGCATTTGAAAGATGTGTGAAAGGCCACTTGTGAATGGCTTAGGAACACAAAATCAATGACATTTATACATTATGTGTTGTTTCTATGCTTTACAACAGAAAGTGTAATAAAGTACAAATACGTGGAAGAAAAACTTTTAAAAATAACGTACTGTTTTCTCTCTCTGACTCCTGTTGAAACTGTCTTGGTTTTCTGGTCCAACTAGACCTTTTTCTAACTGTCCCTCAGCAAACTTATACTGCAGGAATATTCACTTCCCCATCAGTCCCTCTGAAGTCAATAGCTTGTACTCTAATTCTGCAGTGGAAAGAATGGGGGGCTGATCAGGTTTAGTGTCAAAATTCACAGTGACAATGAGGGACTGCAGGATCACCTCAGGACCATACGCTTTGTCTTTAAACAAAAAGATCCCCATTACCCTGACCACCCTCAGGAGACTGTGAAACAGGAGAGTGTGTGGAGGACTCTTTCAGTTTGTTGCCTTTTTTTCATCCTTGACTCCATGTTTCATACCTGTTGGTTTTTTTCCTTCACTGTCTCATCTTCTGTTTTTGTTTTTGCCCTCTTATGTAAACTTTCTCCTAACTCTTGTCCTCTACTCCCATTTAATATCATTTCCCCCTCCTTTCCATCTTGATTCCTCTTTGTAAAGCTTCCATTCCTTCCATCTCTGTCTTTCTAGTTCTTTCCTCTTACTCTCTTCTGTTTTGGTATCTTTTCTCACCCTCTTATCTTCCTTCTCTACTTCTCCTCTCTGAGGACTCTCTGCCTTTGGCCTTTTCCTGTAGATTGGGCTCAATGGTACCTTTCATGAATGCTGATTATCCTGGCTGGAGTTCTGTGAGTATTACGCCAGCTGAGTAGCTCTTCATTTGAATCATGCCTTGCAGCCATTTAGCAGGAAAGGAGTGTGCATCCAACTTTGACTGACAGCTGACTGGCAGGCAAGAAAAGCAGCCACCATCTCTCATGGGAATGTTCAGAAGCTTGCAGAGGGAGATAAAATGTCAAACCACTGTGATCCGCAGCTTTTGCTAAGAGGCTTGAGAGATCAAACTAGATCACATACAAGCCCATTTTAGTTTGGAAAACCAAGCTGTATTGTTTCTGCTTTGAATGTCATCATCCGCAGCACAATTTCTGCATTCTGCAAGACATATTCCTATAGACTGTGGCACCTTGGGCAGTTTAGAATCTTTAGACTCTTAGCACAGGTGCATTAGCTCTACACTTCACATAAATTTTGTGACCTACATGGGGGTCTGCTGCTCAGGGAGGTGGACATTCTCAGAGTTAAGCTGTGACTTTTCTTTCTAAAATTTTTTTGACCGTTTCCCAACTGACAGCATGCTTTGAGATTAGAAATTTACATCTGCCTCTTGCCTCTTAGTATATATGCACAGTATGCCTCAACCATGCTTTGCAGTAGGATGGCTGGTGGTGTGAAGGTCATGTCACATAGTCCCCAGTGGCACCACGAAACCTCATCAGAAAATGGCTGCAGCATTGCTGTGTGCAGGGGGTAGTAAAAAGGGAAACAATTACCTTTTGCTGGGCAGAGAGAATCCTCACCAAAAATGTAGGTACTGTGAATCCTAACATATCTAAACCTCTCCTGGTTTATATAGTTTGACTGCATCAAAATTAGTGAACACGAGGGAAAACATATATCCCAGTTTAAAGCTAAAAATCTGGCCTATAATTAAACTGCATTATTTCCAGACACAAAATAAAATGCAAACTCTTTAATAGAATTGCCAGTGATTTGCCACGGGACTTCCTGGTTAAATGAAGACTTTCTGATTACAATCTGAAGCTGAAGCGCACTAACCTTTCCACTGAATCACTCCTCAGCAGAAGCTGGGCACACAGGGAACACGAACTAAAAGTTCTAACAGGCACAGTTCTTCCCTACTTGCTACTGCAGGCTTTCCAGTGCTTCTAAAATCAAAACAGAGATGCATACAAAATCAACTTACCTTGCCAACATATTGGTAGTCAGTTCCTGTGTATTCCTCCAGTAAAAAGAACTGATTCCACATCCAGCTCCTTTTGGAACGATGGAGGTCTTGCCTGCTGTTTCCAGACAGCACCAAAACCTTTTCCTTTTCTGGAAAGCCACTAGTCCTTTTGGATAATGGAGCTAAGAAACTTTGGTGGGGCTGACCAGCCCAAAACAGCAGCCAGAAGCAATGATAAGTTCTCATCACGGCAACACAAGAAGGCCTAAATAATGATTTTTTGTCTTGTCCTCAAATTAACCTACTTTACTGCACTAAATCCAGTCTCATGCCGTCTTCCTTCTTTAAATAGTCTTTGCAGTCTCAAAGGATCTCTGAAAAGAAAAAAAAAACAACTTTTTTAGCATTTCCAAAGGTACTTAGCTGTCATCACAGCAGCAAGTAAGTCCACAAAAAGTAAACGAGTAATAACGATTGTTGAAAACCTGAGCTGTTTCTGATTCAAAATGTTGCAAATGGTCCTTCAAAATTATCTGAGTGAATCCATATCAAATTTAGGGAAGAAGTCATGATGTTTGGATTTAGGGTGTGTGTGTGGGTCCCCTTTAACCCCATTTGCTTCTCTTCATTGATAAAGGCAAGCCAGATATTTCTCTTTTTATGGCCTGAACTTTGGGAGGTAGCTGATTACTTTCTGATTAGGGATCTTGATGAGGCTACCATATTGCATTAAAGAAGTGGTAGCAAAACTGCACACTGTCTTCCCAGAAGACATTCTGTTCCTATACTTATGGACTGAAAAGACTGGACTTAACTCCAGGATTTTTCCCTCACATTTAAGGAGTTCTGCCTTTGACTCCATTTAGAAAGGCCTGGCTTAACAGGTTAGTGAAATAAATGTGTGTATTTGTCAATATCTCACACATAATAGACCTGCTTGTTATTGCATAGGAAATGGACACTTCTGTTTTTTCACTATCTAGTGCCAGAGTTTTGAATCTTTAAACACATAGTTATATAAATAAATGTTTTTACTAATAACTTAATACCTGTAAAAATAGAAAACAAACTACAGCTAGTTCATTGCTACCTGTGGGTTTTTACTAGCTACTGCTTCCTACGATTTTTAATATTAAACATCGGTGCACCTACAAAATAATTACAACCATTATCTCTATCTCTGAATACTGCATAATTTGCAACATGCAAAAAGTCACAGGTACAGTACCCCAGAGAAATGTGGACAGCTCTTCTGTTTTTAAAAAAGCTGAAAGCTTCTATTCAAAAGGAAGAAAATATACTATGTGTCTCAGGTAACCAGTCATAAAAAAGGCCTAATGAACAGCTTTGGAACATTTTATAATGTGAAGAAATCAAAATTAGTTGACAGAAACATTCCACAACATATATTTTCGTTGTAAACACCTCATTAAATTTTTAGTTCAAACAGATCTATAACCTCAGAGAAGGATAATTTGATTAATTTTCATTTGCTTCCTCACTGATGCTTTTTGAAAAAAGTTTGGGGGTTTTTTTTTCAGCATTCTGATCAAAACCCAATAAATCATTCTGAATGAGCTGAGAACTCAATACAGCATCTCTCAGTATTTGTAAATACAGACTGTGAATGACAATCTGATTATATAAAATTGAAGATAAAATTTTTGTTTGTTTCATTGCATTTCATGAAACACTACTTGGATCATATTCTACCTTCAAAGGATCATATTGGATCCTTTGGATATCATCCTTAGATCATATTTGGCATTCAAAGACCATTTTTTCTTCTATAATATGTGTTTGTCTATTTAAAGGTGTACAATAGACAGGATTTAGCCTTTGAGCTATGCTAAAGGAGTTACAGTACCTGCAATGCCTCGGGTTAGCTACTGTTCTGGCTGTCTTGCTAATAAATTGTATGAAATAACCTTCAGCCTCTTAGAGTTACTGTTAGTAAACCATTTTCTACAAAGAAATATCACTTAGCTCTTATATGAATAGCAGGTAATGGAACAGGACTGTTCAAACAATATTATTTTAGCGTTTCAAAAGGTAAAATACTGCTAAAAGGTAACAGTTCTATGTGAGAGGAGTAAGATTTTTAGCATTAAGAGGAAGAATGTAAATAGTACAATTAATTCTGACACAGTGTACTTTCTTCTGGAGAAGAACGAAGGGTTGTAGTTAGCTTTCTTATTAGCCAGGGAAAGACAACCCTGTCTTGTGGGTCATGGGAGCTGTGTCCACACACAGCTTTGAGAGACTGTGAGAGAGACAGAGACTCCTGGGTGTATTCACACCTACATGTAACCATACACACAGAGAGAACAGCAAGGACAGAGCTGCATTCACAAGACCTTCCCAGAGGAAGAACAGGAAAAGGTGGCATGACTAAGCTTTACAATGTGTTCAACAATTGCTTTCAGTGCAACTGATGGAGCAGTGGCAAACTAGTGTGCAGGTTGCTAGAGCAAGACACAGGCAGCAGATTCAGGCACCAGGATAGGGAGAGCTGAGATGCCTTTAACCCTCTCCATGTCTGTAGCCTCTTTTCTCTTCCTTCTGTACCCTTCTGTAAGGCCTACTCCTTTATGGCTCTGCCAACATTGATTATTACCCTGGCTCTCACTGGACTGTTCACGTGGACATCTTCCTTCATGTCATATGGAAGAGGAAATTGTGTCTCACACAACATTTTTGACTTCCATTTTCTAGCCAGGTTGCTTCTGGGGGGATGTTGGCACCTGCCCAGGTGAGTTAAGTATTGCCCCAAGGAGGGGCAGACCTGATGAGCTGCCATGTATCAGGATGATCTGTGTTTGGAGAGCAGATGTGGAAAGATGGATTAGACAGTGGTTCTGGCTGTGCACATGGGTCTGAGGTAGGGAGTGCAGCACATGAGCAAGCCCACTGTTTTGCTGTTAGTGAGGTCTGCATGGATTTTTGAGCCATAAGGGAGTGCAAATCATCACCTGACAGGCTCCTCTAGTGCTCATCCCACCACCTCTATGGCCAGATCCTGTGGTGAGACTCTATACCTCTGCTCCTGCACATAACATTTCCTGAGAAAGTGCTGTCTGGAGCAGCATTACCTAGATGGGATTTGTGCCAGCCTTTTAAAGGATCAGTCCTTCAAACACCAATTGCCAGGAAACAATTATTCCTGTGAGGGAATTTTCTGCACTTGAAGTCAGCTATATTTCACAGCTCTGATGTCACGGGAAAGGTTTTATAGTGCCTCATGCTAAATTATAGCTTACAAGAATGATATCATAGCTGTGAAATGCAGCCTTTTACTCTTCCCTGCAGAGATGTGTCCAAAATGCTGAAATAAGGGCATGATCCCGTAATGGCCTTCTTGACTGCATAGCCCTGATGATGCAGCAGTGTAGCCCAGCCCCAGCAGCTTCCCTGTGAGTGGCAAGAGAGGAGACACATCTTTACAGACCCTGGCTTAAGCGTGCAACTGGGGTAAGTACCAACTGGATCCAAGGTATCTCTGCCCTATTGCTGCTGATTACTCTTTGATGGGTCATAGTGATAAATTCAGTAGAGTGAATAAAAAGGACAGAGCACTACACTCGGAGCTGAGCCTTTAGTAGAGTGAGCTCTTGTGGCTCTAAAATGCCATTTTGTGCTCCAGTCCCAGTGTCTCATGCTCCAGAGAGGTCTCTGGAATGGAATAGCTTTTCTTGTGCAATCTCTCTTTATTTTGAAAACAAGTCATTCACCAGGGAGATTTTATTTTCTTTAAGTGTAGATGTGCAAATATAACTGATGGGACCCAGGGATGGGGGTTAAAATTTGTTTTTCTTCACATTGCACAAAGACAGGTAAAAAGAGGCACTTTAAAGATGGCATTTCTCTCAACCATCAGCTGGTCAGGTGGCTGGGGAACTTGCTGTGTAATCAACTGTCAAGAGTGAAAAACAATTTTAGTGTACAACAGCCTCAGACAACTGGCTGGGCTCTGCCAGCTCAAATATATAGCAAATCTGGGCTTTTTACAAGAAAAGATGGAATGCAACATCCGAGCTTAAAAAAAATCCCAGTCTAACTTTAGCTGTGGTCATTATTAAGAGAAGAGCAGTGTCACTTGCAGCCACAGAACTTTCTTCCGTGTGACAAGTCGCAGATCTGAAGTTTATGTTCATGCCTCTTTGAAAGATTTAAACCTCAGACAATTGCTTAATCACTATAAATATCAATTTCAAAATTGTTTCCCCCAGGTGATAGTAGTCATAGTCAGCCTTTCTATACACCCTCTCCAATATCTCATTAATTTAATGTCTTTATGTGAGAACTCAGTGCAAATTTACATCCTTCCAGAGCAATATCCAAGTATTTCAACTCTAAATCAGAAAGAAAATGCATCCACTGGAGTTACTCCTATGAATCAGGGAGCCCTGCCCTGGAGATGCCTTTCTGGCACAGTGACAGGCATCAGGTACAGATTCCTGACATGAGGAGCCCCAAAGAGGTTCCGCCCCTGCTCCTGCTCAGCACTGCGGGTTGCAATGGTCTTCCCAGCTGGTTGTTAATAATAAACCAGACTAGCAAAGAGCCTTCCCATGAGAGGCATCAGCAAGGAGAGGGAAAACAGCTTTTCCTCATTCCCTTCTGTTCAGCTCCACAGTACTCACTTCATCAGCAGCCTCTCAGAGGAATATGCTTTATAAAGTGTACTAGAGTCCGGACTTTAGGATAAATTCTTTTCTGAACCCATGCATTCAATTGTGTTTCTGTATGAATTTATACATCCTAGATGTTATGGGCTGCTGATGATTAGATCTTAAATAGCTTCTATATAGGCTAGCAGCCATCGGTGTCTCTAAAGCTTCTGATACAACCTTTATTCACACAGAAGTGCCAGTTTAATAGATCCTTTATTCCTTGGTCATTGAGGTACAGTTTCATTGTTCAAGCACTGCACACAAAGCTTTGCAGATTTGGATTAAGGTCCATTAGTGCACTGTGTTTTGATTAGAACATCAACTGTGTTTTGAAGAACTGATAATGTTCTGCTATTCTCACACAGACACTGAATGAGGAGGTGGAAGTTAATACTCGCTTTTGGCACAGCATATAGGAAACTGAGAATGGGGCAAGTTTTATGGCTTGAGGCTTGCTTGCTTGCTTATTTATTTATTTATTTATTTATTTATTTATTTATTTATTTATTTATTTATTTATTTATTTATTTATTTATGTGACACAGCAAATTGCCTCTATCCTTATGGAGTTTGCTTAAGTTCTTAGAGAAAGATGCACAAAGAAAGAGAATAGACCCCACTCTCTCATTCCAGCAGCTTACAGTACGAATGCACAAGTATACGTACCTTTACTGCCCACAAATCAGGTCTAATTTAGAGTTGTTCCTAGAAAGATACAAACTGGTCCCTGGCTTTGTCATCACATGAACCGTTTACCAACAGTATCTCTGGAAGGAAATGAGGGCTCTACCCTGGAAGCTCTAATTTATATTTAATTTTGTAGATGATGTGGGAACACATTAAAAATATTCTGACATCATTTTCTAGATGTTTACCCAACCAGCACCAATTAAGCCTGTCAGGCAAACTGAGCCTGCTTAAATTCCAAACAATTCTACAGAGCCAACTGGCAGTGACAGTACCTGGACTGCAGGCTCTGGATTCACAGCTTCCCTGTGCAGGAGAGTCACTTCCTAGTCCCCCAGCATTGAGACCCTGCAGTGAGAGGAACTCTCTGTACTCACATAATCTCACTGGAAGAACTCACCCCTGGCTCAAACATCATGTGCAAGTGTTAAGTCTGTCAGGTTTGTGACAGGGGAAGACATCAACAACTCATTGTCAAAGTCTGAGGAACCAAAGGTAAGGAAAGCTTTAATGGGGGAGAAGAAAAATGACTAAATAGTGACTTCTGCATTTACTGTGTCAGATGTGAGAGTCTGGGGTATGGAATGAGGCATTCTAGGTAAGGATCTAGTGATCTGTTGCTCGGATTTTACTTTATTACAAAGCCAAGACAAAGGAGAAATGTCCAAGTCCCTAGGAGAATTTAAATGAGTCAGAGAAGCCAGGACCCTAGGGTGTCCTTGGAGCCTTACTATCTAAAGTGAAGAATGTGACTCTGCTAGCCTGGAGGCAAGACTGCAAGTAAATTATTAAGTCTTTCAGGAAAATCTGCAAAAAAATTACTTTCCTACTATGGAGGGGGAAAGGTTAAAGTGACATTAGTCGCACAAAGAAAAAAATGTATTCCAGCTAACTTCAAAAAATAGAAGCTTCCAAATTTATCATATTCTCTTCTTTTCAGTGTCATATTCATATATATTAATAAACCATTTTAATATATTTTCATATATAGCAAATAATTTCTTGCTGGATATTTTCAGTAATAGCTAAGTTTCATGTGCTCAGAAGCTGCAACACTGCAGACTTGTCCATAATTGACTTGGACTTAAAACGCCGTTGTTATGTTTGAGCTTACTTTACAATTATGTCTCTCTTATGACCATTTAAATCTGAAAGTCTTCATCTAATAGTTTTCTCAAATGTGAATAAGATTTTACAGCACTGAAACCCAAATGCTTTTTTTCTTTATTGTCCACAAGGCTTGCCTTTGTAAATATCAGTCATAAATGGAACAAAATGTCACTTTTCCAGTGTAAAGATAGCTATGAAATTTTAATCTTCTGAAAACTTTTTTTTCTATCTTTGTTATATAAACCCATATACTCTAGCAATCATTTCTGTAAATACACCACTGAAATAACGAAACAGAACAGAGCCAAGAGAGAATTCCAACTGAAAGATTTGTGGGTTTAAACTAGAGGTACTTTATGAAGACATCAAGTACACAATGTAATTGCAGACAGCAGCCGTTGATTATAGTGTCTTTCAAAGTCATTTTTTTATTCAGTTCTCTCAGCAAAGAAAAAAGGTGCAGAACTATAAAAATAACTAAATGCAGCAGAAATACTAAGATAACTACTACCTCCATCCTCCACTGGGAACTATTAACATGGTGGTTTTGTACAATACAACTGATTTGATCCTAGTGGACCTAGTGAGAGCACCAGGCCTCACAAAAGCACACATCGACAAAAGACAGGAAGTGAGAAGTGTATTTCCTTCTTAAGTTCATGAATGGCCACGGCAGAAAATGACTGTATGAATTTATTCAAGAGCTGGTGAGTGAACTGGTGACGGTGTTTGTCTGTTCTCAGAGATTTTGCTTTTTTTTTTCACCTGGCATTTGAAAAGAGCTTTAGTGTCATCTTGTTCCAGAGATGCCCACTCTCAGTCTCTGTAGTTAGCCACACTGCGAGTGTATCTTTTATCCACTGTTCAAAAACAGTCTCAACACACAGGACAGAGGAATGGCACAAAAAAGGAAATTTTGTTTTCATTGTATGGCTGCATTAAGCGACATTTCTGTGGTCATTCAAGATTACCTGTGGAACCTGGACCCAGATTCTTGAGGCTTACAGCAGTATAGTAATCACCAGGTTACTATTTTTCCTTTCTGATGGAAGTCCAAGTCATCCTACCCGTGCTTTAAGCACCACAAGCAGCTTTGCTGCACATACTGGCTGGACATTGGTGTGATCTGGGGGCTGTATGGACACTGTAGCTGGAGCACCTGGAAAAGGATCTGACATTCCCTGGGTGTGATGGCAAGAGCAGCAATCTCGTGTAGGTATCGCAGGGTGTTCATCTCTGCAAGGAGTGCTATGGGAGGGGAAGCACAGACACAGACCAGCTGATCCTGTCCTCTTCATGAGCTACCTCTGGGTGGCACCAACACGAAGCAGTCTTTGCTGGTCTTCCAAAAGGCCTCCAGCTTCTGCTGCCTTTTGCAGGTGATGTGGGGACAGGCCTCCACAGCATTCCAATGTCCCCCTGCAGCAGGAAGCACCCTGCTAATGCTGTGTTCTAATCTAAACCAGGGACAGGTATGTGACTAGCAGGTAGTACAGACTAATACTGTAAATTATATGAAGTTGTTCCTTGATAGAAGACTTAAACAGCCAAGCAATCAACTACACTTAGAAGAAGAACAAATCAGTAGTGCTCCTACTGCTATGCATATCTAATATGCATATTTTTTATTCCTGATGAATACCTTAATGGCAGAGAATAGCAGATATGCATGGAACTACAGCCAGAGTTTCTAGCAGTACCCAAAGTAACTGAAGCCACGAAAATGCTGTAGAAAAATCTCATTTCTTGTTGCAGTACTTGATATAAGTCTGCAGTGTTGTCATCTTGTTGTGCAAGTTACTGTTCTTCTCAGACATGCAATAAGCTACTATCAAATTATAAGGCTGTGGTTTTTCCTTACTCTATTTATTTGTTTAGATATGTTAGAGCAGACAACTAGCAAGCTCTTCAAAATAGGCGTGTCGTCAGAAAGAAATTCTGTCTACACTATGCACCAAAATTTAATGTCTGAAAAGGAGCCTAGGCTTCCTGTCCAGATAATAGGAAATATAATAATAAGAAAGACTCTTCAGTGACCGTCAAGTACCTAACTGAAAGTGCTTTGTCTTCCACTGAAACAGCTACATGGTCTGAAAACCTGTTGTTGCATTTCTGTTTAGACACTGGAATTTGTATGTTTCCTAGACTGGCTCTTAGAAGTGATCAGTGACATTTTAGGCTTTCATTGTAAAAAAAAATAGAGCTATTTTAAACAAGACTCCACTCTGAGAAAGGTATGGGATGCCATGACTCAAAAATATCTGGTAAGGAAACTATTAAAAATCTTTGGATACATTAAAGAAAAAACTGGTCAGCTTCTCCCTTAAAACTGTTCCTCTCACTCTAGGGGAGATACCCTGTTTTGCTTTATTCCACACACACTCAGCCTACTGTTTATTAGGTATCTACCCTTGTGCATTCTGAGGAAAATTATCCACAAACTCCCATAAATAAAACAGCACCAGAGGCAACAGATCCTTTCTGTGCTGATCAGCAATTACTCAAAGCCAAAGTGTCAGCGATACTCTCCAATGACAGGAGAAAAATCTGGGCTTGCAGATGCTTTAGTGGCATTGCAGTTCTCCCTCAAGTATTGTAGTGTGATAATGAATGCAGAGGCTATACTGCCACATGCATAGCTAGGAATAAAAGAAGGGAGGAGGTAAGGTGTCTTTTTCAATAGGCACAGGCATATCTTCTCATCAAAGGCTGACTATTTTTGACAGTAGCAATTAGGCAGCTCAATACCAGACACAAGTAAAAGAAAATTCTTTGACAGGAGTGTTTTGGATATGCTTAGGGCAGAGTGTATATTGTTGTGAAATATGACATTAATTGCGAAATCCTGATTTATTTCTATCAGAAGAAACCCAGATACTCTAACAACAGAACCATTTTAACAAGTGAGGGCAAACAGGTAAGCAGAGTTCCCACAATTCTAATTTAGGCATGTTAGAACTTATGCACTTTTCTTATGTACAAAAGAGATTATTCTTTTCTATCTTTATTTTCAACTGTCTGTAACTTCACATTTCTAGAATAGCCACAATACCAAATAGGATTGATTCTGTCTCTTTTTTTCTTTTAGTGACCCTAATCTTTTGTGCCTGTGTTTCACAGTTCCCTGCTACAGGGACTCTCTTTGCTACCCCTGCTCCCAGAGTGCCCCATTTCATCTGTGGTAAAGCAAAGCAGTTGTCTTTCTTAAGCAGTTTTCTATTCACCAGCTGCTGCTTGCATATTCCTCTCTGCTAAAGGCTCAGTGCTCAGTACATTTTTCTTGACTTCTTGACAGAAACATATGCTAATTTCTCACTCTGAACTTAGGCAAAAACAAACGAGGTGGGACATAAGGTACTGGAACCTGGGCATGATAGAAATAGCTAAACTCTGACTTTGCATTTGATTGTCAGGAGCTTTCTTATCTTTCATAGACTTTTATGGCCATTTACCAATGTGAAATGGGTGCAGAGCGCTTTCAAATCAGAAATGCCTGCAATGCTCAGCTCATCGTGGGCAAGCAAACTCCATTTGTGCAAATATGCTCCAAAGGGAGGAGTCAACTAGAAAATACAGGGATGCCCATTAAGACTGATTTCATTATGAATGTGCTGTTAAAAGAACTTGTAGATTAGGAGGTCATGTCTCTTTTTTGGTGAAAAGTTCTGTTACTTCTTTGATCATGATAGTAACTGGCTACACTAAAACACTTTATATTCTCTTAAAGCTTCTTAATGTTACCCTTATTAACTACACAGCTTAAGAAGCTGTAGCAAAAGAGAGGAGAGCTAATGAAGGTGGCTGGCCTCCGTTCTTAGATCTTTTGATCCTACTCGTGATCCTGTTAAGGATCTAGGAGATCTCCAGCAGGGCTAGACTGGATGGCAGAGGGTGGAGATAGCCACAAGGATAGTCCAGGAGGACTAGCATGAGGAAGCAGCTGCAGCAGCAATAGGGACTGACCATTTCTGAGTGACTTCAGAGTTATTAGGACTGAATAATGAGTATTAAAATGGGAATAAGGCATGCTTGTGGTTCACTCAGTGTGAATAAATACCACGCTATGCTGGCAGGGATATTCTAGCAATTTGACAAGTAGGACATTCTGTTTCCAGAAGGATGATATTTATTCATTGTTCAAGTGCATGGCAGAAGCAGCTACACTCAACCTGTGACTTCAGGTGAGGCAACAAACTTTACCACTTCAGTGTATATTTCCAGCTATGATGACTCATTATTTAACTGAGGTTTTGTTAACAGTGAGTGATGTTTCTGAAACTCTTGAAGTTTCTTGAATAGGAAACATGCATACTTGCTTTTCAAATCACTAATCTGAGAGGTGGCTTTCTTCTTTGAGGAGGGCTTTTTAATAAGTTTTTGCTAGTAATTTTATGTTTCTCAGAATATGAAAATGTACAAAAGAATAATGTTACTTGTGACTGAATAGCTTCTGAAGTATTTAATAATGCCACTTATGTCATTATTTCTTTGAAAAACCTTAATGAGTTGCTTAATTATAAATACTGAGGCAATTTGAATGGCACAATTTTGGTTTTTTTCTTTCGGTTTGTACAGCTCTGTATACATACATTGTGAAAATCAAATACTACAGGTGACTAACCCCTTTGCTTGTATTGTTCAAGCATACTCCTCTGGTGAGGAGTTTTCTCTGGGCATTGAAACCAATAAAATGCATGTGATCAAATCCCTGTAAAAATGTTTCTTCTTAGGAATGGCAAAAAAAAAGAGAACAACATCAACAAAAGTCAGGAAAGACTGCAATCTGACTTAAAACAATTGGTGTTTCTGGTATCACTAAATTCTTTGCAATTATATGTGGAATCTCTTTGGGATGTAGAGAGTTTGTTTTTTTGCAAGTGGAGTCTGTAATGGAATTACTGAAATCTTCCCCTTGTGCAATGGAGTCTTGAATATCGTGCTTTATATTTAAAATCTGTTCCAGACAGACTCTTTTGTATTGTCTTCCATGTAAGGGAACTGGAGCCATCTTGCAACTCTTAACAATATTGTTAATGCTAAATGACTATGTGTTCATCATATGCAGCAAACTGGGGATTAGAAGCTTCTAGGACAGCTCTGCTTTTATGTTTGAGACAATTGAAGGAGCTAATCCTAAAAACACAGAATGTATGATTCAAGTGGTTGTTCTCAGTCCAGGATTCAGTAGAACATTGCTCTGTGCAAGCCAATGAAGACCGCAAAATTGGCCTTTGCTCACTGGAGTTTTTGGTTTTGATTCTGAATTAATTCCACGGAGTTGCCAGGATTGATAGCCAAGATCAAACACACTGGAGAAGTAGTCTGGGAGGAGCAGAATTAAAAGAAATAATTTCTGTATAATTTGAACTTTTATGCCTGTAAACAGGTGTCCCTGTTTAAAAAAACCCAAGGAGATACTAATCTGGACAAGAGAGATTTCTGTTACAGAAAATTCTTTTCATCAGGCATTCCCCTGAGCAGCTAGTGTTCAAGAAAATTACTTCCAGTAAGAAAAGAAATGTGATCACCTGAGGTGCCAGTATAATCTTTGATGCTTCCCTTCACATCAGAGAGGGGTAACATCATCTATTTTTCCATTAATGGAAAGACTCCATGTATCTTAAATATTTTCTTGAGCCAAATCTAAACTTCTCTGATGGTCTTAGAGAAAGCACTGAACAGAAACAATCAGCCTCGGTCTTGTTGAAACTGTTAAGAATTTTGTGCCAATAGAGCCAGCAACTCACTCCTCTAATTTTTAAAAAATGTTTCTTAGTTCTACTACTACTGGAATTTTTGTTACTTTTACTGGAAAAAATTTCTGTTACCCTGATTTTCATGACAAGAGCGTAAATGACTGCAACTTAAATATGACTTAAAGTGACCAAATGTTTGCTGACTATATCCAGAGAAATCCTTTTACAATTTTCCAGAGAAATGCTTTTACAACAAAAAATGCAATTAATTAAATCTCAAACGTTTCTAAAAATTGGATTTATTTGCACTCATAATATGTTCCGCTTCAGTATCTTAAATATTACATGCACTTCTAGTGCATTTTGACTGTCATCAACTTGGGCTGCTTCCTTTTGGAGAGATAAAAGCCTTCTTCCTGTCAAGGTCACTTAGCTTTGATCCTAAAGTTCTCCCAGTTTCTGCTTTTCTGTTTCCTTCTCACCTCTTGTTACGGGCAAACTGAAGTAAGCTGAAAATTGCCAAATTGTCCTGCAAACATGAGTGTTTATTCACCTAAGGTGTCCACACAGTCTCAATTACCAAGGAATTTGATCACTTAATAAGCCTTATTTATTCTCAGTGTAGTTCTGTGACAATGTAAAGCTACCATTCCTAAATTCTAGAAGGTGAGTGTAAAGACCAGGCCTTCAAAGGCATTTAGAAACTCTTACTGCAATCAAGTCAATGGCATTTAAGCCTCTTATACCCTGACATTTTAGACCTAATGCAGAACAGAAGACTATATTGGCACAAAAAAAAAATCTGAGAAATTATTATAAACTGAACATGGATAAAATCATAAATACATACACATTTCTTTTTCATTACTGTGTAAGATTTAAGGTTTTTCTACATAAGTCTTGAAAACTTTGTTTTTAATGATCTCTTCTTAAAGAAACTGTAAGACTGTAGGAGCATCCGTGGACGGCAGGGAGAGGGAACTCTGCAGACCTGAGATATTTTAGAACACGCGGTTTTATTGCAAGCGTCGTGGGTAAAAAGGGCCTTGCCTTCAGCCACCAGCCTCGGCTGAAGGGAAGTCCCAAAGAGTGAGGGAGAGAGAGAACAAGAGGGTAAGGGGTAAGAAAGGAGAGAGCAAGAGATCTAGAGAGAGGTGGCAGGGGCTGGAGCGCAGGGGCAAGAGAGCTAGAGAGAGAGCAAGAGAGGAGGAGAGTCAGAGAGAGCGAGGTCTTTGTTACAATACATTATATCTCTTTTTGTGTTGAATATTCTAATTTACACTAACCAACCAGTACATGACACAAAACCCTATAGAATCTACATATAGCCTACAAGAACTACTACATTACCATACTGTGTTATATTTTAAACTCTAAAAACTACTCTTTAGACTATTCTCTTTTGCTACATTGACCTTTGAATTCCTTAGCCAGCAGAAGGGTATTGTTCAATCAAGAGGGATTCTCCTTCAGCTGCCTAGACTATTGTTTTCAGGTTATATAGTAACTAAGGCTCAGTATCCTACAACTCAAAGCAAGCTTTCATTTCTATTTCGATTACAGGTTCATATTTTCAAAATCTTTTGCTAAGCAATCATATTTATAAGGTTTCCCTGATTCATCTTCCCCAACATAAGACATTTTACAGTTTTATGATGTCTCTTGCCTGCTGGATGAAGAAAAGTTTAAAAACAAAATTGAGCATTTTATTAGCTCTATCTACGTATTATCTATTGAATTGTCTTGTGACAAAATGTTGTGTCTTCAGTTGCATAAAAAATCCATAATTTTTCTGTTTTAAACCAGAAATTAGATTCTTTCCCCTATTTAAAACCCTTCCAACTTATACACCACACAGGTGCTGGGTACACACAGGTAATGTGAGGGGAATTCTTCCCCAGAACTATCTGCCTCTTCTCCCTTCTCACAATCACTGAACAATACCCCATCTTCTGATTTACTGCAAGCTGTTTTAGCTTGTAGGTGGTAATTAATATGTTTTCCAAGTATGGGCACTTTTAAAGCAGTAGGGATTACCCAAGATTCAGTCTCTCTATGGAAAAACAAGATTCAATCTACTCCTGTCTAAGATTTATGTTTTTAGATGTTCATTCCTTTCTGTTTATACATGCCTGAAGTTTGTCAGAAATGTGATACATTGTCACTTAGTGCCATACTCCAAGTGTTGAGCTTACATGTGTATATATAAATATATGTATTAAAAAAAATTTTTATATATATATATATAAAAAGCCTGTACCTGTGTACTGTACACTACTACCTACACTGGTGACAGCTACTGTAATCCTACTATTGTCAGTAGGAAATGAACTTTAATTTCAGTGCTGAATAGCTCAAGTAATTCCTTGATGTTAATATCCAGAATAGGATAGAGGCTTAAAGCCACAAGTCACAGTTCCTCGAAATGGAAGTGTGACTCTATCAGATGTGAACAGCTTGACAGAAAACCTCAGGTGTTTGGGGGAATGACATAGAACACTTTGACTGCAGTTTATTTGGCTGTAGCTGGAAAAAGAGAAGGTAAGAAGAGTTTCCCTGACATAAGCATTGATGTAATTGGCATGTACAAGACTGCATAAGCAGTACCAGTGTGAGCACAGCTTTTATAGCCCTGCACCTTAGGAAATATGATGTTAACATTGCTGCCAAAAAATTGCAGATTTTGTTTTACCTTAACACAGGCCACTTCAGGCTTTGCCTGGTCCTGAGCTTATATTAGCTTGTTTTGGCTGAATCAGCAATTGCCCAATAGATGACTAATACTCAGCTTATTTTTGGATGTTATCTTCAGTCTGTAAAATTTCATGGGTTTACCCTAAAGAAATTACAGCATGCATGTTGTTTCAACACCTCTTAAGTGATTAACTGGTAACTAAAGTTGGACACCAATTAAAAAAGTGGTATTAACAGACTGTGTAAAAAACTCAAGCAGCTGCATTACTAAAGATATTCCTCCCAGTGAAGAAATTAAGGTCATAATTATTTGCTGTTGGTACTCATAAAAAGGTGAGTGTGATATAAAAAAAGGAGATAGATACCAGTAAGTTGGTGAATAAAAAATTGGGTTGTACTATTAATGGGAATTAGCAATAATTAGATAATACAAACTATAAATATTAGCATCATTGTAGCTGGACTTGGAATAACTGTTTGATTAATTTTGATTTTACTGTTGAAATAATAATTAGACGAACAATAAACTCTAATTGTCGGCACTGCATAAAAGGTGTGTCCTCCTGTGCCCATTATGAGATTCTGACTGTAATACACTTTGTCAGATGGGCAATTTTTATGCAGCAGAAGTGTGGAAAAAGGGAAAATAAGTACCAGCAAGGAGAAAGAGGAGTGGCAGCGAAGAGGCTTCTAGCTTGGCAGTGCTTCAGAGCTGGGACACAGCTGCTTATCCAGCTGTGATCCTGGGATGCAGCCAGACAAGGACGACTCAGGGCACACCCCTCAGATGTACCTTTTCATGCATTTATATTAATCTCATGCCAGCAGCACTCTGACATGCCGACCAGCAATGCAGGCGTTGGGTTCCAGCCCAGCCAGTGATTTGAGTGGGTGTCCCTCCCCCGTGCCATCCTCTCAGAGCAGCCTTGAAGGAAGGGCACTGTGTGCAGCCATGAGGGCTGTGATTGCTCTCTTGGTCACGACATAAGTTTTGCTCTTGAAGCAGCCCCTATTCTCAGCAGTTTTGCACCACAGGGACAAGCCCCATGCCCAAACAGAGTGTCAGTTCATTAGTCAAGGCTGACTGAAATTCGGAGCTGTGTCTCAGTGGTGCAGTCCATATGGATGCCTGAGGGAAATGTGGATGAGGGTGACTTAGGGCAGCTTTGCTTTCTGCCATGCTCTGGGGCCTGAAGTGGCCTCTGACAAAGCCCAGGCAGTCCTGAGGAGCTCTGCAGTCACCACACCAGCCTGGGTTTTGCAGTTTAGCCTCCACCTCTCCAAATCCAAGACCATCTTTAGATAGGTAACCATGGCTAACAAAGTATGTGAGCACAGCTGCTGAAATTCAGTTCCTGTGCAATGAAGTCTGAGGGAATGTGTCCTTCCTGATGGCGTCTGGGGCTTCTGAAGTTCCTTTATCAGCTTCTTAAACAGACTCTCTGGTAAATACAGGGAATCTGGGAATGATGGCTGGATCCTTATTCATATCCAATTCCAGCCAAAGGTGTGGCAGACAAGTTGGTTTCCTCAGTCATAAAAAAAAGAAAAAAATAACATGCCTCACTGCTCTTGAAAGCTAAACAGGAAAAGAGAGCACTTCACTTCAGTGGAGTTGCATACCTGTTGAACTGACATGATGGGGAAAGGGCCAGGATGCAGTTCCTGTGGGGACTCCCACTTAAAAGGCACTCAAACCATGAATCCTGAATAAGCACATAAAAGAAAATGGGTTGTCTTCAAGGAAAAAATGGCAATGTCCGGCCTGCCTTGCCATTCCTTCTCAAATGGGGGAGTACAATCTATCATCTCTGTTTAAACTCTGCATAATTTTTTAAGCTTAACATGTGGATTTATTAACAGTACAACTTCCCTCCTCTATTCCCCCAAGATAAGAATTCAATCTTTTTTTCCCAGAAGCTGCATTTTTATGCATACTTATGGGCAGGCAAGGTTTGCAGAAGGTGACTCCCTACAGAAAATCTGTGGCTTCTTAATGTCAATTTGTTTCTGCATTTGCTGGAGGACCCTGTAGTAATCTGGATGAATACTTGCCGTAAATTGATAACAAGATATGATGTCCTAGAAAGCATACGCTAGCATAAAACATGAGGGAAAAAGAATCCTTGTTCCATTTTAAATTAGTCGAGCTACAAAATGGAGAGATTTCCCTTTGTGTTCTGAAGTAATTTATAAGGTAGGATTTTTTATTACAGTTGTTTGGTGAGTGGGATGGGGAAGAGACAGATAATGGATGAATGTGCTTTTCCTGACGTGGAGGGATGTAAGCACAGCTTGTGGCTGGAGGTGAAAGGAAGATTGTCAGTTGGTCTATTGTGCAAAATTTTAACAGACTTCTATGTTGTGTAGTGTGGAATCTACACTTTTTAAATGTCTTTTTCTTTCTCCGGGTATATGTGAACATAACACTTGTGATGGGTGTAGAAGGAATGATATTAAAATGCAAAACTGCAGGAAGAAAATCAGAAGTAGAATGGATCACTATTTTACTTCTGAATATTTCAGAGCCTGGGAGGGATGGGAAAGGAATCCTTTCAGCCACTCTGGCGGATGGTACCCCATGAACACTCCAGGTATCTAATCCTATTCCTCACCTTCTTGGCTGGGTAAAACCAACCTTGTGGCTGTGGGTCAGTCCTCTTCTGCCTTTTCCCTGCAGCTGCACTTGTTTGGTCATGATTAGCTTTTTGTCCTGAATTGCTTCTAATTGCACTTTACGGCTGTTTTATCCTACTGTATTTTCATCCTAATAGCAGAAGTGCAAAATCCATAAATTCTATTTTAGACAAGCAAAAAAGATCTGAACAAAATTTTATACTGTTTTTTATACTTTATATAGGCTTGATCTCCAACCCCACGCCCCAGCTCATCTCTGTACGAAACCACATTAAGCCTAAACATGAAAATCTTTTAGGTGAGATCACAGTCCTGAAGACCATCCCATGATTCTTCTCCTTTTTAAAATAAAAACAGGTTGTTCCTAATTTAGTTTGTGAAGCAAGGAGAAAGGACCATACTTTCATTCAAGTTGCAAAATCCAGTGACTGGTGGAACTGTATGTATTTGTCTGAGAGATTTTTACATGTTCAGTTTATGTTCTGTCTGAAAAAAAAAGCCATGTGTCACAAGGGGTACCATAATGTTCACTTGGTGGGCCTGTTTCCAGCACATCCCCTTCATGAAATGGGATTTCCAACCACAGCTGGTCTCCTCAAAAGAGAATTAGACCCTAATCACTAGTGGAAAGTGGGGGAAATCAAAAATCAGTGTCTCTGCAGCCATCAGTAAAGACCAATAAGGACTCATTCAGACAAAGTAATCACTGAAATGAGAAACAATTAATTATAGGAAGGTTTATTTGTTGATGCCAATTCTGAGGTTTTTGAGATATTTGTATGAATAAACCATAAGAACAGTATCAAACTTGTGAATGCATTCTAACACCTGTAGGCCTTAGAAGAGATTCTGTAATACTGAGAAATTTTTTAAAAAAATTTTAAGGTGTTTGGCACTTCCCAGTAAAACCTGATGTGAAAATAGTATTTGGTACTTGCTGGCCTACAGCATAACTGTTAGTAATTGAAAGGTGGAATCAGGACAGCTCATAAAGGTGAAAATAGTAGGGATAAATGGATTTAGGTTTGTGTTAAAGTTGATAGCAATAAAAACTTTGGATCTGTCACAGTGAACAGCAGTGATAAGGGTAACAAGAATGAGAAAAGATTAGAATTAAGAATAAGCAGATTTTTATTTTCAGGCCACAACTATGCTTGCCAAGAACACTGCAAATTCATCAGAACATATCTCTGAAGTAACAGTTTCTTCAGCAGAGATTAGTGTCACCTTATGGCTTCAATTGTTCTCCATATTGTAAATGCCATGTTTTAATTTATTCCAGTAACACTGTGATTATTGCACAGGGTATTTTTATATTTAATGTTTTACATTTAAGCCTTATACACCAGAAATTATAATACCTTTAATCAATTTTCTGGATATTATTAATACTAGGGATATAGATGATGGTTTGTCATGGACTGCGAATAGGAGAGCAAGACTGTGCTCTTACATTCAACCAGCAGCTTTAGAACTCCTGTGGTTAGAAGATGAATGAAAAAAGACCATGATGGAGAGAGCCTCTCTGAGTGGTGGGGTCACACAACCCTTGATAGTGTCAATTGCCTTTGGATAGGATTTGTTACACACATGGTGATGTATTCAAATGACAGCCCTTTGATTTGCACTTCAAAGTAGTGGACTGCTTTCCAGTATCACTATTTCTTAACTGCAGTGCTTTGTCCTCCTGTCCTGTTCTCCAGATTATCACATAATACAGAAAGCTGAAGCAGAAGTTCATAAATCAACCTATTTTAAGCCGTTTGCCTGTATTCCTATAGAGCAATGCAACATAGTAAATTCCAGAGCAAACTGAAGGCATACCTCAGTGTGCAAAGCAATTGCACAAGTCTGATCCTTCCTCCACACCAGGCTCATTATGAAAGTGGGGTACACCAACACACCTTTAGTCAAACTTCTGAGCCCAGCTGTGGTGGAGATGCCAAAAGCCATTCTTCCTGTAGTTCCACACATCCAGCACATCCTCCAAGGCAGATGAGTAGTATTATTAGCAAATGGTTACTGAAATGGATGGGATTGTAAGGCTAGCTTTCAAACAAGAATGCTACATGATATGGACCATATTTAACAGCCAGTTTAGCACCTCTAGTAAATCTGAGTATTATTACATTTCTGCCTGTCAGCTGAGCCATACTAATTAACTCATGGTTCACCAAAATGAGTAGGTAACATTTGTCACCTTCAGTGCAGGATGACTCAAAAAGTATCCAAGCTAATGACTTTCTCCTTTTCCCATGGGCTATATGTGTATGTCATTTACTGTGGCCTTGGACAATGCACAAGATGATGCACTTCAGTCCTGAAGATGCTGTTGTCAATTTAAGTATCTAGTAAGACTGCAAAAGCTGAAACTTTGGGGCATTTTCCTGTTTTATGTGCAAAACAGGTTTTCTAGTGATGCTTGATAACAAAATTCAGATCGCCAAAATACTCATCACTAGACTGTGTTTACTTATTCTCATAATTTTTAGCTAGCCAATCTGAGGTATGTTCATATAGACTAATATTAAGGAGTATACCTCAGAATACACTTCTTCCCTCAGGTATAACTATTTCGAACAACAAGACAAGCCTTTTTGAGCATAATGTTAAAATACGATCGTTCCCTTACAGGAATGCTTTGAAGGGAAGAATTTATGCTCAGTTAGATTTACAAATGTCTAACACAAATACATCACTTCCCAAGATGTACGTTATACTTCAACAAAACGATTAGTTATGAAATTGTGCATTAATAAAAACTGTTGGTTCTCTTTGTAGCTCAACTCCTTTGCCCTCACTCTATATACAATAATGTCAAATATCTCTCTGCAGTACTACTGAATGACAATAGCTACACTATAATCATAACATGTGAATTTATATTATGCATGAAAGGTCATGACCTGTGAGGAAATCAGCTTCTTTTCATGCATGTACTCCTTAAGAGTTGGAACTTACGGAAGTGAGGCAAAAAGGAAAAAAAACCCACGCTCTGCGTTGCCACTGTGGAGGCACCCAGGACAATTTTTCCTTTTCTCAACTTTCTGGCTGTGTCATCTTTTTGTTCAGTGACCACACTTACCATGTCCCTACCATTTTAACTTCCCTTTTCTTTTGGCATGTGTGCATTTCCCCCTGCAGCCTCAACTTAATTCTTTTCACATCCCTTTCAGGATTATGTGGTGCTGAAACTGCAATGGCTCTGAGAGTCACTCTGGGCAGCTGGAATTGCAGCAGAGCTGAGCACTACTGGGGAGGACAGAGGGTGGGCATGATGCTGAGCTCTGGGGTTGGGACACTCCCTGGCAGCCTTACAGGCCACCAGGGCAGCTCTGGAACTTCTGTCCCTGTTTCTTTTGATTCTGGCTGAGCACTTTCTCCCAGTCAAGTTTTTTTAACTTTCTTCTGCAGTCATCAGAGAAAAAACTGAGGTTTTTTCATTTGGGGGAAAAAAAAGAAAAAAAGAAAAAGAAAAAAAAAAGGAAAAAGGAAAAGGAGGTAGATTTAGGCAGATTTCCACCCAATTACATAATTCCTCAAATAAGGCTCTTGGAAATAGTTATCTATAAAGATGAAATAATAGGAACAGAAATACTTGTGGTGTGCTGATTGTGAACTCTTTGTTGGTTAGAGTGGTACCCTATAGACTGCAGACTTAGAGGAACTTTACCCTCCCAGAGAGAAACAAGAGAGTTCCAAAAAAGCTTTTCTTCTTTTTTGCTACTTGCTGCATGTTATACCTTATGATGCTCCGAAGGAACTGTACTGGTTGGTGGCCAAATAAAGGTTCAGATACATAAAGCTAATATAATATGGTTCAGATATATAACAATTCTAAAAAAGAAACTATCATTCTCATCTCCCATGGCTTTATCAATGCAAAAAATCTTCAATATATGAAAAAGTTTGATTTTCAAATTTGTATGACTTGTACTTTTGAACATAGCACTGTAATACTTCTTTATCTGGGTTTGTTTTAATAGCGTCTGAAGCAGGTACACTGAAAATGCAGCTCTTCTGTAGGAATGAGGCTGTTTGACCCTTTTATTACAAGACTTCTCTTGGTCCCAGATTTATGGATCAGTGTTGTTGTGTAGGATTTACATGCAGTCAGGCTACTTGTCTGAACTTCTTTTCCTATCAATGGAAGGTAACCCAATTTGCTGAAGTATGAGTCATCTCGTCCTTCAGTAGATTTCTAAGGCAGGTCAGAAGAATCCTTCTTCTTGGTGCCTACTTCTCCCTGCTGACAATAAAGAGAATCTAACAGAGCAGCTCTGATATATCCCATACATGCTGTAAGTGTCTAAAGCTACTTGAGATGAAACCCATTTCCAGTCTTTGTGGAAAATGTACACAACCTATAGACACTAACTGGCTTCTGGCTGAAATGGAAGCTGTGGGTCACAACCTTCCAGCAGAAGTCTGTCCTCCAGTCCATGGAGTCCACGTAATCACCTTGCCTACAGTCGTGACTTTTGTCTCTTCAATAGGTTTGCTGGGTACCAACCAATGCCCTATGCAGAAAGGCTTCCTGCTATGTTCCAGGGGAAATAAAAAAACGTATTTAGCCTGATGAATTTCATCAAGTGTATGGCACTTTTCCAGCAAAACCTCCCATGCCTATTCTATTTAATTGGAAAAATCCTGGCTTGTTTTAGTTGGGGCATTTGCTAACATGTAGGAGCAGTAGTAGTAACATCTGACTTAGATGTCTGCCATAACTTTGAATAGCTGAACTTGGGGCACCTGCATGGTACTTACCTAATCAATGCAAAGAATCATGTTGTGGGATTAATTAAGCAATAACTGATCATTCAGTAACGTTATCAGTCAAAAAGACTAATTAATCTGACCTGCAGCTTCCTCCATCATTTATGATTAAACATTTGAGAATACAGAAAAATGCATAATGGGCTGATCAGATACAGCCCTTTAAAATGAAAATATGGACTATGTGAACTGAAGACCAACACTGTAAGACTTGGACCCTTCCTGTTTGAATCTTAATCAACATTGGTTTCTAAAGAAAGTGTGATCTTACTGTCAAAAGAGCTAGAGATTTTCTAAAAGTCACAGTCTTAAGTGTTAGCACTGCTAGCAACCAAGACATCCTGTTACCAATTCCATTCACAATTATAATTTTGCAGTCAGAATTGTTGCATTTTTTCCCCACATTATAATTTGTAATACTTTTCATGGATTTGTTCTGCACTTAGACCTTCCTTAAGAAAATGGGAATATAGTCAGTGGCTTGCATAACCCAAAGGTAATCATGAGAGAATTTGGAAGACGGACTTCCATGGGATCTCTCAGGTTGGAAGTGATCTCAGATAGGTATCTCCTCTAACATCCCACTCAGAGTTGAGTGAATTCAGCATTTAGACCAGGTAGCTCAGGTCTTTGTTGAGTCAGGTGTTTAAAGCCTCACAACTTCCTGGGCAGCCTGTCCCAGTGCTTTGCTGTCCTCACAGAGATCCTTGGACAATTTGTTCCAGTTGGAACTTCTCCTCTTTAGTCTGGGACTGTTGTTTTCTCATTCATCTACCATGCCCCTAAAGAAGAGGAATTTGCATTCTTGTTAACGTCCCTGTGGATATGGACAGACTGCTGTAAGGTGTTTCCAAAGCCCTCTTGTCTGTAGGTTGAACAACCTCTCTCTTGCAGTTTCTGCTCACATGGCAGGTGTGCCAGCCCTATCATTCTGTTGGCCTTCACTCAACTCACTCCAGTTTATCAATGTCTTGCACTAGGAATAAAAACTGGGAGTGTTCAAAATGTGATCTAATGAATATCAGATAAAGATGAGTAATCATTTTCCTTTGTCAGTTGGCTGCAATTCTGTTAACAAAGCATGGTATGCCAGGACATTGCTGACACATGCTTAGACACAGACGTACATTGATGTAGTACCAGCCTGTTCTGCTGCACTTTAAGGATCTGCAGACAAATACTGATTTTCAGCCAAAAACAGAATCTTTGTCAGACAATCTCAGATTTTTTTGTGACAAAATATTTCAAACCTACCTGGCTGTCTGACATCAGCCCCAATAAATCAGATGGTCTCACATTGAGCAAATCTATTGTAGATCACATGCTCCGAGTTTATGTTTACTATGCAAGTGTAAAATGACTTTGATGTTTCTCCTTTTTCTTTGGCTAAAGGATAAGACATACCTAAGAAAACCTTCCCTAAATAAAAAAATAATTTTCCACAGAGATGTCACTTATTGATGGAAACTGGCTAGGAAACTGTTTAAAAGAAGAAACCCAAAAATACTGGATGAGCTCTAATTATCTTAACAGGCGACCTCTCCCCTGATAAGGCACAGGTGCACCAATTACCAAAGCAGGGAAACAGCCTTGCCCTGAATGGCTCACAGATGAGAGTAACAAAGAGAAGTAGGATAAAAGGGGGTGGGGTTAGTTCTCCTCTTCTTTTTCTCTTATGGAATAAAAAGAGCAACTTGGAAATGAAAGATAAGAAACTCAAACCTCTCCTCTTTCTTTTGTAGAGTAAGGAGAGTGGTCTGGAAGTGGAAGGTAAGAAACTTGGACCTCTCCTCTTTCTCTTGTCAAGTACAAAGAGCAGCCTGGATATGGAAGGTAAGAGACTTGCACCTCTTCTCATTTTGAAATGGAAGGTAAGAAACTTGCTCCTCTCCTTATTTTGAAATGGAAAGTAAGAAACTTGCTCCTCTCCATGTCCTTTCTGTTGTTTCTCTTTTTTGTGTGTGTTATAGTATCTCTGGTTTAATAGGATCAAAGTAATCTGACTTTTGTATTCTCATAGCTGGTCACAGGCTATATAACATTTTTCAGATTCAGCCTTCCACCTAGGACATGTGGTAGCTCTCAAGGAGGCATAAAGGAAACATCCCAATCCAATGACTGCTGCAGATGTGTTCAATAAAAGCAGAGCTGTAACTACACAAATTACCTTTGCTAAGCTGCAGGGTGCTGCAGAGCTGCTGGAATGAATATCTTCCTGCCACACTTTTCATTCTCTCTGCTGGTTGTGAATGAATACAAATTAAGAAGAAATCCCAGAAAGAGGTTATAGGCCTATACAAATATCTTACAAGAGAACTGGGCTGCTCATGCAGGTCATCTTTTACATTGCAGAAAGTTTTACGAAGAAAGGGATGTTCACCTTAGAAGCCCGAGTAGGGCAGGAATGTGAGGTGATCAGACTAGCAATTTCATTGGCAGTCTTGCAGTAATTATTATTTTAATTCAAGTCCCAGCTCTTGGAGATGGGTTAATGTTGGAGAAATTCCATTTTCTTTTAGGAAAGCATGTTTCTAGTCTGGTATTTGCCAGGCAATATTTGGAATTGTATCCTGTGTCCTAGCCCCTTTCCTGGGCTCAAATGCAATGAAAGCTAATTTGAATGTACAATGTGTTTTAATTGTTTGAGACAAAACACCTCTTGAGTGGAAAGCCAAGTTAATACACATTGGGGCTGGGCCTCAGACTTTCAAATGTGGAATTGTTCATTTATGGATGTTTAAATTCAAGACCTGAATCATGCTGAGGCACATGGAAGAGGCTACTGTGGGAAGGAGGATGTGGTAAGGGTGCAAAATACCTGTTGCAACCAGGAGGAACAGAACAGTTGTAGCAAACTTGATCTCCAGGACAGAGCAAAAGCACACTTTCCGCCAGGGAGTGAAACGCCATCAGAGAAAAATTGCCCTGTCACCTTTGCTGCAGGATCCAGTTTCTTGCAGAGACTGAGTTATTCAATCTTTTGGTTCCAAAATACTATTAAATAGTGCATTCAAGATTGTATGAAATGAACTAGGCCCTGGTTTCAGTCCATAGACAAGCTGTATTCTCCCCATATTTCTGTATCTGGCTGAGGCTCAGCACTGGCACTCAGCTCTGAATGGTTTTAAGAAACCCACCTGCTTCTCTTTCTCTGGTAGTGACACAGGGAGGAACTGGTCATATTTTGGCTTTGTGGAAGCAGGATTTTAACCCTTCTTCCATACTTACAGGTTTATTTCTCCTAGCACTTACTTTGTACAGGTTCTCCTGCTGCAGAAATCTGGGAAACAAGACCCAGCGTTTACCTACATGAGAGAAATATGCTGCCATTGTTTGTTTGTGGGTTTTGGGTTTTTTTCCCCTCTCTTATGAATTTGCTATGCGCAATCAATTTCAAAATGGCATAAAAAGAGCCAACATGAAAGAAATTCAAAACCCTTAGTGGAGTGTTGCCTTTTAAAAGGACAAGATTTTGGCTTCAGGCCAACCATGCTGAGAACAAATGGAAGAAAAATTCTCTTAAAATATTTAATATTACACGGTGGATTATACTGGATTACAAATAACCAAACATGTCTGTTTATTTTTAAAAAGACTTTCATGTCAAGTGCAGTTCTGTAGCTTTCATGTTTGTTTTTTACTACTCAATAATATTTTAATAAAAGCCTCTTACTGGCCAGAAAATATTTTATTACTCATTGGATTTTGCCTTTTTCTTATGCCTGCTCCAATTCATAGGATTTCTTACATGGACTTCAAGAGGAGTAGGCTGGAATCCGTTTCCATTCAGCAAATTGCACTTTCTTCCTCACTTCATGAAACCTGCCACAAACCCATACAGATGGTCCTGGAGTGACCTAGTTTAAGACAGAACCATTGCTTAAAACACGCTGGTTTTACAAAGTATCTGCCCTGGCATTAGATAATTTGATGCCTTTTTTTCTCCCAAATGTGGCTGATAACAGTCTCCACTTACGCAATTGGCAGAGTTTTAGGAACAAGCTTTATTAATTTGTCCACTTTTAAAAGGATGAGTACATCGGGAAGAATGGGATAAAGGAATGGAGTAAGAGTGGCTATTATGTGGGATTTTTAATGGATTAGTGACATTTGAGGAAAAAATGGGTTCCTCAAACCCATTGTAAAAGCAAAAAAAACAGTTGCAAAAGCAACTTTCAGATTATGGAAGTAATATTTGTCCAACCATTGAAATAAAACAGCCAATATGATCAGTATTCCTGGATAGAGAATTTGGACACTGAGGTTCAGTATTTAGAGCCTTTGAACCTCTTCTCAGCTGCCAGCCGACCCTGGTACTGCCAGAATTCCCCAGGCACTTGTACTTCTGTCATCAAAGCCCTCCAGGTGCATGCACTTCTGCTATTGAGAAAGGGCAAAATTATGCAAATCTGATGCAGGCAGGCAATGTGGTAGCTAACACTTGGCATGATTCACAAGCTAGACCCTCATTTTCCTATTTCCCCTCAGGAGCCTCAGCTGGGGCATCAAACTGTGTCTACCAAATTGGAAGGGCATGCAAGTCCATTTCTCACCTCCAGCCACTATGATCTGGTGGGGCTCTTGGATTGAAATCTTTTCCAACCAGGTTCTGCTAAAGCCAAGTACCACACTCTAATATTTATAGCACCCAGGCTGTCTATCTGACTGTATAAGCAACACATCTGAGACCCTTCTCCACCCTTTCCTTGGCATGGTAGCAAAGGGAAAGTTTTGGCTCAAGTTCTGTCTCCTGTCTGTTTGCCTTTTCCCTGCTCCCTGCCTAAATGGATGGAACATAAAGAGCGCTGCAGGTCTACCTTACACAACTGCATGGGCTCACATGGAGGAGCAAAGTCTTGTCCACATGTTCTCTCTCAGCTGCAGCTGTGTTGGCTTAGTTTTTGTCACCAAATGCTCATCTGTACACCCTGCCAGGAGAGAAGGTTGTTAAGCTGCACAATGCCTTAACCAATCTCAGTTGAAATAAACCCATTGCAGCTTGCAGATCTCAAAGCAAACCTATACAGTCGACACAAAGGAGGTGGGGAGGGCTCCCAGGAAGGAATCTGTGTGAACAGTTCTTGGAAGGTGGTCTGCAGGTGGAGGAGTGAGGAAACCTCCATCAGCACAGCATAGCCAGAAAAGGATATAGGAACAAGACTTCAGTCACATTGAAAAATGAAGGCTGATGCAGCTTCTGAGGAGAATTGAAGAAGGGACTGAATTGTGCCTGAACTCCTGTGCTTGCTTGTATTTCCTGGCCTAGTCTGCAAGATACCAATTTACCTATTAAGGTCTAATAACAAAATGGAAAGCTCAATTATAAATGATGAAATGTTGCATTAGAGGTTAACAGAATGGTCTGATAAACAAATCTGTTGTTGCATTTCATCTCCCTGTTAACAAATTACTGGTTTGCCAGTTGTCTGCTTCCATCCTTCCCTACTTTCTTTCTGTGCTTTTTGTTTGTAACGCAGCTGGTCCTACATTATCTGTCTTTTCTTCAAAAATAACAAAGTATAACTAAGACTTAGCTACATAGCTTCAGCTAAAATATCTCCTGTTATGTTGTTGCTAAAACCACATCTCCTGCTTCAGTCATGCAGAAATGGATGAAATGGGAATCAGACTTAGGGGATTTAATTGCACTGCCGAAAAGCAGGGAGAGCCCTGGGGAATCAGCACCATATTTTAGCCTTCTGACGTTGACACCTGGGAAATTTGAGATGAATGTATCAGATAGAACAGGGCTTGCACACCATCTCCATAAAAATCCCCACTGTTTCCAGTTTCACTGAACGCTGTACACTTAGGCACTTCTGCCAGAGTTTAAAAGCACTTTATAGGCACTGAGAAGAGCCTTGTAACACATCTCTATGTTAAGTGCTATCTTTATTTAAAAGATTGAAGGAGGAAGGAGAAGAGGGAAGGGAAGCCAAGAGGGAATAGTGCTGAGAGGGACTTATAAAAATACTCGTGCAAGTTAACTTAATGGGAATTAGCCACCCATCTGACTTAGACTTCAATGCATCCCGAAGGAATCTAACTCCTGTGGATGAACTCCCTCAGGGACTTTTGCAAGTCTCTTGAAGTAACATTAAATCTTCGTAAATCTCATACAGAAGAGTATCCCAAGTCTGAGCCAACTGTGATTATGGTTGGATATTTGTACCTTTCACTGCAGTAAATGGGACTTGGCTATACAAGAGGTCAGCATATGCAACTCTAAGGAGATGACAGTGAGCCTGGGTAATCCAGAAGCCTTGCCACTCTAGGTGTGCTCAGATATGAAAGGCTCCATGTGTTCTGACTGTGTGTTCAGGACCAATATTTATTTGGTACCGAGGGTGGCCCTGGGTGGCTTGCAAAAGTCTAAGTCACCTCTGGGGTGACTTGCAAATGCCACTCTGTAATGGAGCAGGAAGTATAATCTAGCTCATCTTACACCAACAATGAAGGTAGTGCTGCTTCCTGGTGTAGGTAGTGGCAGGGCAGGAGAGGGACTGGGGCAGCAAAGCCTACAATGAAGCAACCTGCTTCCTCTGAAGTCTTGAGATACCTGGCAGCTCTTTTGTGCCCAAGTTCAGAAATTTTCAATATTTGTGATACTAAGTTTTTTTCTTCTTCTGGTCTCTATAATTACACATCACTTAGTGGTTTAGTCTCTAAACCATGCCTTTCAAATTGCAGGATATATTTTAAAATTTCATTGTCTCCTCAAAAATCAAACAACATCTCCTTCCCTCCATGATCTCAGCACGACAGCTGGGAAAAACTTACAGGCAAAAATTACAGAAAACACAAAAAGTACATGGACAACAGAAAATGGGTAGGAAGATAGGAATTCAACGTAGCATACTGCACTCCCTGAGCACAAATGTAAAGCTAGCTCAGTATAGATGAGACTCTGTCAGAGCTTTTGAGACCTCTTCATACATTTTACAGTGTGCTGCAAAACTAGCAGGCTTGGCCCCAGTGCTTCTCTGATCACAAAGCCAAGAGAAAAGCAATAGCAGCAATGAGAGCTGTGTCTGCTGATACAGTGAATGCTGCAGAACCTGCTGGAGCATTGCTGCTGCATGTACGAGTGTGTCTGTTTGCTCAGGTGTGAATATATGTATTACCTCCCTTTGTTTACATGGAGGCTTTGGTTTCCTGTGTTTATACAAGCTTGTTCTAAAGGCTGGCACATCTCATTTTTGAAGCTGTGAATCCTGAAAATTCCATCCAAGCACACTGCCAGCAATCCACAGCTGTACACAGCAAGAGCAAGTGAATAAACCAAGTGTGACTGGAAGGAAAGCAAAGCTGCTTTGCTCTTGTGTGAGCTTTCTCTTTAGTTTTGTGAAAGACCCAATTTAGCAGAGCACTTTACTTTCAAACTGTATGCTTTTACTGAAGGCTGCTAGAGGACCTAAAGATAAAGATGTACCTGAATGCTTTGCTGAATCGGGGCCTAAAAAGGAGAGCATAACAGAGAAAATGTTGATCATTATCTAAGAAATGATGGGCTGGCATCATGCTGATAGAAGTATTTTTTCAGTGCACATAAAAACAGTAGGGATTACAAGTGAGGAATGGATTTCTGCATCTTATCTCTCACTCATTGAAATAAATGGTCTTATGTTTCCAGCAAGTTTATTTAACTTATTCTTTCCAAACAGGTATTTTGTTTTTGAGCCAGGAATGAACAAAGGTGAATGAACTCTTCTGATTGTCCTGCAAGTTCAGAGCAGCCTTAGTTTTTCCCCAGTGATACGTTTTGTTTTACATGTTGGCAAACCAGGAGTAGGATGTCTGTTTATCCTCTGTGCTGGAGACCAGCACACCATTTGCTAAGTACAGAAGCATTTCTGAAGCTATGAAAAGCAAATAATGTTCTGGGAACATAAATGTCTTCCCTGGTTAACAATTTCCCTTACAGAGAAAGAGAAGGGAGAGGAGAATTTGAATTTGAATGTGCCCCCCTCCACACACATGCTTATACACCTCCTGCCAAAAGATGCATCTGGTTCTATAAAAATCCCAGATCCACTTGCATGAATGTAATCTGAAGTCATAGGTTTGCATAAGAACCAAATCCTCAGCCAGAGGGCTGTGAAATATCTGTCAGCTCATCAGCTGGATACATACAGAGAGAGCTATTTAGAGCTGATGTTGCTGCTTGGAAGACAGGGACTTGGTTATCTTTTTACTTCTGTGCACCTGTGCCCTACCTTGCCTATTTCATAATGCTTCTACTCACTTTTGCATCTCCTTGCTTGAGCTAAGGGCAACTTCAAAGCAAGTGGCTGATGTTTGGGTGCTCTGACCCTTGGGCAAGGCAAACCTTTACCCAGGGGCAGTGAGGCACTGTGGTGTAGAGGTGCTGCCTTGTGAGATGGGGAGGAAGGAGAGTACAACAAATGTCTGGGAGAGAGGTAGCCAGCAAAGCCAATGGGAGTGCATTTAACCCATTGTTTCTACAGGGAAGTAGCTTGGGAAAGGTTTGCTTTTATGAAGGAAGCAACTGTAGCACAAAAAGCACCATATGAAGTAGTATTAGACAAGATTCACAAGAACCTCCTACCCTTGTCTCAAGTGATGTATGCTTTGCTTTCATTTCTGCTTCAAACAAACTACAGGCTTTGAAAAAACATTCAGCAAAAACAATGCAGGTTAAACAAAGAGGCTTTCAGAAACAGTGTATCATTGACCACACCACCCTGCAAATACCCAGCTTTGTAACAGAGGGCAATAAAAACAATGACTCTCTACCCTCTCAAAAACAAAAGGAAAAAATATGCTTTTGGTCCCATGGTCTCTACATGCCAACTACAGGTCCTTACAAACTATCAGACATTACAATGCCTGTAACGCCGGTGCCATGAGAAACCTCCTTCCAGATTCAGGTGCTGGCCAACAAACTTGAAATTGTATCCCACTGTGATGTTCTTTTCTCTATTCCACTGAAACAAATGAGTTAGTGGTTCACTGCTGACTCTCTCAAAGTGTAGCATGTGGCAGTGATCTTGGAAACAGGTCTGCGAGGTGAGCTCTCCCGTTCCTTCTCTGAAGTGCTCTAGCAGATTAAAAACAGTGGGATGGAGAAAGAGGGGTTGCTGAGCAGTTAATAGCACTAGAATGCAGAAATTGCATGTTGAGATGAACATTGCCAAAGTTTGTGACCTTGCCTAGTGCATGTGGTGCTGATTATACCAAAGGCTGAAGCAGATGTGAGGGAAAATTGAGTTTCATTTCCTCCCAGCTACCCCAGGCCCTCTTTGGTTAAGTGGAGGATTATGATGCTTTAGGAAAATAACATATTCCTACAGCCTCTGTGTGGCTGTAATAATGATGGATGTTTTCCCCTAACCCAACTAACTGTGATAGATGCAGCTGGCTGCAACCTATGATGAACACTAAGGTTAATTGGAAACAAGGGCACAGCAGTCTCTAAGTAGCATTTTTCTGTGGTATATTCACATGCTGTCATTAATTTTCCTATTTGTTTGACTTTACAAAAACACATAGCAACAAAATCTGAAAAGAACAGAAATAAGAGCTCTATTATACCTCTTACCAAGGTAGTAGAGAGGGTGAGGAGAAGCTGAATTAACCAAGTGCTTGCTGACATTATGCTTCTGTACAGCCTAACACCTCCAAGTAATGGGAGAGCACACTGTGCAGTGGCATTTGCTACATCTGTGCTCTTCTGTCTCTTCTACCTGGTTTGTTAAAAGATTGATTATCATAACACTTCGAGGCCATGGGTATTTTATTATAGCAGAGTTCAACCTGAGTCAGAATTTGAACTCCTGAAGCACTGAAAAAAAAAATATAAGGAATGTAGGACTAGAGCTGTTGTGCAGTGTGAGAACGAGCACATGGCAGATGGAGTCTGGTGTCTTCTCTGAAGGTGGCCAGCATCTGGTGGATGATCTGCATTTAGAGGAATGGTCAAAGATCCCAGCAATAGGCTGTTATGGGGATAATCTGCTTTCCACATGGGGAGCCTCATCTGGTGGAGTTACAGACTTTCAGCTACAAAAATCTGCGGTATTGTGGACTTTCCAAAAGTAGTTATGGGGATCCTGAGGAATTCTCATTCCCAGTTTATTGTTTGTCTACACACACGCCTTTTTGGACACTAGCAAAGTTAGGTTTAGCAGGATCATGTGTAGCAGCTGTCCCTGCAGGACATATTCCTGTTAGATGAACAAACCCACATTTCCTATACCCTGAATTTATACATTTAGGGATGGGGCCATAAAGCCTAGAGCAGTGGAAGGTTCTGCAAAGCAGTTGTAAGAGTAGAATGCAGCAGGAATTACAACAGCAACGTGAATGAGAACCAATGAAACACAGATACTTGAAAAACAATGCTTGTCTGTGCTGATCCCACAGAGCTGCACAAACATGCAGGACAAGCCGAGCCCATACAACATGTGAAACAATATGCACTTGTCAGAACACTCCAAACAAAACCCTACTGCAATACTCACTCCCTGTCCAGCAAACAAAGCAGTAGAAGACCTTTGCTTTATTATAAAAGTTAACAAATCAGAAATTATCCATATTTTTATATAAAACTGATTTTTACAAGGCTTTATTTGAGGGAATGGTGACAGTATATGGGTATATTAGTATGTGTATAAGGAGGGCTTTCAGTGCAAAGTATATTCAGATTACAGGGAAAATTAGGTCCCAGTGATCCACCTCAAGTGATATCACAACTTCTAGTAATTTTGCAAGATTTCAGGGAAAAAACATCATGTCAGATGCAAACTCCATTGTCTAATTAACTCCATGAAAATGGCCAGATTATGATGTTTGATCATCAAAAATAAATACACACACCAAGAAAAACCACAAGTGTCTCTGCACTGCCTACAAGTAACTCTGTATGTGTTCTTTTTCACACTTGCACCCTTACAACATATTGCAAGCACATGAGGGAGAGAAGGAAATGGAAGCGGGGGCAGGATTCCTGCATGTTACAGATACTGCTAACAGGTTCTTTTTCAGTCTTTCCTTAAGACCTTCTGGTTGCTGTATTTCATATAGTAGAAAATTTCAAGATCCTTCCCTTGTTATCACTGGTTCTAACAGCTATGTGTGCCCTGATGAGACTATTTTCTTGGGCATATTCCTATCAGTGTCTTAAACATATCTTTCCATTTGCCTATTTTGTCTCCACTGCAACACAAAGCTGTGGGCATACTGCTAAAGGAGGACATAAACTTTTCCAAACTTCTGCAAACAACTAGACTTCTGAAGAAGATAAATTGTTATTGCTTTTGCACTGCTCCTTTCTTGGGAAAAATGAAAAATGAAAAAAACACTGCCAGTGTGTCAGTACTGCATAGAGGTTTATTGGGTGAGCAATAACATGTCATTGTCAATCGAACTAATAAGCAACGGAAAAGCTGGCAAGTAAAATTCAAGCTCTCAAAAATAATTTCTGAATCCATTTCACATTCACATATTTAATTATTCATTAAAAGAAACCAGAATGACTGAAAGGATCACAATCCTTCTCAGTGGGCCCTAAAAATTAATCGGATATTAACTATGCCTGTGGTGGGTTTTTTTGTGGAAACGTAGCAAGAAAGTAGGAAAAGTATTGGTACAATTTGAGGGAATGCACTACTTTGTCATTATTGTCATGTCAAAGACTTTGAACGATGTATTTCCTGTATTTCAGAAGGGGGTATTTGACAGGGATGTAAGATTTGGGCAGTACATCACCATGGTGAAAAAAAACTTGGTTTTGCCTGGTATCCAACCTACCTATTTTATCATGCATTTTTCAGCTGACCAGTAAAACATTACATGATTCAGCAGAAACCACACAGTACAAACTCCTACATGGTTGCAAAGCACTCTGGCCTTAAAATGAGTCCCACAAATCTTTATGTCAATGCCTCAGACTTCTAGAAAGGACTACAAAGTTAGCACTGCAAAAAAGCAGCATCGGGGACCCTGACTCATGCCAAATTGTGGTTTAAGAGCAGCTTGGAGAGCAACAGTAAGGTTAAAGGTGGCTTTATGACATCCTTATATACTACTAGTTCTCTCTCAGTTTCTGCCAGGTCATATCCTTGATACTTCCTTTCCTTTACTGCAATGTTTCTGCCATTTTTAAACTGCTTCTGCATCTTGTACTTCAGGTCTCAGGTGGGTTATGGGATGCAGTGAAGGGTGAACTGTTGCTGTGCGCTCCCACAAACCAGATGTGTATTATGTGGAGACTTGTGCTTACGGAAGAGCTGGACTCAGTGTCCCAAATGATTCCTTCTAGTGCTATGGGAACACAGCACTAGAAAGTACACTAGAAATTCAGCAATATTTAGTGTAGTCTAAAGGCTATTTTAAGTTCTGCCAGCTGCTAAACACGGCAGGGATTCAAACAGGGTGATAAAGGACATTTTAGACCAAGTCCTGACTTACAATCTGCAGGGAGGTAATACAAAAATTGCTAGGAATGCTTTGCTCATTCTGAGAATTCACCTATTTTGGGATAAGCCTTGCAGGGCTGAGTGAGGGCAGATTTATACTAGATGAATGTGCAAATCTACAGTAATGCAAACAGGGTCTGAATATGGAAAGGGAATAACAATAGGAGAATCATTTATAGCCAAAGATTGATATTTCAGACCTAGCTGGCTGGAGGCTGGATGCTTTTTTGGTATTTGATTTTTCATTCATTAAACTGTTAACTTAACCCGTTTTCAGTGCCTGTTAATGCAACTCAATTGCATCAGTGCTTTAACAAGCTGTTAAAGGAACCATCATATAGAAATGGATAGGCAAAAATTGTGTCCATATTACTGCACTTTGACTCTGAACATGGGCATAATGTACTGAGCATGATATAGTGCTCCTTCAATACTCTCACTGGGGTTAGTAAAAAGTAAAGAAAGGCTGGAACGTTTGAGGGAAAATCTCTGAGCTTTATGTGTGATTCAAAAGCAAGGATTTTGAAATGATGCTAGGCAGCTGTAAATTGAAGCTGCGAGAAGCAGCAGTGTGTCTGGGTAAAAGTATGCTGCTGCCTTGTTACATGTATTGAAAAAATAACACTGAAAAACTTGATGAAGAGTTTGATGGTATCAGGCCTCTTGTGACTACCTGTGCTTGTCAACTTATTTTTTGTGCTTGACAAAAAAAAAAAAAAAAAAAAATCTTCCATGTCCTGCATAGCCTGTACATTGCTAATATAAGTGGTGAAGAAGGGCCAAACCCACCCTCTTCACTACTCAAGGTGTGCACAGGCTGACTCAACACATATGCTCTGGAGCTCACTCAGGTAAGGGCTGTAGTCAGTTGGTGGAGGCATCTCTGTAGGGCTCAGGTCAGTTACAGGACCTCAGATGGAAAAATCTTTGTCCCCACACTCAAACACAGAGAGGTCCACCAGGTGCTGCTGAGCCACGAGCACACTTTCATTTACATATCAGTGGAGAATAGTTCAAGTTTGTCCAGGCACCAAACTTAACACTGTGCTCTATCAATTGCAATTGCTGGTAGAAGCGTGGTGACATTCAGCTGGTGTCAAAAACCTTTTAAGCCACTTCCATGGTGCTGTCCTGTCCCATGGCTGAGTGCCTCCGTTGTTCATGCTCAATGGAACGATGGGGTATTTTCAGCCCCCACTACCTGCCTGTGCTGCGTTTGCTCTGTCAGCTCTCCCTGCATGGAGGCTCCTCTTCCGTTATGGGATGTGACCTTACAATTGCCATGGCACCCGACATGCCCTGCATCACACATACGGGCTGTGGTGCCCAGGGCCTCCAGGGCTGGAGATGAGGCACAGCCCAAGGGGATGCTCAAGCCTCCAAAGCGTGACTGCACTGCGCTCTGGAGCAGTTCGCTTTCCTCACTGCTCTAGGAGAAAACCTTGCAAAACAAGTCACAGCAGAAACAATGAAAAGAGAAGGTGGCTTTTTTCTTTTTTAATTAAAAAAAAGGAAAAAAAGAAAAAAATAAAAGCGGTGCTTCGGTGCACTTTTAGCAACGCATGTTCGCATTTGATGGCAGGGCTGAAATTCCGGTCGAGTGGTGCAGCATTCCCAGGCGGGATGTCCGGGACCCGGCCCGGTCCCAGCCCAGCTCCGGCCGCGGCCGCCACGCGGGGGAGCTCCAGGCCTGGCAGCGGCCCGGGGCCCAACCCGGCCTCAGGCCCGGACCGCCGACACGTTGGAAAGAAAATAATTAAATCGGTGCTTTGATGGGATATCGGCAAATAATTTAAGAGTAAAAGGGAAAGGATCGCCGCTGTTACAAAAAAAACCCCTCAAAACAACCCAAAACAGACAAACAACCATCCTCTATCTCCTTCACCGATACACATATTAAACTACAAACAGCTAACCTTTACACTATTTCTTAGTAAACTATTTAACTGCGACAAAAAAAGGTGGGTTTTTTTAGCATTTTAAACAGCTCAGCTGGAAGCAGGGAAATTAGCATGAAGTGAACTATCTGCGGGAGCTTAATACAGTTAAAAGATTGTTATTTTCCCTGACATAAGACACTGGGGGCCAGTTAACTATTTCTAATTAAGCAGCCTAAAATGGAATGGCACACATCAAGAAACAGTGGCCAAACAGTGATGACCAAACTGTGGAAGGAAGACGAACTGGCCGTGAACATGAGGTAAATAAATTTCTGATACAAAACCATAAAACTACTACAGCATGGAAAGGCAACAACTAGATGAAAGAATGAGAAGGGAAAATTATGCTCAGAACTGACATTACTAAACACTGTTCTCCACAAATCCTACTGGTTAAATGTGAAGCTTTTGTTCATCTAGATGTGCATCATATTGCATGGCATAGCTCTGCTACACAAATGTGTAGTGGAATGTATTCCCTTCTAGTCATCTGCCAAACTCCAAACTTCCAACGTTTTTGTTGAGATTTCTACACGAATGAAAGTTGAATACTGTATACAGTAAGAAAGTTTTGTCTTTGACTCAAAAGGGTGTCACCAAACCATGATTATGTGCATTTTTATTACTCTGGAATTTTAAATTATTTTTTGTAACATTTAAAGTTTTTGTCCTCCGAACAGTTGACATTGTCTGGAATGGAGAAGAGAATTAAAATTTCTCTGAAATGGATGAGGTAGTGTTTACAGACTCATAACCAGGCTGCTGCTGGTGCTGTTGTTTGCTCTTCAAGGTTGGGTTAACAGTGTGACTGCCATGGTGACTCTCTGGAAACCTGGAAATGCAGAACAGCACTTTAGCAACTAAAAAAGACTGAAACCTAGTTGTAGCTTACAGTTCTCATCATAGCTAGGAGGAAATTTTGGAAGAAATCCTGCAATCCCAGAGGCTGTCTTAATTTTTACATTGGTGATTTATGATGACGATTTTCTCACGCTTTGTAATGACGCCTCAGGTAAACTGTCCTGCTCACAACACAGAGCTTGGCCACAATGGGGAAAAAAGTGCATTGCAGCCGCATATGTAGGACCTGACAAAAAACCTTAAGATACTCTGATACTTTTGGGTGCTAAAAAAGCAAGCCCAGAGTGGCTTTCCAAATGACAAATGTTTTCCTTCGAGCCTAGGATGAATATATACATCAGCAGCTATTTTTCAACTGCTGTTTTTTCACAGTTCAGCAAACTTTAAATTATTTGTGTTGGAACAATATCTTAAAGAGACATAAAAAGGTGTGGGTTTAAGCTACATTGTCATGATGATCTTCCTTGAGATAGTTGCATGTAATGATTAGATTTTCCCTAAATCTCTGGATGATAAGCGACTGGCTATACATGTAAGGGCTTCAGACTATCTGGGTCTCTAAAATTATCTGTGTGCATTAAATATTTGCAAGATTGGGCTTGTCTAGGCTAACTTGTGGGCACCAGAGTTAATTCTCATTCTAAATTAAATTTTTTTTGCACTCATCCAGTACCTTCACAGCTTAGCCTTGCCAGTACAAAAAGAAGCAGTGACTTGAACTGCAACGCGGTTGGAGAAAAATTCCAAACTCCTGAGATGAGAGAGATTTGCATTGACCTCGCATCCACGCCTCCCAGCGCCGGGGAGCTGGCTGCCACGCATCCCTGCTCTGGTCCCAAGCCGGGGTAAGCACTCGCTGCCTGCCATGCTGAGGAGCCCTGCTCTTTGTCTGCAGCACTCGCAAGGGCAAGCCCGCAGGGCTGCGCAGCCAAGTGCGCTCTGGAGAGCCCCCCGCCCTCCCCGGCGCTGTCAGCAGCCCCGCCGGACCAGCACCTCATCCATCCTGCTGCTGGGCTGCTGCTGTGGGATCTCTGCCTGGCGCCGGACTCGGCCCTTGCGCAGGTACCAGCCGGCGCCGGGACCTGCAGCACAGCACTGAGCCCCTCCACAAAGATGGTCTTATCACCTCGGCATCAAAATCAACACTACCGCTATCAAACACTGCCTGGGAGAGACATCTGCTATTTAAATGTATTCTAGCAGATGAAAGGAATGGAAACATAAAACCCAAACACTTCCCTTTTTTCCTAATGTAATCAGTATTTTTAAGCAGTTTATCTGCTTATTAATAGGAAGGTTTTAAAACATTTTGCTTGAGCTGACATTCTTTAATTATAATATTCACACTGCTGAATATGCAGTCACACCAGCAGAAGCTCTATTGTGAAAGAACACGCAGATTCAATCTGTTTCTTTCTCTGAATTTTTCTGACTTGGTCTTATTTTTCCATTCATCATTATATTTTTGTTTGCGTCTCACATTTCTTTTTAAATGTGTGGGTTTTTTCCTCTAACTCTGTTGTTCCACTTGAAAACACCAGGATTAGCATGCAGATGTTTTTTTTGATCAGAGATTTTTTTTTTAATCATTTCCATTTTCCACAGTCTATTTGGGTAGCTGGGGATTTTTTTGTTTGTTTGCCTTTGACCCTGTTTTGTTGGGTTTTTTTTCTTTTTAATGTATTACCCTCATCTCAGTGTAAACACCTTCTGTTTGCTATTGTTTTCTTAAATCAGCATTTTAGAAAATTAACTTCTTCTAGTTAAACAGATCATCAGCTATGCTAGTTCTGCCAAATATCTAATAACTTCCCTGTTTTTAGTGCTTTGATAACTGTGAAAGTTTAGGTCAAATAGATTCTGGTTTAAGAAGGTTTTTTAAAAAAAGAAATAAAAAGGGTAGGGCTTCAGCATGTATGGTATTTGTGGAAAAAATTGTGCTGTAACACCTTTAAAAATGGCTTTTAGAATTCACGTAATTATAGGATTTACTGAACACAGATCAATGAGAAAAGTATTCATACTCCTTGCCAATAATAAAGGACCAACTTCCTATTTTTTATTTAATTAAAAGGAATAATGACTTCTTTAAATGAGCTCCAGTTGGAATTTTGGCTAGGTCATTATCTGTAGGCTATCATTCACAGGACTTGAATTACACTTAATTTTTAGAAAGCTGAGAGGAGAAAAAGACATTCAGTATCTTAGGGCAGGGAAACTGGCATCAAATGCTGCTTTAAGCACAAGAAGCAGAAAGAACACAACCCAAGCTGTTACCACCCATGAAACTTGCAACATCCACCTTCATTAAATCTATATTATAAACACTGAGGAGGTTCAGGAATGCCTTATCTCTTGCATTAGAAGGAGTGATCAATGGATTTTACAGGGCTGGTATTTCAAGATCAATTTTTAATGTCAAGAAACTAAAGTTGGGGGTGGGTGTTCTTCCATAACCCTGATCATTTCCAGTAACTAAGATATCCTCCATTGCTGTTTAGTGGCTATGTATTTTTTTAAGAACATCCATGCCTGAAGCATCCATGGATAGTGAAGCTCATCTCCACACCATCCCTTACAAGGGCAGGCAAAACTGTCTGCAGTGATGTGTGCTGGCAAGCTCAGAAATGCCATGAACATGTTGTTTGTGAGCATGGCCAAGACAACAGAAAGTCCTGATCATTTCCAAAGTTCATTTAATGCCTAAAACTTTGGAGGGTCCCTCTTATCTAAAACGACTTTGGTCCCTGGGGGGCCACAGCAATTGCATCACCATGTCCTGGCACCCCCAGGGAGCAGCTCCAAGGCAGCTGCACAGAGCCTGGAGTTCACTCCTGAGAAAGCACAACATGCACAATTCAGTTACCTCTTAGAAAGTATCTGTCACCACCTCTCCCAAGCAGTGGACTCAATTCCTGGAAAGAGTTATTGGCTAAAGTTAAAAAAAGATAATGTTGAAATGTGAATTGTCCCTTGAAGGTTTTTTACAAGTAAGCAAATGCAAATAAAAAAAAATAGGATGATGTTTTTACTTTGTTTCTAGACACTTCATTGAAATGGGAATTTTTTTTGTGTTTAAAAAAGCTATCTTTTTTTCCCACAAGATAAAGCATAAGGTTATCTATTACCTGAAGCTATAATCAGGTTAATATAACAAATCTCTTTTTTCCCTGCAATCCTATTTCTTTTTGCCCAGGTAATCAATTTTTGGTGACATCACATACTTCAAGGAGAAAACACAAGATGACTCTGTTACAGCAGTACAGCAGAGCAGCAGAGATTTTTTTTTTGTCTTGCTCTGCAATGTGTAACTGAAAATGCTTTAGGGGTTAGTCAGCTTTCTTTAAAGCCCTGGCCATTAAAAATGTTTTCCCAACCCTTTTTCTGTGCCCTATCACAAACAGACAAAGGCAGAAGTTCCTGTAGCCCTGTAGCCCCTTTGCACTACCAAAGCTGAAACAAAGGCAATGCAGGCAAGGTACAAACCTCTCCCGAGCAGGTGTTAGTGGGAAAAGGTGGATGTGTGCCATCTCATGGGGGGGACCTGGTGCATGAAGTTACAGAGGGATTATCCTAAAGATGCTGCCTTCTGTCTTGTAATCTAGTGATTTCCTCTCCCAACACGGCAGTTTATTTCAAGAAGAGCACAGTTTAACATCTCTTTGAACACACCATTATTACTGAATGTATTGTAATTAGTTCCTGCTTGTGAAGTACTTGGACACAGAGGAACATGCAAGTGCAAGTGTTAAGCATTACAATCATTATCATTCACTTTTACTTAATACATTTCTGTTTTATTTAGCCACTGGTGATCAAGGCATCCCCATGTCTTTGGCCAGGCTGTACACGGGTGAACTACTGAGACCACAGGAATGGAAAAGTGGAGTTGCGAAATATGCCTTGCTCCAGAGAACTGAGAGATAAGTTTGCTGGTAATGTAATAAGCAACTAGTTAGCAAGGAAGTTATAAATGTTTACAGTTAAGTTTACTGTGTTGCCAACCCCAAGCCTCCAAATTAATCATAGGCTGGACTGACTTAATTTATGATTATTCTTCTGTATTTTTTCCTTCAGTAGGCTTCATGTTTTCAGGACCTTCTTCCCATGCAAAAGCTATAGATTTAACTTTTTTAGTAAATACCATGTACAATAACATCCTTACCTTAACAGGTTAGAGCTTTAAGGAAATCAATGCTGATTCGACAACAAGGAGTAACATACGCAATAAATTTGCAGAAAACACAAACACCACCAAACCCCTAAAATATAAAATATTCATTAATTCTAGTCACATAAACTGACAATTTCCTTAAAATCTATGAGTTAAAATCTGAACCTTGGAAACTCATAGAAGTCCACTGAAAATGTCACCAGGATCTCCAGTGGAGAGGGAGGGCCAATAATTCAATTTAACTAAGAGTGATTGTAGGTCCTGTCATTTGGCCAGACAATCTAAATGACAGAAAACAGGATCATGTCCTGTTATAAATTTCACTGGGTTTGGCTTTGCTTTTTCCTTGGAAGAATACTGATGTGCTTGTCTGATTAACTGAAACTTAAGGCTGAGTTTTAGACCTGACTTGGATTTAAGTGGAAGAAAAACATGTCTGTATGGGATGAATAGATACATGCATTCTAGATGCATATACATCTATTTGTGTTAGGGCAAAAATCAGTTCTACTTACAATTACATGCCACATGGTCTTTTTGGGTTTTTTTTTTGTTTTTTTTTAAAAAAAAGCTCGTGCTACCGTTAGGGTGCATATCTAAAAAGCTTGCACACTCAGACAATCTTCAAACCCCAGTGTCCAGGTCTGCAAATACCTATTCCAGTGAGTCATCACCAGCTTCATGGAATAATTTTCCATTGTAAACTTGCAAGTGACCTGCTCTGGGGTATAAAGACCTTAAAAGGCAGTGACAAAATGCACTTTTGGGAAAAAAAAAAAATGAACTCAGCATGAGATCACTCATGAAAGGAAGGACACTGACACTCAAACCTCGAGTTATCCAATTCCTTCTTTAAAAAGTGGTCTCTAATGGGTGGTTGCAAAACTGTGTCTTTTGTGCTCCTTTCCTGTTCCTCCTCCATCAGAGGAGATATCACAAGTCAAAGTTCTACAATTTACAAATGTAGCTTAAACACATCAGGTAAAAATGTATATACTGCAGGTCTTTCACTGCATGACTAGAATGTGAGACAAGTGAATTCCACCCTGAGATTACAGACTTCCCTGTAGTTCTCTGCAGATATGAGAAAACACAGGCCACAGGCTCTTTGAGCAACTCAGGGGCCCTAAAGTACAGGACATTTTCCCATGATAAATCGGCTGCCTTAGAATGTGCTTTTTATTTTTTTTTCTTTCCCTTTTAAATCTTTTTATTGGTGCAATGTTTCTGCAGTGTAGACACTGTCAGCTTCAGAGGCTGAAGGTTTATTTGTCCACAGAACAGAAAATGAACAAGCAGCAGCAATGAGAGTTTATTCAGCCCACCTCACCAAGGAGCCTAGAGATCACTTGGCAGTGCCATCCTCCGCACCACTTCTGCTTCTGGTTCATGGGCCAGTGCCACTGAAGTTCTCAACAGATGATGTTATTAGTACAACCCACCACTATTTATCTTTTTTTTTCGGTATGAAAGGGAATAAAACACTTGTTTTGCTTGCACAGTCCTGTGAAGGGCCATTAGGTGGTACTAATGGTGCTTTTGACTGCCGGCATCTGCTCTAGATGGGGTTCGAGTAGGGGCCTTGAAGGTAGAGGGCTTTCAAACACCCGTTTGCTTGCCAATCCCCTGAGGAGTAACAACTACATTGGTATCAACAGACTGAAAGATGTGTGACACCAGCCAGCAAGCCAGGTACTCTCAATGGCAAAGTAACACTTTATTGAAAGAGACAGGCACGTGAGGGTGAGCTGTGAAATAAAGATGCAGAATTTCTTGTGAGGCCTTTTAAAACACTCTTACTGAACTACCTTGTCCAGGTAGAGTTATTTAAAAACTTTTGGAGAGTATTTTTTTCTTTCCAAAAATATCGGTCCCCCAAAGTGATTTACCAATCCATCATACAGTGGGGAAAGAAATAAATTCTAGGAATCTCTCTTTTTCTTTTTGAAAACAGACAAAATTTTAGATACAATCAGATACATATTTGTAAAATGCAATCATATTCTCTACAAATTCTTACCCTTCTACATTTCTTGTGTTGACATTGTGTGTTTTTTTCCAGTGCCAGTGGCCTGAATAGTGATGGCGTAGCACAAGCCAGGCAGTCACACACTACTTGTCCTGAGCAGGACACCGGTAAAATGCTCATTCCTGTGTTATAATTTTAATCTTTTAATTATGTTTGAGGCTTTTTTTCCTGATAAAAGAAAAAAATCCACTAGACAACCAAAATATCCTTTACAGTGTGAGATGGTTCCAGGTCATTCTCCCTCTTTGCTTGTGGCTTTTAAAGAGATCATTTCTGCAAGGAGCTAGGATTCAGCATCCTATTTTTGGCACAGTGTCCACGCTTCTGACTTTGCATGGAAAGGGTTAGAGCTGAGAAAGCAAAGCTGGGTATTTATATCACACAGGTATGTCAGCTGTGTCTAGAGCCAAGCAGTACAGAAGACTTGCAGTGTATAGGTACATCCCCCACTCTGCACAGTGGACAACAACCAGAAGGCTGCCTCCGCAAAAATGCATTCCACCTTTCTGGGATCCTTTCAGGCAGGCAGAAACAATGCATAGCCCAAATGCTCCAAAGCATCCTCTGCTTTGCAGTCTCAGAGGCCTGTTCATTAGCTGGTAGAGGCAATGACAGTTCCTTAAAGTTACTAGAGTTAGATATGGATTTACTCCAAATTAAGGACTTGGCTGAGATTTTTTTTTTCTTTTTTTTTTAATGCATTAGCAGATGGCAAATATGCACTGAGCACAGAAAAACTACTGGTTTTTGAGGGCAATGGTTGCTTGCAATGCTAATTTGGGGCTTTATGTTTATGCAAGCTAACCTGGAGGGACACATTTCAGAGTGAGGTTGAAGCCACAGAAAGACTCAAGCAGCAAAGTGCAGAATACCAGTAACCCATTTAAAGCCGGGTGTATGAATGCAGGGTTGGGTGTCTGCTCATTCTGAAGAGATTCAGAAAATAAGGCAGGAGCAGATGCTAAGAGATCACAACTTTATATATTTCACTCATTCAGGCAAGTCAAGATGAGGCCATTTGCAAAACTTTCGAAACAGGAAGATAATTGTCTTTATGTTTGGATTCAAGCTAGCTTATGCTCCACTGGAAGCTGATATCCACGTGTTCTGCTGGAAAGGATGTCCACATGAGAACATTTTAGAGCACTGTTGTGTGGTGGAAATCAACCAGTAATGAGCATCCAAAAGCAGATGTTGAAAGATGTTTACAAAGCAGGTGCTGACAGACTGTTTTCATCTAGCAGTTCTTTTGACTGATACACCATATCCGTATCTGCAAACTGTGATGACACAGACAACCTTTCCCTCCAAAGTCTGTTAACCTTGCTGCAGAATGCAACCTGGGATAACCACAAAATAGCTACTGACCAAGGTTGAACAGCTTATGTAGTTCCAACAGTGTAGTCACAGAAAAGGAATAAAATGAAAATCAAAGCTCAAAGAAGAGGTCATTTTCCTGGTAACAGTACTACCCACAAATACAGGGGAAAGATGTGTTGTTCTCAGAGCACAATTTATCCTGAAGACAACTGAAGTCGCACAGCACGGTCTCCCGTGACTCCCAGCAAATGTTTTGTACCTCACTTTTTATTTCTTATTTCTTTCTGGTATTTTCTTTAAGGAATTGTGATATTCTGTGTTATGTCTGATACCATGCTGTTCCTACACTTAAGACATTCTTGTGTGTTATGGTCAAAAAAACACCTGTTTTTTTCTTTCTATTTCTGATTCATTTAAGGGAACCAGAAAGACATTTTTGTGAGTGAAAAATCACACTGACCTCACCTGCAAATTCTGTACATAGAAGACTTTAAAACCATTCCAGTGGCTACAGTATGAATCACAATACAGCAGGTATTCAGCTATCTTTTTTAATAAGCATGCTTTAATTGGACAAAAGCGTAGCTGACATGTTTAACTTGCACATCTATTATAGGGTAGAATTCACTTTAACCACTTTCTCCTAATATAATTTCCTGTGAAGTTAGCCATATTTTGGTCAAATAATCCTGCAGCTAAGACTGATTTCTCTGAACGTATTTGCCAGCTGGGACTCTATTAGGTTAGAGCACTGCTTCCCACAATTAGGACCCGTGGAATGTCACACAAATGAATGTGTTGCTGTAGAATAATTTTGATAACTAATTCACCACACAGATTAAGTATGAACTATCCACTTGCACTGTTGATTTCTGTGTCTCTGGCCACAGAAGTCTCATGATATTGCTCCTGCTCCCTGGCTACATGGCTGAGGATTTTTTAATAGGAGAGAGAGAAGAGAAAGTGGGGAGAGCTGACTGCTCTAAGTTCCTGGGCATGTCCACTGTTGATAATTTATTCATGCATTTTATTCTGCTTCCTTAGTCTGGTTTTGCAGCTCATATTTATCATTACAGCTCCTTGGAAGTCAATGGAATAATATTCGTTTGTCCTCTTTTGACTGAGAATATGACTAGATAAAATTTTAGTCAGAACTGAAGAATAAACTAGAAACCTTGAGTGTTGTTAATCCAGCAGCTAAGGGGCTTATTCCTCACAGGTACTGCTCCCTGATTCAGCACAATCTTTTGAGCATTTGTTTAAATCCCTCTGTCAATAATGACCCACAAGCACAGGCTGAAGGCAAGCATCACAAGAAAATATTCTGACTGCAGTTCTTGAAGTCTTTCTAACAGCAGATTATTGAAATATGAATGCAGCACTAAAACTTAAATTCAGTTTAGCACATCCTGAAAAGCCAGGAAAATGAGAAATCTTTCTGTGAATGTGGTAATGCTTGTTTTTGCTCTGAAGAACCAGCAGTTTTCAGATTATGGCTCTAGTATTTTAAAATTTAAAAGCCCTTAAGACCATGACAAAAACCATTCTATTGATTATAAGGAAAACCATGAACATGCTGAGAGTTCAAATAAAATAATGAAAATCCTTAAATATCAACATTTCTGCAGAACCTTTAGTGTCTTACTGACTAGAGAAGCTCAGGAAAACCAAAATAACGTCTCCCTTGCTGTGAGCCAGTGGAGCTCATAGCCCCCAGCTGACAATCTTTTCCCACATGCTATGACCACCACATCCAGCCCTCAGTGAAATGAGTGTTAAATTCACTGAAGAGTATCAGAAATAGAAATACATAAGGGGAAGAAAAAAAAAAGCCACACAATTTTCTAAAGCAGCTGAACTTGGAAAAGACAGTCAATGGGTGAATTAGGACAGTTTGAAAAGAGGTAACAGAACAGGCCATTGTTATTATTTTCTATTTGGACATTAAAACAAACAAAAAAACCCCACCAAAAATATCTTAGCCAGAAGTAGAATAAATTCCACTCTGTTCCTGCATGTCTTTGGCTTGATTCCTTGTACAGGAGAGTGAGCAAAGTTTGGCAGCAGATTTTGGTATCTACTCCTCACCCCTTTCCCACCTGGTAGCATGCTTCTTTCTGGGCTGCCTCTGTAAGAGCAAAGAGCAGCAGCTCTTGCTCTGTTGCATCCCAGAACATAGTAGCAGAATCACTCTCTGCTCCTCTCCTAGCAGAGGTGGCCCAGAAGCAACCTCATAAGCAGGACTGGAAGGGTTATAAAAATCTGAGACACTGGGACAGAGCTGCTACTGGTTGTACAAAGTAAATGTCAAACTGGAAAATTCCCCTCTGGGAAGGTGTGTCAGGTGAGCCTTGGTCCTGTACATCTGGATTTTACTCCCCAAAGTAAAGTTAGCTGGACAAAATTCAGCTCCTGCTCTTGCCGATCTCAGCCTGACTGCCAGTGACAGTCCCAGTGGACTTCAGGGAGAGTGAGGAGCAACTGAGCCCAGCACGAGACAAAAGCCATCACTTTGCAGGATCAAGCCCATCACAAGAAGCAAGTTGTCCCTCTGACACATGTGAGGGAATGATGTCCAACAGATCAAATATTCACATAAGAAACATTTCAGAGGCAGCAATAATAATAATAATAATATTAAATAATGAAAATATAAACCTGGGTATGTTTTCTTTTAGATGCAAATCAAGATTTAAATATAAAAATGATATGCTTCTGTTCATCCTTCGTAGGAAGTCATAAATTGTTAATCAGACCTTAGGCAGTGTTGTTTAATACCAACTTTAATAAAATAGCTGCCTGAAGCAGAAAGACAGTTGGGATCCTGACTCTAAAACTTTGGTAACCTCATCCACTTTTTTGTAGCCTGAGGCTCTTACACTACCATTGATACTAACTCCTTTGAAATATGCTCATTTTTTAGGTTGCTAAATTATTAAACACCTTATTAGTTGAAAGATTAGATGGAAAAAAGTCATCTCTGTATGACGGAAAATGGATTGGAAGAGGAAGGAAAAGTTGAGGGAATATTTACATAAAAGATACAGCTCTGTTGTTGATATACAGAGGTAATCCATAATCCATAATTCATTTAAGAAATGAACCCATCAAATTACATAACTACGCATGACAAATTGCTACTGTTGAGCTATCCTACGATAAATTACAAGGAATCATTCCTGTCAAGAGTGTATTTTGTTTGAGACTAAAAAAAGCAATGTCGCCACAAGGTTGTTTTCCCTTTTGTTCCATAGGATTTGTCTATCGCACACAATATCTCACACTTCCACCATATAATTTGATTGGGGTAGAAAAAGTTCCTTTGTATGGAGTAACCATAAAGTCTCTGAAATTAAAACTGTCTTGAAAATTGCAAGAAAAGGCAAAAGGACAGAAAAGGAAGAATGTTTCTTCCTCGTAATTTCTTAACACAATTTGTCAGTCAGGTGAGCAGATCTTTAGAGTAAAAAATACAAAACAGTCATTTCCTGAAGTGTGATGTCTTTTTAGTGTATGTCCAGAGCAGCTTGTTAGCATACTAATTGTTTCATTTAATATGCAATACAGAGCATACTTACTACTTTGAAGTGCTTATTCATGATGTCATGGATATTAGTGTATATTTCTTAATTACACAACAACAGAACAATCTTTCCTCTTTCAACCTACACTTTCTCCTGCTCTGATTGGTTTCTCTAACTAGCCAGAATAATCATTTTGCCACACAGAAGCAGGAAAGCAAAAAAAAAAAAGTAAACAATTTTAAAAGCCATTTTAATTTAATAACAAATCGGGAGCTTATTTCGTGTTAAATTAGCACTGCAAGCCTCATATCAATTCAAGGCAAGGTTCCCTGTTCGTTACTGCTTAATTAATCAGTCATGTTTCCATCTAAATGAAAAGTTTTCTCTCTTCCCTATCATCTCTAACATCTCATTTCAGGCAGCACATCAAGTTAATCTTGCTTACATTAGCAACTTATTTCTAATGGCTCAGTTCAATTATTTGGTTGGAGCATGGTGTTAATAATGCCAAGGTTGTGGGTTCAATGCCTGTATGGGCCATTCACTAAAGAGCTGGACTTGAGGATCCTTATGGATCCCTTCCAACACAGAATATTCTGTGAAAATTCATCCTATCCCAGTTTGCTGATGAATTCTGCTTGGTCTCTTTGCTTTTTTTCGGGCAGCTTGGAGTCGATGGTAAAACAGCAATTGCAAGAGCTCATCCAGCCTTGTGATATAGGGACATAGTTTGTCCCCACTATGAGAGGACAAACACGTATTTCCAACACACTGAAGTCTTCTGAACTTTTGACTTCCTGGTGTTCCTTCTCCTTCCTGAGGCAACATGGCACTTGGAGACATGGTTTAGTGATGGATGTGACAATGCTGGGTTAACTCTTGGACCTGATGATCTTAGTGGTCTTTTCTAACCTAAAACATTCTATGATTTGAATATGCACAGAGCTGAGCAAAGAATTACTATCTTATAAAACAACAGATGAGTATGAAACATTCCCATGGAAGAAGAGAAATTTGTAAGAGAAGAAGAATACGCAAAGTTGGGTGGTATCTGAAAGCATGTCCTCCTTTATGCAACATATCCTGGAAATAAAGCTGTGATAAGCATGAGTCCTGCACTACCATCAGTAGTGTATATAAAAAAGTATCAAACATTCCACCACGTCACCTTTGAAGGAATTGATGAACAGGACTTGAACACCATCTGTTTGAGCATCTCTTGCTTATGCCAACTCCACCATTCCCAGAGCTGGAAACTGCTGCCACTGCCATAACCTGGTACTTTTTATCACCAGCAGCAAAGCACACTAACTCTGGGACTCTAATCCAAGACCTCCGGTGCTTTGGATTGCACTAAGCTGGCCCCAGTCAAATACTTACTGAAGCTCCAGTTGCTCATACGTGCTAGTCTCTGTTTTCTGGCTGCTCCTAGTGCTGGGATGCCTGCCTGTCCATGTCAGGATGCCTGTTGTTAACACTGCAACCCCCCCAGGCACCGCCATGGCCCCAGCAGCTCCGTCCGTAGAGACCCAGAGCCTCCAAGATGTAACAGATACTCGTTCGGGTCAGGGCTCGAAACTAAATCTGAGTCTGAGGTGTCTGCATTGCATGAAGGCTGGTTTTAATTCCAGACTGACAAATATAAATACTTTTGTAAAAAACACAAAAGACACAATATTAAGTGACCATTCCAAGAGGATGAAACCTGTTTTTCCCAAGTAATTCCAGTATTTACTTTTGCTCTTCCAGGACTCAGGATGTTATTGCAACAGGGAAGAAAGATGTGCAGCCTATTTTATCCTTCTAGATTTGCAGCAACCAGCCTCTGACCTCACATTTACCAGCCTGGTTGAAATTACAACCTGCTGCTAAGGAAAACCCTGTCATACTTTAAAGTAACTCTGATATCAAGTAGCTTTGAGATATATGACAAATGAATTACTGTGGATTAATGAGGAGCTGCTGCAGAAATCCTGCAAAAGAGACCCTTACACATTACAATATGGTAGTACATTTCATTTAATAGCAATATAAATTATGTGCTGAGAAAAGTGGGAGCCCGTTTTTGTGTTGTTTTGTTGTGGTTTTTTCCCAAGAGGAACAGAAATCCTTCCTATAAATCTGAGTGCACACTTCTGTTTCTGATGGGAAACACCGCTCTGAAAAGCACCGAATTTCAAAGCTGCTTGAGATTAGATTGTCTGCAGAATTGTGCTGATGGCTGTAAATATTAATAAATATGATACACTGGGAAGCTTTTTTCTTCAGATGCTTATGCTCTGCTTCCTCTAAAGTGCAGATGACCTGAAGACACAAGCACCAAGAGGAAGAATCTGAGCTAGGAGCTGGTTTTAGAGATGCAACGCACAGTGACACTTGCACAAAGGAAGGATGTTCCCATTACATGCCAGGAAGTGAAAATCTCAGTCCAGTCCTCTCTATCCCCGCTGCAACTGCTGATGGGAGCTGACAGACAGCAGAGTATCCTTCTTCACGCTGTACAGACGATCCAGAGCTATACTGTTGAAGGGGCATGATGGGTATTCCTTACACAGGTTTTCTTTCCTTCCCCATTTTGCGCAGTCTATTATTTAGGGATACAAATTATACAAACATTTGGCTGTCATGTTGTGAAAATAATTGCAAAGTTGTAAACACTTCATTACAGATCCTGACATCTTGATCCAGAACGACACTTAAGTATTCAAACAGCCTTGTGGACTTCAGTGCAGTTTATTGGTACTTTTAAAAGCAAACTGCTCTGGGACCAGGTATGCTAAGTCAGAGAGGAGAACATACTTTGTTTATGGCAGAAATAACTTGGTAATTATCAGCAGTGAGAAGGGAAATACCATAACAGAGCATTCATATTATTTAGACTTAAATGGAGTTTAGATGAAATACAGGGTTTTATAAAACTGGTTGGCACAGCATGAATTGCTTAAAGGGATGTGGCTGGTGGACTTAAGAGTTGCTTCTGCATCTTCTTCCCTTTCAGCCCTGACAGCTAAATTGAGCACCAATTTCACAAAAGAAATTTGCTCCCTGAAAGAGATTCTACCTCTATATATTCCTACTCTATGATCTGCCAGGGCACTCCTCACACTATGAAAGTGAGGAAATAGGTTCTCTTGAATTCTTGTAGAGCTTGATCAGTTTGTCAGGCCAGCTCCAAAAGCATTAGGTCATAGTAGGTGGCACAAGAGCTCAGGACCTGCTACTACTTCAATCTAAACTGGCCACATAACTTGTAAATTTAATGTGTCTTTTTTTTTATGAGTCTTTTTCTACTTCTCTCTCTATTTTATTTACACTGAGATCAATACCCGTGTCAGGGGTATTGGTGTACACCATGTCCTTATTCAAGTAACTTCCCTTTGACTCACCTTCATATCTATGTGCTAGGAATACTACTCCTTAGATGTTTACAAAGCAGGGGTGCTTTGAAATGAATTCATGCAGGCATGGACATGAACAAGAGATAGTGTGGTATGACCTCTGGCTGCCCCAAACCACAGGGAGCAGCATGCAGAATAGGCAGCCTTTTATGAGATTTTTTTTATCCCCTTCTCTCCCACAGGCATAAGTAGGTGGGAATGTATGAGGCAGGGAATGGCAAAGAAACTCTGTGGCCAGTCCAACTCGGCCAATGCAGAGAGTAAGGTCATTGCCACCTTGCTGGGGACAGCTCAGATTACTTTCTCCTGGGAATAAGATACTCAGTCCTGTCTCAGACAGCTCTGGAGCTACCCAGCTTCCCCGTTCCCCTCCACATAAAACATGGCTGAACAAACAAGCAAAAAACATCCAGAAAATCCTTTGGGGAGAGAGCGTCAAAGCAGATGCAAGGAGTCCTTGAGAAAAATAATTGGCTTTCTTTTGGATGAAAAAAAAGAGACCCAAATCTGACTTTTTCCCCCATCCATTCTTTGATCAGCTACAACAACTAAAGAAAGCAGAAGAGAGGCAGGCGGGTTGACTGCAAGCTGTACTTGCTATAAGAGCCTGGTTCAGCATCCCTGCTGTGTTATGATCTCCTCCTGTGACCTTGGGCAAGTCACTCACCTCCATGGTGATTCGCTTTCCCTGCTTTAAAACACGGCCAATTATACAGGCCAGCCACAGTGGGGCCATGTGGTGAAGATGTGGAATTGTGAAATACTTGAACAGCTTTTGAGTGAAGGCCTCATGTCAATGAGCTACACTTTCAATGTGTCAATGAGCTACTGTCCCTTACTTGAAGTGAGAATCCAAAACGTCCACAGAGTAACGGGGGGAGGGGGGGTTGCAGACTGACATAAGCTATATAATTTTCTTTTTGTCCATGAAGATACTTTTCTCAGATGAGTGCCAGACTAATGACACCCTAAAGTTACAAACCACCAGGCACTCCAAGTGAATCAATTCAGTGAGGAAACAGATTTCACCTGAGTCCTCAGGGCAAAACTAAAAGCAGTCGCGCTTTTAATTATTCTTGCTATGGTATTGGATCTAAGAGGATGAGGGTGGAGGACACATCTTTCTAAGAGGGAGGGTTTTCCCCGGAGCGAGGCTGTCAGTACGAAGGCTGGCCCCAGCACCGCAGTGTCAGCACCCCAGCTGGGCTCCACAGGCACAAGTGGCTCTCCCACCGCTCCACGGCCTCCCATGCAAGTCTGGATCACCACGACCTTCAGTGCTAACTGGAGTTACCATCAGAGGCAAGTATTCTCTTTGAGTTTGGTGTTTCCCTCACAACAAAGCAGAGCTACATGCTAATGATCGTGTTGATTAAGCAGTCTTTGTGCTTATAGAAGCAATTAGCTGCCAATTGTAATAAGGGAACAGGCAGCTCTGCTTTCCAGCAGACAGGCACGCACCTGCAGTACCTGGGGAAACTTGACTAGTGTTTAATTTTTGTGCTAATTTTCAATTCCTGCTGACCCTTCTCCTAGGTTCTCCTGCTCTGGCTCGGCGATTAGATGCGGAAGTGGGAATGCTGAAAAGATACGCTACTTATTACCTCAGAGGCAGCTGTAAACATTACAGCATGATAATGAAATTAGTTTAGCTAAGAGGAATTATGGTACCCAGATAGTACAGGACGGATCTCATTCATAAAGCACTCTCTTCTGAGCACTGTGGTGTGTCACTAGGGAAGAGCTGAGGGGTTACGATGGCTATTTATGTTGCTAATGAAATCTAATGGTCACATTCTGACTGGAACTAAGCATTTTCTGACTATATATAAATATATATGCATATCCTGACAAGAGAGGCTAATTAACCCATAAAATATTTGCCCAAAATGCCAGAATAAAGCCATTATTGAACAGGTTACTTAAAACATAGCAAGGCTGGCAGTGCTCTTGAATAAGACCAGATGGAAATGTATATGCACTTTTTGTCTCTGCGCCTGGTGCAGAGGAGGGTATGGAGAGGGTGTCTTGTGGCTGGGTGTGAAGAAAGATTATGCAGTATCATTCTCTTGGATGTTTCAGCATGGTGCTATCAAATGCTCTGGCACCAGCACAGTTAAGCAATCAGTTCTTTGCTTAAAGATTCTTTTTGGAGGTCCAACATCCTAACTCAGGAAGGACACCATGCCAGTTGAGCCTTTTCCATCCTGACAAGCTCACAGGCTCCCCTCACCCATCCCCATCAGCACTGATCCTCACTGCTGCTCAGAGGGTTGCAGCTGCAGAGGAAACTATCCTTTCTGGTTTGTTTTGAGAGAGAAAAATACTCAAGGAGCAGGAAGCTCCATGAGACCGGACGTACCAACCAGTAACATTAATTCACACCACTCTATAAACACTCCTGAAATTCAGTTATACTGTTTTCTTCTGGGAATGCTCTTGCTAACAAACAAACAAAAGCACAAACTCAAATATTTACAGTCTTTGTTTGGGCCTCTCAGTGCCAAATGCACAACCAGGAAAATTAATAAAGTAGAAGACAATGGTGGCAACCAGCCCCACCTGGAATAAGGAGATGGTCATGGGTACAAAGAGGGATAAGCCTGCATGAAATGGGGTGGGAAAGTAGCTGATGGGTGATCAGGATTAGGACACACAGCAGTGCCCTAGAGAAGCTTAGGAACCTGAGCCTGGATGGACTCCCAACACATATCAGCCAGTCATTGGGGAAGAACCAAAAAGTGACTCTTAGGCTGAAATTTACAGCATAGAAAGCCCAACTGGAAACAAAGTACACACCCCCAAACCTTAAAAATGTTTTTATCCAGCACTTTCCCCACCTCATTCCACTGCAGCATCACTCACAGCACAACCCAGAGAGGATGACTTTTTCTGCTGATGTTTTGTATTAATTATGCATTCTTCAAGGGTGTTTTTAAAACAAGGACTAATAATCTGCCCTGTACTTTTTGTTAAGCAATAAAGACAACTAAAAGCAGCATTTAATACTAAATGTTCATGCTACATCTCATCTCTCCCCATCCCAAATGAAACAAGGCAAGATGCCATACCTTTCTCCTCACACAGCACAGTTTGTTTTTTTTCAGACCCCTTGGAAAGGTCTGCCATGACTAAGCATGCAGCATGAGCAAACCAGCTGCTACTGGATTTTTATCTCAACCAGAACACATTTAAACTTGTGAATGGTGTTTATGCTGCAAACTGAATCCTGCATACAGTCAGCAAAAGAGATTCGCTCTGTGTGCCACAGAACTCTTCACTTTCTGCACTGGATGGGGGACTCACTTTAAAGATTTGCATTGAAAAGGTCCTGAATTTGGCCCCACCATAGCAGACAGAATAACCACAAGTTAGTTTAGCAGCCCTGTTTCTAAGAGTTAAGAACCGAAGAAACTATATAGGAAAAAGTAAAAGGAAAAAAAAAGTAAACCCCAAATGATGCAAAGCCTCTGAAGACACAGGAACAGCTACTGCAGCTAACTAGGTCTTCAAGGGGTTAATGAAGAAGTCTCCCTAACACCCAGCTTCCGAGGCAAAGCCTTTCTCACACGCTTATGATAATCAAAAGATACTGAAAACCAATTCTACTTCATTCTGGTATAATTGCAGCAGAGCCACTAGAGGAATTGTAACCATTATGTAAGATGAGGCACCATCACAGTGGGACCTGATGCTTCAGATACATTCTACCCACTCTTTTTTATAGATTTCAGCTACCTTTCATTTTAGTAATTAGCCACCATTTCCAAGGAGATCCATAAGTAATATCCTGCACATCTTGAGCCATAATGCTGCAAGATTGCACTAGAAGGGTAACATAATTTAAAAGCAGTCAACAAAGGGCAGGTGACACACTGAAAAGCTCAGTTAAGCATGAGACAGAGACTACCATTTCATTTAACAACAGATAAATGTTGTTTGACCACCACACAGCACACAGGCACCCACCAGAAAACCCAACAGTGGTTCCTTCCAAACCCCAAAATACTGCAGGATTCTATTAATAAGCAGCGTATCAGTGTGATGGAAACTTCTTCAGTCAGAGCAAAAATGATGGGGACACTTGAGGGGACAGTGATCTGGAGGGAGGCTCCTGCTTAGAGGAACTCAGTGTGCCCTTGATAGAGAGGGCTGCTCATTTAGGGAGGGATTTCAGCTGGTGAGAGCACAGGCACATTCATAACTTCTATCAAGTTCACATTAGTTTTGAGATCTTCTGCAGAAAGCAGGGAAAAAAAAAACCCCACATTTTTTAACATGTGTATGTTTTGCTTTGAAGGAAGTCTCTCAACTAAATATTATTGAAACAGCAGATGGCAAAATGCAAACTTTATGAAAGGGAAGGCTGCCTTGAGCGGCAGGTTACTGTTTGCATGGAAGAGCTGTGCAAAGGAAGAAGGGAGGGAGGGAGAGAAGAGTCAGAAGTTAAGATGCACATTTCTAGCTGAACAACTTGGTTAGAAAATTATGGCCGTGTGTACAAATGTAAACTTTAGAGGGCTGGCATGGAGATATGCAAGAGCTGTGAACTGGTGTGAAAACTAAAACACCTAGAGGGACTAATAAGTCCCTACAGGGACCCCAGTTATTTAAATGGCTGCAAAGGATAATTGCAGAGAGCTACAACAGGACTGAATCAATGCCATTTTCCCTGGGAAAAAAAAACAGAAAAAAAAAGTATTGCTGCTCTGATTACGTTATTCTGAAAAGACTGGCTGTTTTCTTCTTCCCTCCCCCAGCTCAAAAGTCAACTGCAAACTGCTAGAAATATGTCCAGAAAGATTATGGTGCAGCTGAAAGCCAGAAGCATATGAGATTATATATCTACTGGTGCTGTGTCAGATAACATCTGAGAGGAGAGGAAAAAGAGATTCAGCCTTGCAGTCTTTATTAGCATGTTTGGGCTCTTTAAAGGAGCTATCCAATTGTGTCATTGCTACCAGGCCTTTAAAACTGTATATATCCATGATAAAGGAATCTACTTAATCTTGATCACAAGCCTCCGAGCCCTACCCGACTCTCCTGTGACATGCAAACTTATTGCCTTTAAACTGGAATTAGAAAAAAAGAAATGAATAGGGATGCACCATTACCCATAGCATTATATTGCTCAGGAACAGATGTTAATCAATTTTATGGAATGTTTTAAGTAACATGCAAGTACTTTTGCAAAGAACTGTCTGCATAATAGAGATTTCAGCCCAGCAAATACAGGAGATAAGCCTTCATCTTGACTGGGAGAGCTATGTCTATTTTGATTACAACCAAAGAGGTCTGGACGATCAAGCAATTTTATTCCCTTGGAATTATGTCATTTCCAGAATGCTACTACACACGGTCCTGTGACAAAAGGGAATGGAAATAACCTTGCTCTTGATTGTAATGTTCTCCTTGTGCAAATGTTCATGCATGTAGCTCATGAGGTACACATGCAGCATGTACATTCCATCCTCAGAGATTCTCGAATAGACAAGAACTGTACTCTCTATTCCAGCTGTGCTAGAAGAACAGTACATTTGGAGAAAGGACTGACCTTACACTCTGTAAGTAATTTGTGCTACTCAATCTTTCATCCACTGCTAACAGAACTTTAATATCCTTTCACACGAGTGAAAGGAAAAAGGTGCCCTATCTTCTCAATTTGTATAAAAGTAGTAGCTGTGCCATCGTGCTGGGAGTAATTTCGGTCGTTAAACTTCTCGAACCTTGAATGTCATCAGGAGTTACTTAGGTGACCATCCACTTGCACTTAAAAAGTACTGCATTTAACTCTCCGTAAAATATGGATTTTATTGCAGCAGTGACGGGACTCCTTTCCACAGCCACTGACCTCTAATGCTATTGCTTATCTCTTGACTCAACCTTTTACATAAGAATACATAGCTGTAGTATGCAAACTGTTTTCCCTGCGTGTGCATGTAAGTAGGTGTTACATACATATGAATACATAAATAGTTCAACCTAGCTGACACAGAAGGTGTTACAGCTCCTTAGAAACATTTACTACACCACCAAATTCAGTGCTTGCTTTCTGCAATTACCCAACTTCTTTCCTGTAAAAATGCCTATACGCCTACCCTCTTTACTTCCACCTCCTCCAGCACTCCCCAACTCGTTCTTTTATCAAATAAAAGACTTCACATTTGTCAATTCCTGTAACGTCCCCAGATCTGCTCGCTCTGCCCCCTTCTTTTCACTGAGGGAGCGCCTCATTTCAACTGTGCTCTACATTCAGTTCTGCACTTTGCCTCGGATTTCTCTCATGATCCGAAGGGTTTTGCCCTGTATTCATTTCACAGCAACTCAGCAGTACCAAGAAACAGAGACAGACTTTAAAAATTACTATTTTCTAGTTATTCATCCTTCTGCTGTTGTTATTACTAATTATTCCTGTTATTCTCTTCCAAGCACACATGACCCTTCTCCCGCTCCCATCACCTCTCCTCGCCCGAAGTGTCTTGCTGGCGATGACAATCCCCAGGAAAACGCCGCATCCTTTCGCCTGACTTACAACGCGAGCAAACGTGGTCCCCACACGCCCCTGAGCGTCGGGCAGGGCGCGGAGCCCCGGGGGGGGTCACCCCGGCATAAGACAGCTGCCAACTTCGCAAAATAAGTGCTGTTCCCCCTCCTTCATCCGCCGCCCCCCCCCCCCCTTAATTAACATTCCAAATAAGCACGGCAGAAAGAATAAGAAAAGGGGGGGGAGAGAGAAACAAAAAAAACCCCAGAAGGCGGCTGGCTGGTGAAAGCTACAACTTGCCCCTCCAGAGGTGCAGAGCCGCATCTCCTTACCGGCACGCAGGGACGACGCGGCCGAGCCTCGCCCGGGCCGGTGGCGCGGCAGCGCAGCTCCCCAGCCCCTTCTCCCGCCGCTCAGCCTCCCCGCCTCGCACTAGGGCTCCCGCTCGGCCAGCAGCACTTTTTAACTCCGGCATGCAGGCAGCCCGAGCCGAGGGGGCTCTCTATCTGATTGGTTTCCATTCACTGCTCCTGATTAATAGAAAAAAAAAAAAAAAAAAGAAAAAAAAAAAAAAGAAAGGAGGAGGGGGAGGGAAGGGAAAAAAAGCTAAACTCCTCCCTCTCGGCTTGGCTCCCTGGCAGGCGCGCACACGCACCCGCACATACGCGCACCCGCACCCCTGGCGCCGGCGCTGCGGCTGCCGGGGCCGTCGGAGCTGCCGCACTGGGGCCGGGGGGGCGCGGAGCGGGCGCGGAGCCGATTCCTCCGGGCGGGCAGGGATTTGCAACTGAATGCGGTGGGAGGGCAGAGGGGGAGGGTTGTGCCAGGGAGCCCCCCTTTCCCCCCCGAGAGCAGCTCCGCGCTTGAAGTGGAGAGCAGCCAGTTTCTTCCCAATCGTTTGGTAGCGGTAGCTAAAGCGGAATAAAATCGGGGGAGGGGGGATAAAGAGGAGGCAGAGGCACGCTCCTCTGTTGTGTACTGTGTGTTTGTGCTGTGCGGTTTCTCATCCTGCGAGCTGGTCTTAAGTCCTTCTCTCGACATCTGAGATGCCCCGCTGGTCTTTTCCCACACTTCTCAGGAAGTTCATGGACTTGATGAATCAAGATATTTCGGTGAATTATTAATGGAGATGACACTTCGTGGTCGCATGTGGCGGTTTCTATGTGAATGGAAAGCAGCGAAGGGGGATTTTCCAGGTGCCTGCCTTTGCTTGGTCCCTCTCTTCCCAGAGGGCTCCCCACTCAGGAGGTTATGACTAATCCTAATGCAGAACGGACTGAAATCTCAGCTTTTGCTGTGGGACTCATGGAGCCCCTCTGCACACATGCATTTTGTACAGCCTCTTCCTCCACCACCCCCCCCAACTGCCTAAATACAGCCTGAAATAGGCTTTACATTTTCTTAATCTATATATTAAATTACAAGATGGAAATTGCCAGGCAGTTTATTATTTACCTGACAAGAGTCCACTCCAATTCAGCTGCACGGTTTCCCCTTAAGATCCATACAAATGTTGCAAGAAGTGAAGCTTTCTGCCATTTGCCTCTCGCATCTCCACAGTCTTAGGTTTGACCTTTATGATTTTTTTTCCCTACTAGCAAATCTAAAGTCATCTTGTTTTTCTTTCTTTTTCTCTTCCTTTTTTCTTCCCTTGTTCCGACCCACCTTTCACAGTTTCTGCATGCTGTATGTCTTAAGGATGGGTCTGTGCTGGCTCTAAGCCATCTTTGTGTCCTGTTTCTGGACTCTTTCAAGGCTTTTAGTATAATTTAAATACCCTGAGCACTAGGAATTCAGGTAGCAATCTTGCTGCTTGTGCTGTAATTTCTACAGTGCTGCAGCACCATGTCCACAGCATAGCTGAAACTGGTGCTGGGCTTGTTGTAAAATGCGGAATATGTAAAGTTTTCATAAGGAAGGATGTTCTTTAATGTTTGATCTTTGTGTACTCTCAAGACTAGTCATCAAGAAGGGAGATTTAATCCATGAAACACAGCTAACAAGCACAGTCTAAGTGATGTCCAGGTGTTAGAAAAACAAATTACTTGTTGGTAGAATTGCCTGGTTAAGGGTTAGGGCTTGACATGCTAGTGTGATCTCAGACCTAGGGGGAGGTTACTAGAGCTTGGGAAGAAGGATGTTCCATTGATAGCAGACACAAAGAATGCAGAATTTGCGGGCCACAAGGACAACTGGCACAACTCCCAAGGTAAGGAAGAAACTAACTCAGCAATTGTGCTGAAATCAACTCCAATGGGGTAAAAGGTAATTCTGGCAGGGAGAGATCATGACTGCCGACTCACGGACCATCAACCCAAGAAACCCAACTACTCAAGAGAAAGATTGAGCGTAAAGATTAATTAGCATGAGAAGCAAAAGAATCATTAACCAGTGAAAGACAGGATACTAACTAATAGAGAACTATGTAACTTGCCGAGCTGGACAGTTGTCACAGTCCAGCTCACTGTGACCCTGAGTCTGGTCCGGCCAGGCAAGCATGACAAAAATAGAGGGGCAGGAATGATGGAGTTGCCAAAAACATAGAGCATTTTAATAATGGTAAAATAACAAACACAGAAACTGCATGATCTGAGGGGCAACATGCAAAGAAAGACCAAGGGGCGTGGTGAACTTAATATATAGGGGGGTCTGAGGGCAGGGGTCCAATCCCGAACATGGAACAGGAAGATGACCTTATATGTGACAGGTCCTGAACCAACTGAGAACCAGAATCAGAAACATGGCCTGTTATGGAATGATTCTATCAGCATACTAACTTCCATCCTTTCAGTATCGCGCCTCCCATGATCTCAGGTTGAAACGTTCTGCATAAGCCACTGAGGCTAAACCACTACTCATCCCAGCCAGTTCGGTACCCACAGCCAATGAACACTAGTTCCTCTGTTTGCTGAAATGTATAAATTGTAAAAATATGATAGCTGATGTGCTTGATTTGTGGAATACCATCAAGCACCCAGGCTTGTGCAACTGTGAAATAAACAATCAATGTCTCTCTTGAGTGTGTAATTATTGGCTTGTTGCACACCAGGTAACGAACCTGATTTTTTTTGGACAACAAGCTCCCTAAGAAAGCCTTCAAGCTATTTCCCACAGCCACTGTGTTGGCAAAATTCTTCTTTTAAGGACTCTGTATGATACTACAAAAGGCAAAGCAGGGTAAAGAAGCTGAATTCTGCTTTGCATATATTTGTGAACTCAAGCAAACCCTCACTTAGGTACCACTGCTGTTATTTGGCCATTTTAGTCTTTCCACAGCTGAGTTTTCCCAGCCTGTAGGTACCCTGGTTGCTCTTCTTTGAACTTCCCCTAGTTCCCTCATTATTTTCTTTTTTTTTCAGCAATGAGGTCAGGAACTCAGTGAATATTTGCAGAGCATTCCCACGGGAGCTTTCTGGACACAGTCTATCTCTCTTTATGACAGACCACATTTGCAGGCTTTCTTGTTCCCTGCCATATTGCATTGTCAATTCACTGCCCACTCTAACCCTTAGGTCTCCTTGGGCATTATTCACTCCTAGATGCGTCATATTCTGATTAGCTTTAATAAGGCTGCTTTTATATTTTATTTTAGTTTAGTTTAGTTTTTATTTTCTCAGCCAGAGTGGAATTAATAATATCCAAGAAGGGCTTCTGTATTTTTGTTAAAAAGGAAAAGTTAGTGCAGGAACTGTTGTGTTCTCCATAACATGTGCATAAAATATTTATCTTCCAGTCAATTACGTGAATTTGTGGTTCATGATTTGAAGTCCACATCTGTGTGAAGAAAACTTCTTTCATTTTTGAGAGATACTGTCAGAGTGATGCTTTTCTTCCTCAGCCCTCTTCTATTGACAGCTATAATGATAATAGAATTAGCAGATTAGATTACATCATTAGCCAATGAAGAGTCCTGTATACCTACATTAGCTGAGTGAAAGGCTCAGCTAGGATTGTGAAAATTGATTAAGATTGGCTGAAAACCACTTCCCTGCCATGAAGTGGAGAATATAAGAAGGTTCAAAGAAGAACTGAATGTTCACAAGTCTAAGACTCCGAACTGGAACGGAGACAAACATTGCTCGCAGCTCTTGAACCAATCTTGTATTTGGAAATCAGAATGAGTACTCAAGGTAAAATATCCTGTCTCAATGTGTATCTTGTCTGTGGCTCTTCTCTAAAGCAAGCATTCCTGTCTGTGGACTGACAAGAATTAGTCAGAACGAAGATCCCAAGGGGCAACTTCTGCCTCTGCAGTCTCTGTGGAATGCCTAAACCCTTCCAGCTGTGACCAAAGTGTCCATGAATCTCAGACACCAGCACAAAAACGAAATGCAGTGTAAGATAGGAATATATGGCAGTATTCTCTAAGCTATTTAGGTGAAATACTATTTCCGAACAATAGAAGATGTCTATGTGGAATTTAAAGACTAAACAGCCACTTTTGGTCCACTACAAGCTGCAGTATCTGCAAAACAATCTGAATCTCTCACTTTGTACCTCCACACTTCAGAGTTTGCCCAGCCTTTTCCAAAAATAAAGAGGGACCTTACTCTGAATTTATAAAGGGGAAATCTCAGTCTAAGAGAATTTCTCTTCACTCTTTTCTGCTTTTCTTTTTTTCCCGGGGTGGGGAGCCTTGCTTTCTCAAGCTTGAATGCCTCATCTTTTAAGTCCTCAAACCCAGTCCTGTAGACCTATTTGCAGTGATCAAGGATTAGCCAGGCTAAGGGCTGAGATAACATCACATTTTACCATTCTTCAAGCAAGATGTGCTTCTCAGAGCACTGAAACAGCCCTGGTGTCCTCCTAGTCTTGTCTGTTGCAAATACCTAAGAAACAGGGTAGTACAAACCACTTTCCCATCTTCTGTCAATTCCTCTTTGTCTGCTTGGCCACTGGAAGAGTAATGGTTTGCCCAATGGATCCCAGTCATTGCATGCAGCCCTGCAATGCCCCATATTTGTTCTCAGTCTCTAAATAGTTTTGTTCTTTGTCAATGTCCTTCTTCCAGTGAGACCCCCAAAATTGTAGAAGGAGATTATTGCAATGAATCTGAATGCCTTGTACTAATTTGAGTTTGTTATATGGTTTAGGCCCTTCTAGAAGCAATGAACAACAGCAGCAGATGGTTTGATTGGTTCCTTCACAAGCCTCATGAGGAACTACTCCATTTCTGCCTGTTCCACAGATATTTTAGGGTGAAAAAGATTCCCACTGTGAGATACGAAAGAACAAAGAAGCAAAATGTGAATCAGAGCTTGCTGATTTTATGGAAACATTATGAAATCTGCCTGGTTTTTCTTAGCTTGCTGTCTGAACCTCTCAGCTGCTTCCCAAGTAGGGAACTTGGTACTAAAAATTCTTACTGTTTCATGGTTTCTTGAGTGTCTGTCTTGCCCCATTTCAGTGGTGAAAGTCAGGGAATGATGGTTATTAGAAAATAATAATAACATTTTGGGTTTGTCCTTGAAGTAGTTGTATTTATTCATTAACAGTGCAGTTCCTCTGAGCAAACTGGAACTTCAGTCTTCTTGTCTAGGTTGAAGATGAAGATTTGTTTTCAAAACTATTCTGGAAATTAAATTTTCCAAACAACTACCATGTTAGCTATTCCTCTGCTTCTCTGGGTACATGTAAACTCTTTCAAAGAAACACAGATTTTCTTTAAGGAATGGGTTTACTTCTGAACTGAATAAACCTGACCATCATGGTCCCTCACCAGTTTTTCCTTCAGTGTTTAGTCCATGCCTCTTTTGCCTAGGGATGGCAAAAACAATTTCATTTTGGATTAAAGTCATACTGAAACAGATATTTTCAAAACTGTCATATACCTCTGAATTTCTTAGCTCTTCTTATTCCAGTGGTATTAAAATATCACAAGAACATCTGTTGTTATGTTGTTTGTGGAGTCAGTAATTACAGAATTGTTTTGTGAAAGTAACAAGCTGAAGGGTGGCAGTTAAGTTTCACACACAGATAGTTTAAATAGGTTCTGCTGAAACAAACCTTTGTATTTCAGGGTTAACCCCTCACTCATGGCAAGCAACCAAGAAACTCTGCTGTTAAAAATAATATAACAGCATCCTTCACCTTTTGCATTCCCAATATGTCAGATTGATCATTCCTGGTAGGAGCATAAAAATGTCAGCGTAACAAATAAGATGGGTAAATAGCAGCTAATGCCTGGGGAGTTTCATTGCCTCAACAGGTACATGAAGTTATAATTGCACTAATCAGCTTCCTACAAGCAGCCAGCACTTCAACTTGCTATAGAAAAGGCCTGAAAGGACAGAGACTTCTGTGCAAAGCATCATGGAGATCAACTAAACCTCAACCAGTGTGGTTTTTAAAAATGAAAGCTTACATCGTTAGGATAAACGAGGAGCCAACACACATCTGCATGCATGGGATGGCAGCAAATGAAAAATCAGATTCTATCCCTCTAGCTGAATAATCACTATACAATAGAATCTGTTCATGGCCAAATTTCACTGTACGTCATCCAGCTGCAGTCAGAATCTTGGTAGCTTCCCGGGAACTGATACAAGAAGTTATCAGTGATAATCTGATGCTGCTGTTGTAGGAGTTGTTAGTCATGGGCACCAGTCGGAATCAGGAGATACTACCCTTTTCCACATGCAATGTTATTGTGGCAAAATTAGAAGGTAATGCACTTTTCCATATCGGTCAAAGTTTTGGATGGTTTGGGAATATTTTACCAGATACATATAAACATTTTTCAAGAAATACCTAATTTTCTGTAAAAAATATCCTTTAATTTATTGTGTAATCTGCAGAACTCTTCTACATGGTTGCATTTATTGTCACAAAGCCCCACTTTGACCATGAAGCTTATTATTTATTTATGTGAAACTAAAGTTCTTACCAGTCCCTTGTCTGTTTGTATCCATTGATTCTCTCTTCTCTAAGGGCTCAGAGTTTCTCTGCAATTTACCATGGTTTAACCAGTTCCTTCTCACTGCCTGAGCCATAGTGACTGTCTGTATGTACTCTCAGATGGTAGAGAACACCATGTAATTTGATTTTGTCAATCCCTTTTTGCTGTGGACTGGGCTAAAAAGAATTATCTTCCATTTGTTCCTGGCTAAGAGCGCCTCTATGAACAGGTACTATGCCTCAGCTGATGTAGGCTACTCACTGTGCAGTAATAACTTGCTTGTGAATCTGACATGAACATACTTTGTATTTTAATAACCTCTGGAGGAATAACTGCCTTTTCTGCCTCAGCTTGCACAGTACCTAGTACAATGGCAGAAAAAGCGCTAAAAAAGTAATGGAAATAATTAATACATCAAAATCACACTGTATTTTTCAGTAGTGCACACATACACACATCCATTTGCAGATTTCTTGGCCCAAAGGATTTGTCACCTAAATAGAGATGAAAGGCAAATGCTGAAAAGGAAAATGAAGGGATGAAGTGAGTTAAGATCCATGCAGCAGGTCAGTTTAGGTCTGGGGATAAAATTCAAACCTGGCTCCTACTCTGCTGTAGCTCTAGCCAGTATTTTATCCTCTTATTCAGAGTGCCAGTCATGGCTGGTCCCTACCAAAGGTTTCAGTCAAGGTGTATCTTTCTCATTTCTCAGATAAGTATTGCTGAGAACCACAGGTCACTCTTCCCCCCCAGGCTGATCAGTTCCTCCTTCTCAGGATTAGGACTTAGTCCAAATCTTCATCTTTCCTGATAACAATGTTGACACATACACTTTTCTGTCTGTTAGGCTATGTTGTTTACACAATGAATAGTAGATAATTTTTGAGTAGTTTTCTAAAAAGTGGTGCTTTGCTTTCCCCCATCTCCTCCAGTTTTTGATTCATACAGTTCCAATTTTGTTCCTTGTGTGGTTGCAGTGACCTGTGGAGTTACACCAGCACTGAATCCTGCAACACACCCACACCCACCAACCCTCCCACAAATCTTCCTTAAACTAAAGATGCAAATGCACATTGCATTTTTCTTGACAAAGCAGTTTAAGCAATTTCTCCTTCCTCTACCTGTGGGCTTATCTTTCCTGCCTCTGCCCTGACTCACCTCTCTGCAGTTTTGTCATCAAAACCATCAATGGGATGTGCTGTAATCTGGTCACAGAAATCAATATGATTACAAATGATTCTTGGCAAAGTTGGTTTTGTAATTTGGACCATTTGAGTCACCTGTTGCAGTGGTAAATCTGAGTGGATCGTGAACTACTGCACCTCTGTGTGTGTGCAGGGGAGTGGTGGATGGGGGAAAGTTCTTCAATGACTGTGTCACTGGAAAAAATATAGTGTCATATTACACGTGAAGAGATACATTCCCTTTTCAGGAGAAGTTGTGTAGCAGCATAGTAATAAAAATGATGAAAAATCCCCAGGACACTTGTGAAAGATCGTTCTCTAGCTATATACAGAATTTGAAGTGACCTAGAGTTTTTTATTAGCATTTACTTGAGCTAATCAGTGAATCTGCTGCTGCCTTTCTACTTGACAACTGATACTGTCAATCCCAGAAGAAACAAACACCCTTTGCACCACATCTTTGTGGGCTCTTTGTATGCTGTTTGCTTTATCTAAGAACATAATTTGCTATTCCTGATGTTTGGCTGAAGGCAGGGGCCTAGCAAATTTTTTGATGACATTTCACATGGGCTATTTCATTCTTCCCTACAATAGGTCTTTTTTCTCCCCCTCCTTCTTCTTTTTGGAATTTCTCTGATCTGCTTTGTCACAAAAGCCTTCGTATGAGGAGTGGAAATTGCAGCTCCTTATGCTTTTCTTTGAGGCCACCACGTGAACTTTGTGATTCCACTTTATGAAGTCCAGTGACCAGGACATTTTCATATTTTTTTTGTCCCTATCTCTTGTGATTTTAACACTTGTTACTGTAGGAGAGTGACAGTAATCTCAGTCTGCATCATAAGAAGGCAGGGGTATTTTGAATTTAAGGAGATGTCTGAATTTCAAATGAAGGTGTGATTGCAGCTGAAAATGTACAAATACCCATGCAGTGTCTGTAAATACATGTACTTTTCTTAGAAGGTTCCAATATTTGAAAGATTTCCACCTCATCCGCTTCCATGCTGGTAATATGTAACCCCTCATTCTAATCTTCCAGGGTTATTTACGTGGTTGCCCAGTGATCCTGTATCCTGCAATCCTCAAGCCCTGACACTTTTGAGGAACTTGTGGAAACCAGGAGCCAAACTCTTTGCAGAATTTTTTCTGACTCCCTTCGAATGGAGTTGCACAACTACCCGATGTGTGAAATTAGGAGTAAAGTCCCTAAGGATGAGGCAGCTCACTAATGGTTGCTATGAAATGCAAAGGAAATACTGAAACTGCATAATGCAGCTGGCTACTCAGCCTGGTATTAATATAATTTTGGGCCATTTCTCCTTGAATGAAGAGAAGTATTCTTGCCTTTGTTAAGGATTTCCAGTCAGAAAGAGAAGCGGCAGCCTTTTATTTTGCGTTTAATGAGAATAGTCCCCACTAGGAAAGAACATATTGTCAGGACCTTTTTTATTTACTTTCTCAATTAGTAGCAAACTGTGATAGTAATTCACAAGAGAATTAATGCACTGCCTTCTGCATTTCACTGTCTCCTTTTCCTATAGCTATTTCAGGAACTGCAACGCTGTGGGATACATCTAGATCCCGTTAATAGGTACTATACTGAAAAGGAATAAGCTAAACATCCTCTACTGGATCCTCCTTCTAACCCTTTATTCAGCTGGCCTTCTGTTAGGGTAGGAAACATTTCAGCAGGAATTAGAGTGATGCAGGTGGAGTCTTTTGTAGGAAAAGACTGTCTCGTAGTTGAATGAAAATCAGTATACTAGCAAGGACCCATGATAATGCAAGGGAAGACAATAGCTGCTTTGGGATTCTTGTTGGAAATCCTAGTTTATTGACCTAGGTTGTAGCTCTGCAAGTTAATGGAAGCAGACTAAACTTTGGGCACCAGAGTAGTCCACCCAAGTCTGGAGTGTGAAAGTAACAAGATGTAAATGTCACCTTACATCTGTGTTGAATCAGGGCTCAAGGTACTGCGGGGATTAGCACTACAGTAAAACTCCACTGCAGACTATGAAGCGTTAAAAAATCCTGTTTAGATGTTCTCCTTGAATTGGATGAGGAAATATTTCCTGAACCCACAGGCTTTGTTTCACACTTGAAATACTGTATAGCCTATTTGAATATTTTTGTAGTGCTTAACATTAGCATCTCTCACACAGTTTACATTACTTTGACTTATAGAAGTCCCACTGTGGAGGATTGGGAAAATCTAAAGTTCTGTATTAGTAAACCCATGACAGAAAAAAGAGGCAATTATCTCTTGTTTTAAAAGCTCCAAAGTAATTCTTGCAGTTAATTCCTGCAAGGTTCAGAAAATCTAGGGTGAATTTGTTTTGTGGTAGATATTTACATTTTCTTTGGATCAGTTATATATTTATATATAAAAACACTGATTTCAGTAGCAGTCTTGTACTTAAATTTGCAAATCAAATATACCCTATGGGGCATCTGACATAAATTAGTGAACTGTTGTTCAAGGTCCAGCTGTGTATCTGATGCTATGGATAAAAATAGGTTTTTTCACATGTCTTTTAAAAAAAAAGTTTATAAGGCTCTTTCTTACTAGAATTAATTTCCCCTTCTATTTTCTCCCATATGATTAGCTGTATATTAGCTAACCACCACAGCAGGCAAAATGCCCAACAACTATCTGGAGACATAAAATAAGACTAATGTAACACACACCCAGTAGGAATACAACTCATAGGAGCTGTTGGGATGGGGTCCTGGGAAAGAGCTATAATTTATAATTGGCCACTGTTCATCTGACAAAAAAGAGAGAAACTGTGAGTTCAAAAGGGACTTCAAAATGTGAACCTGTCAAAGCCTGTGCATTGTATTTGCTCTGGATGGTGCATTAACATCTTTAGCAAAGCTTATGCTATTTTGAATGATGGAGGTCCTACTGTGCAGGGCTGGGGAAAAAGAAATAAAGTTCTGTATCAGTAAGCATGTGACTGGAAAAAAAGGCAATTATCTCTTTCTTTGAGAGCTACAAAGTGCAGTGGTGGTAGCTTCTGACAAGAGTAAACTAGATGTGCACAGCTTAAAGGCAAACTGAGGACACACAGATGAAAAGTTCAGCCCTTTCCTCATTCCCCCCTCCTTTCTTTACCCACCCTTGTGATCTCTTTACTACAGCTGGAGAGAAAATCTGGGGCACTTGTTTCTTTCATTTCTTCCAGATTGTTATTTTATCCTCATTTTTGGTAGAGTGGCAATGATATCCAGTGGCTGCTTAGATGAATCACTGATAGATATTCCTCAGGGATATTCCAGAAAAATGCATCCCAGCCAGGACTTATTTCTTAAGTCACAGCATGAATTTGAAACCTATACAGTCTGCCAACAGTAATCAGCTCCTGTCACTGGCCGGGTTTCCATTATTTTTTCCTTGGCTCTCTTCTTCAACCCTTCTATTTTATCCACCCGCACCAGCAATTAAAGGCTGCAATGAATCTCTAATGCACATAAGGAGGCAAGAACACACAGACAATCCTTTCTCACCCTTGCATTTCATCTCCAGAATATTATGGTTCTTTCCATCTTTTGCACTCACTAGCTTATGCTGCCTTGGTTTGGGATTTACAAGATGCCTCCATTTCTTTTCTTGGGTTGTTTTCAAGAGAAAACCTGTCTCTATGAAATCTGCAAGGAGTAGGGGCATAGTCCATGGAAAAAAAAATCAGAAATATTATAGTGAAAAGACAGGTAAGCATTATTCAGGGATCCAAAATCTCGAAATGAAAAAGTGGCATGTACAAAGGCTCCCTATCTGTTAAGGAGATGAATACTGCTTGTGAAAGTGCAAAGTACTCTCACCACAGTGTAGCTTGTGTCACAAGATGACCAAAGGGCTTTGGAGAGAGTTTGTCCTGTTACTTCTGAACCAGTCATCTGAACTTAAGCTGTGCTTTTTGCCAGGATTGGTTTGGAACTGGGAGCGGATTGTTGCAGAAGCTGCCCTAGACACATTGCAACAGCTCCCTGCATAGTCTCGGAGCTGCGGCATTACCTTTTAAGGAGAAGTTCCCCTTCCAGTACAGCTTTTGGAATGGCACATCAGCTCTCCCTCCTCAAGAAGGCCTTTCCAGTTGGCCTTCACTGACTGTGTCCGCTGCCAGGTAGAAAGCAATCCATCACCGCTTTCATTCTCTTACACAGCAGGCAAATTTTTAAAGGCAAATGCTGTTAGAGCTGGATGAAATAATTTCCCAAGCTTGCACGACAATGTATCTATTGCCATAGCAGTACTGAGAGCTCCTGTGGCTGAGCTAATGTGATATCAGGTGAAAGCTGCTGGGTATCCTTGTCTGGCACAGAGCTGGGGCAAACCAGGCATGAGGCACAGGGTGAGAGTGAGGCTTCCTTCACACCAGCCTTGCCCAGCCTGTAATTCTGCACTCCCAAGCAGTGGATCTGTGGGCTAGGTTGTCACAAAACAGACACCTGGCCTGGATCAAGCATTGGCTCACAGTTGCTTTTTCTTTGGTTGTTGAACAGAGCATAGATTCACAGTAATGAATGATGATATGTTGGTACAGTGGCTGCATGCTGGCTATGGGGCAACAGACAACTGCTGATACAGCCAACTGGTAAAAATTCACCTGTCGCCACTGGCAGAGTGAATTAATGCATTACATCCATGATCTATGATGAGCTCTAAAGCCAAATGTGCTATATTGCCAAAGCACAGCCTTCTTATTTTTGGGATTTTTGGTAAGAGGCATCTGGCTCCTAGGGCTGCAGAGGCTGTGGAGGGTGTAATTATGTGTTACTTTTGGGAAGGATGCTTGGGAAATGCTGAAGACTGCATTGCAGTTCACCGTCCCAACTCCTCCAGCTCTGCTGACACAGCTCAATGAGAGCTGAACCAGTGAGCTAGGTCACTGAAGTTATTTTGCTGTAACTTCTCAGGGTTGCTTTTAACCCCAAGCATTTGAGTGAACTGGTTTACCGAGCAGTCAGATAAACAGTTGCTGTGGCTCATCAGGAGGGGTAAGGCTGCAGTGTGAAGTGAGAGGCAGAGTGGGTAACTGCGCTGACCCAACCACTCTGAGCTCTCTGACAATCCCTCCGTGTCAGAGTTGAAGAATATGGTGCATATTTTGCAGCACTGCTCCCAGAGGTATGAGTGTCTTAGGAACAGCCACTTCTCACTGTACAGTCTTCATCTTAAAATAGAGCAGGCTAAAAGATGTTTGTTTACACTAAAACAAAAGCTCTAGATGGAGTAAATTAGCCCTGTGGCATTTAATTTGTGATTCAGGCTCATCTATGACTTTTCCAGTTTCTCTTCAATTAAAAGAGCATGTAACTGCATGTAAACATTTAGCCTAGTCAGATTCAGACAACATTAAGACTCCGATGCCAAACTGCATGCACTTTTCAGTGGCATTTGGGTGGTAAACTTATTTCTTCCTTTGAAATTATTGACAGGATTCCAGGCAGGTTTTCCCCCCTTTTATTTTGTGAATGGTTCTTATGTTATAGGGATCAAGTAAATATATGATTCTCCCACTAGTATTGCAATAACAACTCCATAAAATATTGGCACTTCTGTAACAGAAAAAGCCACACACATAAAATTTTTACCGAATCCTAGCTAACTAGTACATTTCCAGGGTGCCCTGTCATGATCAAAACCTTCTGTTATCATTTGTCTGGGAACATCCCAATAAGGTCACATAACATTACCCCCTGCTGGGGATTCTCTCTCTCATGTCTCCTGCTTGGGGCTAAAAAGATTGTAAAATGGGTGTTCAGTGTCCCACTGAATTAGCCAAAATCCCAGATTAGAAAGCAGCGATTTCTACTAATTTTAATCAACTTTGTACCAGTCTTGTTCATCATCCTTTCAACAAAAGAATTGTTTTTCCCATTTTTTCATTAGATCTCAAATTAATATCTTCTAGGGGAGGCACAGAAACTAATTGTAATAGTACACGTACTCATATTTGCTGATGTGTTTTAACATATTACATTTCAGATTCAGTGCATATGAATAGTACTTAATAAAAGTTTGCCTGATGGGACACAGGCTAAAAAGATACCTCTTTTTTTCTTTAGATCTGACTGTAGTTATGTGAATTTCTCATGTTATACTTCCCTCTGCCTTTCTGGGCCTTTGTACTGCTCATGAGCAGAAGGCAGAGGAGGTAAGGTCACTCTTCCTTTCCTGTTTCCCTGTCATCATCATCAACTGATGTAGTTGCAACAGAAATGATACTATTCTTGTTTGTTCTCTCCTCTGAGACGACAGAGAAACTCTTCTGAATGTTAACAAAAGGCTTGAAGTATCTGTCTGATATATAGTGAAAGGCCTCTGTCATCTTGTTTCCTGCTCCTTAGTATTGAAAATAGCTGCCAGAATCATAAGCCCAGCATGGTGGCAGTTGCCTCACACAGTGACTCCATCTATTTTGTTTGCATGGAGCTTTGAAGTTGGATTCTCGTGGTCCTTTAATCAGGAGAAACTCATTGAGTTTTTAGACTTCATCTTCAAACACTGAGTTATCCAAGAAGTGGGATGAAAGATATGGTGTGGAGCAGACAAAAGCTGAAAGACACAAATATGATGTTTTCTAATTGTTTATTTGGATGTCTAGAAAGTTGGGAGGTAGACAAACTTTCTTTTTATCTCTCCTTTTCAGTGCTTTGTCTGCTGTTACTACTTGCATGGTAGATACATTGCTACCTATCCATGCCCATGATCTACTGTTGTCACCAAGGTGTTCTTGGGCAGCAAGGCACTTTTTTGAATTATTTGCTTTGTAATCACAGAAAACTAAAGCTTGTCATGACTACTTTGTAGTGAAGAACAAAATTCTTTTCTGTCCATCTTTCCATATTACCTTACCACAATCTGTTTACAGAAATATGTGCATTCTCTGGAACAGACTCACTAATAAGGTACAAATCCATCTCCCTGCTATGTATCCATTAATTCCTACTGATATTATATAGATGTCTTTAAATCTAAAAGACAAAAAAAACCCAGACAAACAAAAAAACATAGCCCAAACCGTCTTGCTTTGTAAAATAGTCACCCTACTTCCTTTAGTAGCAATTTTTATTATAGTTAGAAAGATTATCACTTGCATCAGTTATTACCAATCTCATTTTTGATTCTGTCCCATAGTATGCTCATGAGAGTCTACCTGTACAGTGTTTTGCTTTGCTTTTTTTAATCTCCACTTATGAATTAAAAGAAAGTTCAAGTGTACCAATGTGTTCTTCCGCTTTTAGTATGAATGAGTGCGAGAGTGACATGACTGTCAGAGGGTCATGCTGCCAGCCAGAGGGACCTGGACAGGCTGGAGAAATGGGCTGATAGAAACCTCAGAAAATTCAATAAAGGGAAGTTTAAAATCCTGGACCTGGAGAGAAGCAACCCCATGCACCAATATATATGCTGTGTGCCACTCAGCTAGCAGGCAGATTTGCAGAAAAAGACCTGGAGGTTCTGCTGAAGACCAAGTTGAACATGATCCAGCAACATGCCCTAGTAGCTAAGAGGGGTTATGTTATCCTGGGCTATATTCAGCAGAGTATTGCCAGTGTCTAGAGGGATGAGATCCTTCCCCTTTATTCTGTGCTTGTGAGATCACAGCAGGAGTACTGTGGATGTGGCCCAGGACAACTGTCTCCAGGTGATCCTGCATAAGCAGGAGACTTAGACCAGATGACCTGCAGAGGTCCCTTCCAGCCTCAACCATTCTGTCATTCTGTGGTTTTTGATTTGGCTGTTTTCCTATTTAACCAGGCATGAGAAATCTGTAATTATGCAAAATAACCTATTCCAAAACATTACCCCTGAAAGACAATCACTTAAGAAATGTTTCCATCATTTGCCAGGACAACTCTGTTTACACTTCTGCCCTGCCACTGCATTCATACCAAGGGCATTTCAACTCTGCAACAAAGTTTAAATGAATGTCCAGAGTTATCCAGTTCCATGGGCCCTTAGTAGTTCAAGTTCAGGCCATTACCAGTAGACAAGGTGTACAAACAAAGGGTGAAGCTGCACCTTTAAACAGCAATATTTATATGTGGTTTCAAATACTCCGGCAGTGTGGTGGAGTGGCAACAAGGTCACCCAAGTCCCTTTCCAGCTGACAGTGCTGCTCCACAGTGAGAAAAGAATGAGTAATGCCTCTGTGGCAGGAGTGGCATCTGCCCAAAGAGTGCAGTGAAAATTACTCCAGTAGATGCCATTATCTTTCTGCTTTTGCCTATTCACAGGAAATAGAGAAACGCTTCCCCTGTTCCCCTGTCCAAGGATCTCCGAGGAATCAGGCTGAAGGCTGCCAGTTGAATTATACTGTAGAGTGAGCTGAACAATATGATCTTTATTTTATATACAGCTCCATAATTTCCAACGATAAATTTAATTGGAAATTTTAAGGATAAGAGACTACTAAAAGTGAAGTAGTTTAAAAGTTATTGACTGAAGTAAAAAGAATTGTGAGCTAAACAGGGATCTCAATTGCAAAAAAGAAAATTAATCTATCTATTTAATTATTTGCATGGGTAATATCATAATATCTGAGCACTTAAGAGGTATTATGAATTTTCTCAGTTCACTGTAACTTCATCAGAAAAAGTTCATGCTCTGCTCTGAAGTGGGACTCACTGAAAATGTGTAATGTGTAACACTTCTGCCATGGAACTATTTATTTTGGTAACTGCCCCTTGACAGGTTCAAATTTACATGAGATTTCCTGTATGTTAGAAAGTTATTTGTCTTAGTTTATTTTCTAATCAAAATTAGGTTTAAAGTCTACAGAGCATTTTGATTTTAGAGAAGTTCTTCAGTTAAATATGTAGGTAGAGCACCCTGATCTGTCTTGCTCATATGGATTCCCTCCCCTTTTTTCACACTAGAGGTATCTAAAACAAACTCTTCCATAAGCTGCAATAGTATGGACAGAATTAGAAGGAAAGAAAAGAATTGAAGGAAATTGCATAGGTGTGATACAAGATTATGAGCCCTCCTCTAATGAGAGAAACTGCTTCCAGATAAGCAAGTTCACTGCTGACACAAAGCTGGGAGGGGTGGCTGATACCCCAGAGGGCTGTGCAGGCCTTTCGAAGGACCTTAGCATGTTGGAGAGATGGGCAGAGTGGAACCTTCTGAAATTCAACAAAGGCAGGGTCTTGCCCCTGGAGGAGAATATCCTCATGGACCATCATGGTCTGACCTGCTGGGGAGCAGTTCTGCAGAGAAGAACCTGGGGGTCCTGGTGGACAACAAGCTGTGGATGAGCCAGAAGTGTGCTCTTGTGGAAGAGAATGCCAAAGGTATCCTGGGGTTCATTAAGGAGAGCATTGTTGCCAGCAGGTGGAGGGAGGTGATCCTGCTCCTCTGCTTAGTCCTGGTGAGGTCACATTTGAGATGCTGTGTCCAGTTCTGGGCTCCTCAGTACAAGAGAGACAGGGAACTCCTGGTGTGGGTCCAGAGTAGGGGGGAACAAAGATGATTAAGGGACTGGATCCTCTCTCTTACTAGAGAGAACTGAGGGACCAGAGCCTGTTCAGTCTTGAGAAGACACAACTGAAAAGAAATCTCATCAGCATCTATCAGTATTTAAGGGAGGGTGTCCAGGCTCTTCTCAGTGATGCCAAGCAACAGGCAAAGAGTCAATAGGCAGAAACTGATGCACAGAAAATTCCACCTGAACACAAGGTAGAATTGCTTTATAGTGCAGGTGACTGTGCACTGAACAGATTGCCCAGAGAGATTTTGGTGCCTTTCTCACTGGAGATATTCAAGAAACACCTTGACACAATTCTGTGCCATGTGCTCTAGGATGACCTTGCTTGAGCAGAGAGGTTGGACCAGATGACCCATTGTGGTCTCTTTCAACTTGACCCGTTGTGTGGTTCTGTGAAATTATTCCTTGCAAACTGTGCTACTTCAATATGTATCAGTTTGCAGGGATTCACAAACTGCTGAACTTTGAACCAAGGAGCAATTTCCTTTCTGTTTTTGTGCTTTTCCCCTACATAATGTGTTTGAGTACTCCAAAACAAGCATGCTTTGGGTACCAAAATATTATGCATAAGAAAGGAGAAAGAATGAAATGTGTTTTTGTTCATAGAGTGCTTGTATTCTCATTGTCCCCAGTGATTTCAAATGCAGAAGCAGTTAGCAGTTGAAAGGGAAAGAGAAAAAGAACAGGTGACAGAGAGAGAAGGATGCATTGGATAGTCTGGCAGTGACACTGGAGGTCAGAATGCACCATTGGTGTGTCTGCAACGCTGCTACAGGTGTGCAGATTTTGAGTGTTTCCAGATATGTTTAATATAGAGTATTGCCACCTGAGCGGAACTGAGTATTCCAATCCCAGGCAGGTGGGGAGCATGCTTTGCTGAAGCCTTTCTAAGTTATACGAGCTCATTATGTGCAGGTTGACCCACGTGGGGGTATGTGTGCTGCAGTCGTGCATCTTAGTGAATGCACTGACTATATCTGAAAAAATATCATGAAAGGACTAGTGTGGGTTGGAGCCAACTCAGTGTGGATGAATAACCCACACTGACCTCCATGTTGCTATGTTATTAAGTTTATGTGGTACTCACACTGTAATCGGGTGGAAACTTGATTAAGTATCCCCACACTGTGGGTGAAGCTGCAGTGTCAAGCCATATGTGGAGATCTGCTAATGCCAATGGAAAGGACTTCAGTGGACTAAGTGCTTGCCATGCAGTGAGCAGTGTCAGGGCCCAGCACTCACCATAATGTTTGGCATCTACAAAATTCCAAAGCTTTTACTTTCTAGAATTTTTTTTTGTTTTATTAAGAGTAGTTCAGAAGGCTATGTTTTGAATTAGTTACAAAGGCATCAAAATGCTACCTCAGATCTGGGAATCTCAGCTACTGATTCTCAGCTGGTAGGTACAGTCTTTTTGAAATACATATATGGACATTGCCCTCTTCTATAAGGAAGGTAGCCCATGAGCACTGGAGGCAAGTCTTTCTTAGAAGTGGGTGATTTGAGGTTGGAGAATTGTATCTTATGGTTAGGTCACAGCCTTTCAGTGATCTACTCAGTAATAGGATCTTCTTACTCTGTCATCTCTTTTCATCAAACTCACAGGGATTTAAGACTGTTACAGCCTCTGCCCTTTTGTTCAGCTTGTCTAAATTTGGCCAATGAGTTCAAAAGTCATGCTAAGAACAAGCCCTTGGAGAGACGAATATCCGTACAAACAGTGGTAGCGCTTTGGAAAACAGATTTGAAAATAGTACCACACTATAATAGAAAAAGCTGCTTTGGTTTGTGTGGTTTGTGGAGCATAGTAATGGAGTTGCTTGAACATGTGATCTGTCTGGGCAACAATTTCACTGAAGCAGGATTTTATGAAATTTTATGGAGATAGAGCTCATTTATCTGCGATTGGTATGATAACTGAAGCATTTGTTTTACATTTCCAGAAATCATAATTCCTAGATATATAAATTCACCTGGCAGTCAAAACAGCTATTGGAAATCCCACCAAAGTCCTGTTGTTTTTAATCCCATATCCAGGCAAGAAGCCAAACTGTTCAACAGTTTGGGCACTGAGGCTTCTGAGCTCAAGAATTGAGTCTGTGCTGGGTCCAAATAAGCAGTCTGTTGCTGCTGTCATTTTATATGGTCAGTTTTACTTCTACATTGCGCTCTGCAATCCCTACAGCTGCTCATTTTAGTGGTACCAGTGCTGACTCAGCCAGTTGGGATGAAGTGGTCCTGCCTTTGTAACAAGGCAAGGAAGCACACAAGCAGGAGGAGTGGGAGTGGAGCAGCCTAATCCACTCTAATCGACACTGGTCACCAAACTGTATGCCATTAAGAAATTATGGGAACATCTCAGCCAAATCCAAGGAAAGAATCTATCAAAAAGGCTCCCAAAGGCTCTTGTAAGTGCTGTGGAACTGTACTTGTTTCAATGAATGGCCTGGGGTGGTCTGCCCAAACATGACATGAAATGAATCTGACCTGATTTACGTGAATAATTTGACTCGTAACTTCTTCCAACTGACGACTAAGGCTCTGGCAAGAATGATCATGTCATAATTTATCAATGGAATGGGCTTCCAGCATGCAGAGTCAGCAGGATCCCTTCCTTAGCCTGAGTAACACATACTGTTACCTCTTGCTCAGTCAGAGGTGGGATACTGCTCTTTTGGCCTCATTGAACTCATCGGAGAGCCTGGGGGTTATTTAGTTAGAGTTTAAATAAAACTGCACTGGAAAGCCATTGCTGCTTTGGGACTTACCATTTTTCTCACAGTTAGGTCTATTTCTGTGAAATGCAATCATGCTCTCAGGTGTTCTTTTCCAGGCTTTTTATACGGATAGCCATGAAGGACTTAACCAAAGACGAACACAGGTTTTTGTTTTAGTCTATATTCTATGAATTTATCTGCTTTTCTATGTGTTCTATAATTTTTGGTTAAAGCAAAATGAAACATAATTTATTAATTTTCTAGCATGTTTTCTAAGCTGTTACCTCATTTGATTCAGGGTTTTCTCTTCATACTGTTTTGGCCTGATCTTGGTATAAATTTAAATGTTTCACATACAGATGCCAACTTTTTATTAGCCTTTATGAAGATTTTTTTTTTTCTGCTACTGGAGACTATGCTATATTTCTGTCATTTAAGCATTTTCAATGTCTTAGAATTCTACAGTTGTCAGGGATACAAAATTATTTATTTCAGTAGTCCCTCATTCATCAATGCTGAAAGTCACAAAGGCCACAACCATCAGGACCTTACCTTCCCTGACTGCCTGGGAGACTCACATCCCAAATAGGAGATAGTCACAATATTGTTCTTGAAGTCTGGTTTTGAAATTGTCTTCATTGCTGCATCATTTGCAATTTCAGTTAACTAGTGATATGTTAGAACCGTCTCAGAGGTTGAAAAGAGCCCCCAAAATGAACAGGTTTTCATGCTGCTAGTGGAATGTATAAACCTTCTTGTATCTACAGGCTTTGCTTGTCAGGACTGACTGTGGCTCTATTTGGCTTATATAGACCCATAAATGTTCAAGCTAATTTTTAAGTTAATTTCTCCCTGACGAAGCAACAATTTGGGGTCCCAAGTATACCTTTTGATAGCACAGCACCAAGGATGCAGAGTGATTTAGAGTGTTTCTTTTTACTTCGATCCAGCATAAGAGCTAAAATGAGAATAATGTACAATTATGAGTACTCTTCTCTTCAAAGCTTCTACATAGTGGGAATGACTGATCTCCTTCATATTTTCTAAAGCTCTGATAATTAGGACATGGTGGGAATGCTGCTGTTAAGCATCATATAAAGCCTAACCACTGGCAGTCTTTAGGACATGCTCGGCAGATGAAAGGAAAACAATGGATGAAAGGAAAACAAACCCATAGTTACAGATGGCATTCAGCTATACACTGTGGACCTTTGCAGGAGGAGTTTTTTCTGGCATTCAGCATGCAAAATGCACAGCCAGAAGAAACACAGCCACTTCTTCTGACCTCAGTAATCATGCAGGCCACAGGAATTTCCTAATTGATTTATCATCTGAGCTTGTCAGAAAGAAAAAGACATCCCACCCTTTCTCTGAAACACTTCCAGTGATGGAGATTCCACTCTGTAATTTTCTAACATTCTGATAGTTAATTATCCTTACTGTTAAAAAGTCTGCCTTATGGCTAGCTTGAATTTTGTCTAATCCTGACTTTCAGACAGTGACTTTTCTTCTGTCTTTTTTTTGCTAAGTTTAGATAATGAAGAGACGTTTTTAAAGAGAACTCAGGCAGTTCGGTGTTTTTAATCTAATCATACCTGTATCCCCTTGTCATATGGCTAAGACATGTCACTATAGGGCATGTGTTTCAGTGAATATAAACATCCAAGCAGCTGTTCTCATAGCCTTTGTCAATTTAGTGTCATCTCCCTGTAGTGTGGACATTTGAACAGGACAGTATTCTTTCTGGCTGTGGTCTCACATGATGCAAAACACCTCTATCCTGTACCTTAATCTCAGCTGGGATCCTCTTGCTTATTTACCCAACAGCAGCACAAAGAACAGATTTTGTTTGGCAGAGAATTTTGACAGAGCTGTATACTGGAAACTGTTAGTGGCTATCACACAGCTTGAATAGAGTACTTAGGTGTTTCATGAGGCATTTCATGGCTTGTAAAAACATGTGGCTAGTGCCATGAATAGTGTGTATTTGCTTTTCAACATTCTTGGAACACCTCTGTACAGGAATATGTCTTCCCTTTCTAGTTTACCACATATTCCAGCTCTTCTGAGCAATTCTTATACAGTCATGCACTTAAGTAGGTTAGTAATAGTTATCCTAGATTAATCACCTTGCAGAAGCTTACAGGTGCTCTCCTGCTTCCCCCTTTGTGACATTAATTGCAATGTCTACTTCAAGGGCTTCAAGCTTGAGATGTCTTATCCTTCCTACTCCTCAGGAACACCAACCATCCTAACATTACCTGTTCCTCATTTGCTTTATTACCTTGTCCTACAAAGTCTTAATTTCTTTGGATTTTTCCCCTTGTCAGCTTTAACCTGAAAGTGAGACATTAATTCCTCTAAACCAGTAATTTACTCTTTAAATCCAAGTTCCTGCATTTGAGAAGGAGAGATTCGGGTGTACAAAAATGGCTCTTATGCATTTAAGGTTTGTTTTATCAAATCATTCCAGTCATCTCATTCCCTCTCTGAGTTTGTTGAGCTCAAAGACAAAGAAGTGCTTCTTTTAAAGCAGAGAGTTTTTCTAAGGGTGACATCTTCTCTGCCCAGGGGTGTTTGAGCCCCTTTTCTTTCAGAGGAGGATCATAAGTGATGTCTTTTCTCTTGTGGTTGTAGGCCAGAGGGTTACATGGCATGTGGGCCTGGGTCTTTCTGCATTGAGAGAGCTCTGTAGCATCATCTGGGTAGGGACAGTTAACATCTTGATGAAGAAAGATTATGGTGAGGGAAGCTAGGCAGGACAATTGCAACACACCAGTAACTTACTTTCTTCCTTTGTTTTGCATTACAAATTTTACAAAATTTCTTTGAACTATCATGGTGCCCTTGGGGAGTTAAAAATTAGTCTGAAAATCCCTGCCTTTTTTTTTTTTTTCCTAGAGAGATTTCTAGGACTTTCCCTTCCAGCTGAGCACAACAACAGTTTTTGTCTTTTTATTTTGGCATCTTCACTTCTACTCCCAGCTGGAAGTGGGAAATGAAATTTAACAATAACAAGGTCAAAAAGGGGAAAAAATAATAAAATAAAAAGAGTCACAAAGGGTTCAAATGTTGTGTTGTGTGTCTTCCTCCTGAGGTGGGTCTTGATCCTGCCAACTGTTCCCCTGTAAGAAGGTTTATGCCTGTGGGTGCTCCTGCTGAGTTCAAAGTTGCTCACATGAATAATTGATTGCAGGGTCTGGGACATAGTTTGCAATTCCTTTTTCAAGAAAAGTTCATTATCATCAGATTTCATCTTGCTCCAAACATTGCTGGATTAGGGACAAGTAGGTCAAATGGATACCTGTTGGGTTTTTTTGTTGTTGTTGCAGGAAGACCAAGCAACTGGCAACCTGAAACAGCGATTTAATAATAATAATAATAATGAAAAAAAACAGTCACTGTCACTCTTTTGTTGGGGTAGGATTTTATCAGAGTGGTGAGCTTTGAACAGCTTGTTCAACAAGAGTTCAAGTCTCAGGGGAAGGAAAAGAGCTCAGAAAAGCTTTACGTTTTACAAATGTTTAAGTGGTATTATTCATAACATAATACACTACCCTGGTGTGTGCTTCAGAGTTATGCTGTTGCATCTTCTGCCATACAATTTTCCAGAAATCACACATCTTCAAATTTATATTCATGGTAATCAGAGCAACGTAGAGAAATTAGGTAATAATTGAAGTGGATTTGAGCTACTTCAGCACAAAGGGTCTTATTCAGATATTTTTAGCAGTTAGTGTAGCACATTGATATAAAACAGAGGGAGAGGGGGGAAAAAAGTGTGGAGTTGTAGAGGATGTGAGAAGGAAGAAAAGAACAAAGGACTTTTCTCCAGTGGAATGCAAATGGAAATGACCCTAAAGATTCAGGGAACACAGGCTTTCTCCTGACAATGAAGATTTTCATCCAGAGAAATCCATTTTTGAGACTCATTAGCAAATGCTGTGATCTTGCTTATTTTCTGTAGCAGTGTCTAGTTGTTTCAAATTGACTAGGAAACCACTGATATGAGAGTGAATCAGGAGCTACTCCAGGTATTTCTGTAACTGGTTTTCATGCTTAATTACAAATGTTTGAGTACAACTAGTTTGCTTTGGACTTGATTTTTCCTGCCTTTCCGTTGTTGCTTAGTATAGGTGTCGGTTAAAAAAAAAAAAAGAAAAAAAGAAAAAAAAAGAAAGATAAATTAAACTTCCAGAATGGTTTTGTTTTAAAAGAGTTGAAGATTTACAGAATGATGGATTAATTTAAGATGTACTATCAATAATGATTTAAAAACAAAAGAACCAGACTATCTGTCTATTGATCACCTATCCATCTCAAGGTCATCTGTCTCTGTCGGTGTTACCAGTCTGCTTTGGGTCTAATTACAGTTCTTCTACATGGCAACTTCTCTTTGCCACTTACTGATTAAGGCCTGGTTAAGGCCTTGGCTGCTGAGAAGAAGGTCCTGGAGCTGTTCTCAGTTACAGTGACGTGCCAGTCTTGCACTATTCTGCATGCTAAACTGCATAGTACAGAAATGAGAAGATGTAGTAACCTACAATCCTTGTAGGAACTTCATAAAGAAAAGCATCTATCAGGACTGTGGTAGGTTAGGGAAAAATCCTGTATTTTGAAGGGAAATGAGGAACATGGAAGAAAATTGATGTCATTTGGCATAGGCACTTGCTTGGTTTGCAAGAGTGCAGCAGCTATTGGCAGCGCTTATAAAAAGAGAAACAGGCAATAGAGCCTGGACACCAGGACAATAGAGAACACTTATAGTGACACAAAATCATTTTTTATCACAGGCTGGAGCAAGTTGCATGATCAAGTTGTTTATATCCCTAAATTGATGCAATATTCCTATTACCTGGTTACAAAGACCCATTTTGGGCTTTTCTTCATCTAGAGGGGACAGCAGGTCAGGGAACAAGAAGTTACAAATTTTCACCTATACCGCTCAAGTTCTGTGGTTTGTGATACAATTAACATTCTAAAATAAAGGAAAATATATTTATCACTCAACTCTAAATATTGCTAATGAGGAGACTGTACCAAATGTTCCTTCCAAAACTTAGTTCTGTTTTGCTCAGTCATAGCTTTAGGCATTATCACCTGTTCTGCTGAGCAGGGTAGTGCTGTGCCGTAAGAGCTGTTCATTCTCCTTTCCATAGCACTAACGGGTAGGCAGGAAAGATCTTAGAAGAGTGAATAAGATTTAATGACCCAATAGCACAAGTGTAGTTAGCTTCATCCACAATACCTTGCAGCACCTGCATCATCACATGCACTTCTGTGTGCTTGGATGTCTTCTCATTAATTAAGTCACCTAAACAAACTGCGTGTGTTTGAGTTGCAATTCATTGCTCAAAATGATCTCTATGGGGCTGTTCTTTGGCAGGAAATGCTCTCCTGCATCTTCTTCTGAAGGCTTCTTCCAAGGGGCCAGACAAATGAGAAACTGATCTTGTCCTACCAGCTTGGATCTCTGTTCCTTTCTGTAGCTCCTGGACCTCATTTTCAGTTATTTATTTTGGGGGAAGATTATACAAGAAGTGTGGCTGAAGTCCAAACTTGTCCTTTGCCCTGCGTCACTCACTACTTGTTCTGTGGTGCTGAGACTTTCTGGTGTAACCTCCTATGAAGCTGACTGATTTCTAGCAGACAGTAACCTTGCACATTTACTTGTTTCCCAAGTTTTTAAGAATTCAAATGTCAGCTAGATCTGAGGAAACACTAAATGTTTTCCCATTTGATAGTTGGTATTATGGGAAAGGAACATGGGATTTCTGAATTAAAGGGGGAAAAGTCTGTTCTAGTTCAGGCAGGGTTTTTTCATCATTTGTGAGTGTGAAGTAGACAGAAGAAACTATTTGCTTTTTCTTTGATATCGATGTAGTCACACCAGCATTCCTTGGTTGCAGACTAGAAAGAACTGTAAAACTTTTAAAAATCAAAACCTTAATTTAAATTTTAGCGAAATGAAAATTTTCATGCATGCTTTTGAAGAAGAAAAGGCAAGCTCTGAAGGCTTTTTTTCTCTGTGCGCAACTATCAGTTCTTGCTGTCCAAAGTACTCTCTATCAGCACTTCAGTTAAGCCTCTGTGCTTCTGCCAGCACTAACATTTTTCATTAGATTTCCCAGCGTTTGCACAGCACTGATTCACCTCTCTTGGTGATAACAACAGTTAGAGGGGCTAACTGGGACTAGCTGCTGGCATTTTAATCTTGCTCAGAGCAGGCAAGAGTAAAAATCCTGTCACAGCCCAGCCTGTGCTTATCCTCCCTGTGGTGAAACTCTGCTGTTGACTATAGTGCTGCAGAGGTTTTGAGAAACAGCTCATATTGTGAAAGTCTCTTGGCCCTAGGACAAAGGAAGAGACAGGTTTGTTTGACAGGTTAAAATGTTTACAAGAGAACACAGGTGTATATATGAAGGAATAAGTAGACCCTAAAGTAGCCTGAAGAGGTATAAAGGAGAGTTCCTACTTATTCTGGCAAAGAATGAATCTGCAAAGTCTGAACTTTGATATTTGTTTTGAGAGTTGAATAGATATTTAAATGAGATAATTTCACTCTGTGGATTTACTGGAGCATAAGTTAACCGTTCATCACCTTTCTTATTAAAAAAAAAATACAATTTCCATGGAGATAAAAAGAAAAAAAAAACATTTCAGAAGACTTGCATGAGGATAGTTTGCTCAGATTAGTGAAGACTAAAGCACACAATGTGCTAAGAATAGAATTGCTGGAGTCTGCTCTCTTCTCAGTGGGTGCTCATTCTCTTCTTTCCTCAATATGCATACCCCCCATAAATGTTAATGGCAGCTATTCACAGGCAAGAAGAGCCCCACAGACTCCAACATATGCAACTCCCATTCACTATAATAAGCAGGGAGGTTTGATCCTCTTGGTGCCAGACTCAGGTCTCTCTGAGAACTTGTGCAAATAAGCTGTGGGCAGGGACACCCAAATAAGTTTCTACAGAGGAAGTGAAGCTGTGAATTTGCAGTGTTTCAGCAGCTCCATGGTAACATTTTCGCATGTATACCCTCGTGCCATAGTAATGGTAAAGTAACCTGAGGTATTTCATCCTTCTGTGAAAGAAGAGAAAGTGTAAAACACAATGCATTAATCGTAAGTTTAAGAATGTGGAAAAGGGAGGTTGATGTACTGCAAATTTATACTTGCCCTGCAAAACTCTTTGGGTGTCTATGGACTGAGAAGAGACCTGGGCAGACTTAGGTAAGCAACTGAGATGGAAGGAAGGTTTGGTAAAGGGATTGATTATGTGATAGGGTGGCCCATTTTTTGAGGGTGTGAAGTTTCAGCAACTCATAGATATCAAAATGTAGTTACAGACCCGCTAGTGACTAGAAAATTAGTGTACTCTCATCGTGAAAGCATTAAGAAAACTGATGTGGATGCTGTGATTGCAGGATCTTGGAGAACAGAGTTTTTCAATTCATCTTGCAATGAGAGGTGAACCAGGGGTCCATGGATGCTGTCCAGAAAGGATGCTGACAGATAGAAACCAAGGGGATCATGGGACCCTGGGCAGCTGCATGTAGCACATCCTTTGGCTGGCCTTGAATTATAACACACTTAAGATGCTGTTGAAAATTAATAGGTGTCAAATGCAGGGATCAGGTGAGGTGAGATCCCTCTGCCTGTGCGTGCAGAGTGCTCTGACACTGGGTTTGGGGGACAAGCTTGACACATTAAGCATGGCTTTTCTTAGGAGAGAAGATGCCACAGTAGCTACAGCAGCAATTTGAGCAGCAGGGAACTGGGATACACTCCTAGCTCTGCCAGGGTTTTGCTCCATTTCCTCAGGCAAGTTGCTGAGACCTGTCATCGATTTTGGGTCCCTGGGTTTTTGGATGCCCAGCTCAAGTAATCTGGGGTCTGACTTTCAGAGGTGCTTTGGCACTGCAGTTTTGATTGACCCTGACTGATACCTAGGGCTTGGCACTTCTGGCATATAAGGTTTATCTAGCTCACCCGAGGGATTCTGAGCTCTATCTAAAAATTTTGTCATGATCTTACAGTGACTAAGCTCGCTGTACAAAATCAATTGTGATTGTGATATCTGCCAAACACAGGTGTCCCAACATGAAGAAGCATAAATAACATTAAATCCTTGCCTTGGAGATGCTATATGTGTAAAGTATTAATTTCTTGTTCACAGTCTAAGTATACATTTATTCTTTACAGATTTTAGGTAATTTTTTGCCACAAGTAAGACAGTCTACTAAAAAACAGAGTTTCATTTGGTAAGTGTTTCGATGATGTCCTGTTGCAGTCATCAATAACACTGCAAATAGCACTGGAGGGAGAAAAGGATGTGAAGCCAAATATCATTAATAATAGCTGCAATATTCTCAGTGTTAACAAATTATCAGCTGCATAAATTTTTAATTAATAGGAGCATGAACAGGGATTTGACTGTCAACAGGCATCAGTATTGATGTGTGCGAGTGAAGCATGGCATGGCAAAGACCATTGTGGGGAGGATAACTCAAACCATGCAGCTGTGGAAGACAGGTCAGCATTTTCTGCACCAAACCCCTCATGGACAAATCACATCTTAGGGTATAGCCCTCTATAGTGAGAAGAAAAATGAATCTTGGTGAGGTCAAGTGAACCTTTTCACTTGACAAAAAGCGAATACGTGTTGTTTGAGATTTGATTGCATTTCGGCAGAACTCTGTTAATTACAACAGTAAAAAGGTATGTAGGAATTTGGGTGGGAATATGGAGAAAGAAGAGTAGATAGGTCACCTCAGGCTTGAGACCCAGCAAGTGGGTAGGCTACTGTAGTCAAGTGTTTCTTCCTGCTACTTTCACTAATTGCAGCAGTTTCTGACAAAAGGTACTTGAAAAAAAAACCCAAACCAGTTTATTCAGTGAAAGTCCAGCATAATGTCTCAGAGCCTAGAACAATATTACTTTATTTAAATGAAATCCAAATATTTGAAACTTAAAAAAAATCAATAAAATCTTTAAATCTCCCTCTTCTGCGCAATTTATCAAAGTTTTCTTTTCCTGTAAGTTTCTAAGTGACTCTGACTTTGAAGCTTGGATTTGTTCTCTGAATTATAGTGTGCAGCCTTGGACCTCTTTTTTTTTTTTTTTTTTTTTTGCATCCTGCTTCTGTGATTCCACTTAAACAGGTTTTGTCTGAGTATCCTAAGGGAAAAAAAAAAAAAGTTCTGTGTTTTGGTTTGGATTGTTGGGATTTTGTTGTCTTCTTTTTTCTTTTTTTTTTTTTTTTTCTTTTTTTAAGAAAAGGGTCTGGATGTAGAAATAGAGGGGACAAAACATTCTATGTACCACAAAGCACTGCTTCCTCCTTTTTTCTCAGCTTGGAAACTTTGGAAGCCATTTTTGCTTTCTTTCTGGAATGCATTCTTGCCTTTATTACTAGTAGATAGTAGTAGAATGATTTATTTTTTAAGTGTATGGACAATATAAATGCACCAATTATAGATTTAAAATATTAATACTAGAGTAACTTTCCAGTTTAGTAGATTATACCAGTTTTTCTGTTCTACCATGAATAATCTAAAGATTTAAGGGTTTTTTCACTTTTCATTGGAGGAGATCAAAATGGTTTAAAGACATTAGCTAATTCTTACGCTAATCCTGGGAGATTCGACAGTGTTATGATAATCCTTTCACAGATGAATAAATTGAGATAAGAGGGAGTCTAAGTGACTTTTCAAAGTCACAGATATAATCAGTGGCAGAGTTGGATATATAACCTTGAGGTTCTGATTACTGTTTCTCTCTTAGAGACTATATATATATATATATATATTATGCATTGCTAACAATAACAGTGAAAAACTATTACCATCAATTATGTTTATAATAATAATGCTTTTATTTATTTAGTGACTCCCTGCCAAGACAGTCAGGGTGTTGCTCCAAAGACAATTAAAATGCAATTACTGTAATAAATAAACAACAATAATTAAAACATCATAAAATAAACAATTTCAAAAGCAATCAAAAACACTAAGTAGCCAAAGTTAGTCCAATTAATAATGGATCTGAGTGACTCATTTGTAAGAAATTGCATATTTAGTGTTTTCTTTTTTCTTTTGTGAAAAGATTTTTTTGTTGCAAGATTATAATTTTCCAGCTGCAGTTTTACATCCAGGCCTTGAAAGGAAGGGGGTTTTTGTTGTTGTTTTCTTATTTGTTTGTTTGTTGTCGATATTTTTAATATACATCTACTTGCAAATTTATGATGGTGCTAAATGATGACTGGTCAGCTAAATTACATGAATTACATGAATCACACCAAGTAAATAACTATTGCAGTTCACTGAATGGATTAGCTGTACATAAATGTCTGCACTTCAAGCTCCTTGACCTAGGAAATTCAAAGGGCATGTAAATTGAAAGACTAGTTGCTTGTTTTTCATATTGACTACAGTACAGTTTATCTTACACTTTACAATTCTATTTGCAGTTGCTTTTAGTGAATGTGTGTTTGATGACATTAGTTGATTTTAGGGTTGACCAGCCCTGTCCTATGTCTGTCATTTAGCAACAGTGACTGAACATTGTAATGATTTTTGTTTTTTGTCTTTTAACAAGAGGCCAAATTTTTGTAACATTGAAATGGCTTTGAAAATACTCTTTTGGACAGAGGAACTTGCTAGAAACCTTTTGTTTAGACTGTGATAAAGCAGTTTTAGAAGGCTCAAAGTTTCCAAGCTCTGAAATTCCCTCAGGGTATTTTAGCCTTTGTGTCAGGCATGACATCACCATCTTTATGGCAGGACATAAAAATCCATTCTTCCTACAAAGGAGTGATGACTGGGGAGAGTGAACAAGGCCTGGGCATGAGAGAGGAAGACAAAACTGCATGGGTTGGGAGGGTAGGACAGAGATCTGGTGGGGCTGAGATAAGGTGAGACAGAAAGCAGGACAGATCTAACTGAGAGAGTGAAGGAAACAGGTGATTTACAAGATGGGTGATGACGAATGGTGAATAGACTGGGAGTGGAGAGGCTGGATACAGCACAGGAAGAGCAACAGGGCTCTGGGTCTAGAAATCAGAGGCTGTGCATCCAGTGAGATGAAGACTTGGTGGGCAAGCAGGTTGAAAGGGGCATGAGAACTCAGTCAAGTACATGGCTGGCCTAGGAGCCAAGGGCAAGGAAGAGGAAAGATCAGGCTTCTGTGGATTGGATTAATGAGAAAAAAACCCCAAGCTTATGAGTAGTAGTAGATGTGTCTGAGCTGCATTGGCACACTCCCTTTCGGAGCCAGGCAGCTCATGAACAGATCTATACAGATACCCTGATCCCTGAATGTCTCTGCTCTGCCTGGAACTATCTGCCAGAATCAGGTGCTGCATCTCCCTTCAGCATGAGCCCACGAGGAAGACAGCAATCTATTAATGCAAGCAGCCGCTCCATTAGCTCAGTGGCAAAATCTGTGTGCTGGCAGGAAAGCGTTCAACTCTGCTCATGACCTGCATGTATTTTATTGTCTTTTCTATTGTTTAGTTGTTTTTAGATAAATTTGGGACAATGCATACACAAAATGGTACTTTTTTTTTTTTAAATTAAACCCATGTTTTTCAAACATTAAGAAATTTCAGGATTTAAACTTTTTACATATGGGATAAGCATTTATGTCAGTTCTGTGTTTATAAATGACCACAGTAATACTGTATACAATTAGGTGTCCTTTGTACCACTGACCATAAAGTCCTTCTCCTATTTAGTCTTTTCCTGGTACCTCTCTTCACTTCTGTGTACCCTTGCATCCTGTACCAGCTCTGTGTCAGATGTGTCTCCCTTCTCTCCCTTTTCTCACATCTCCTGCTAGGGCAGCTATATTCCCCAGGCTGCTTGGGTGCCAGCAGCAGGGGCACCAACAGCACAGGAAAGACAATTCTGTGTATCTGAATCAAAGCAGTCATTACAGAGGAAAACCATACCTATGACCCCTGCCTTGAACACACTCCCTTGTTCTCTGCTTAGTAGTACAGGCAATGCTTCCTTCAAGCACAGGAGTTGTGAAAATCTCCAGCATATCCTGTGAAGATTCTTTGGGGAATTCAGCTGCTAAAATCAAAGAAGCCTGTTGTAGATATGCACAAACACCAATTATTCAAAGGCTTTTAACTTGGACTAATTTTCATATAGGCACAACCCTGATTTATTCCTTCTTCTCCCAAGACAAATTTCTGGTCTTTGCCTAATGCTCAATTTCAGGACAGAATTCCAAGGAAAGTATTGCCATGAGGAGGATGATGCATTTTCTCATTAGCTTTTTTCTTGGAAATGACTGAAAAGCATTGCCTGAAATCTTGCAGGAAAAGATATAAATAACTGCACAGATAATGGGCAAGTAAAATTTCTGCCAAACAAGTTAAACTGGGGAAAGTTAGGAGGCAGCTGAGTTGAGGGACTCATAGGAGGGTGTGCAACTTGGCAATATTAATGAATATAATAAATGGTACCAGCTTGATCACCCGTTAGAGAAGCGCAGGCATATCTCTGTGGATCAGTGGAGCACGATGCAGGGATTTCCAAGCTGGCTCTGAACCCAGCTGGTAATTTCACCTAGAGCTAGGCAAATGAATCACTTCTGGCCCCAGGCTCTCTGCTGTGTGCACATGGAGGGTGTCAGCTGAAGGCAGTGCCATCCCAGTTATCCTGTGACATACATGTGACATACATGTGACATATATGTGACAGACATGTGACATACACGTGACCTCGGGGCTCCCACTAAAGTCACATGGAGCACACATGGCAGAGCTGAGAGATGGAAACAATTTTTCTGAGCCCCAGCATAGTTCTTTAACTATGGAAGCTGAGTTGTCTCCCTCCAGATCATGGTCCTTGACACCACAGCAGGTGAACATTCTTAGAGCCAAATCTGGTCCAGCTGATAGGAAATCTTAACATACCTGGCATGTACATCTGCTCTTCTTCAGTGAGGCATCACAGAAGGGTTGTATCAAGGTGAGGGGAATAAAAAGTACCTCATGCACCTTGAACTGCTTTCACATATCTCTCAGCCCACCCAGAAGCTGGTTGAGGCAGTCCATGAGAAAATGACATGATGCCAGATACTCTGCCTTTTTACTGTGTCCTGGGAGGCAAGTAAGCCAAGCTCTTCAAGCCCATGCCGTAGGAACTCCAGGCTCTTCCTTTAGTGTTGCCTTAATCTAATTTCCCTTTGTATTTAATAAAATTCTATGGGTCTTGGGGTTTTTATTCCTTTTCAAGAAGCAGCAGAGAAAAGATCTCCTATTTGATCCTGCTGATGTTCACTTTCCGACACCTGCCATCAGCACTGCTTGGACATGTCCCTTTTATTTGCCATTCTCTTTCAAGTGCTGAGGCGACTTTGATATATTTCTGTCTCTGTCTGTAATGGCAACAGGATAGGGTGTTATTCTCAACCTGGACTTGCCATGATGAGCCTTTTATTTCATTAAAGCCACATTCCTTTTCAGGAACTGTTGCCAGAATTGGAGTTATTTTGCTTGGACTAAGGATGAGTGTGTACCAAGGACAGTAGTACAAAGTACAAGCACCTATAAATGAAGCTTTGATTGGATTTTACCCAACCCCTTTAAAATTCATATATGATAATCAAAATGGTGAGTGGGAAGGGAGCATTGCATCCTCTTCAGTTTATTGCCCGCATGTAAAAGCTCAAAATAAGGCTTGTAACCAGCAGAATTCCAGCATTTATATTTCATGAGAGAAATGTCCTTGTGTAAATATTGGTTTCTTTAATGCATACACTTCCATCTCTTTTTAAAAACTTGCAACTCAAAGAGCATCTGACAGCATTACATGTCTCTTTCTGGAGGCAGCAGTGAAAATGTGCTGATAATTTGAGCCCTGGGAAGAAGTCTGTTCCCCTGTGAATTTTACCAGTCACACTGCTCTGCCATTGTATTAGATCACTGCTGCAGTGCAAGAATAGCAGCTCTCTCCACATTTTAATAGCACCTCTCTCAGATCACATCTTACTGTCAAATAATCACCTATTCCCAGATGGCTGGAAATTAATGATGGCTGAACCCATCAGTGCTAGGCTTATGCTGGTTACACAGTCCAGATCCTGAAAAGCCTTTTTGCAGGGAATGACTCTGGATAAACTACTTGCTTGGTTACTCCAAACTTCTTATCTGCTCCATCCCATTGTCGCTGGCCACCTGTGGTAGAAAAGATTTTTCCAGTGTACATTAGTCTTTGGAACAAGAACTAGAGATTACAAAGTGTGTGAAATAGCATTTGTGTGGCACTGATCATGAGAGGCAAGATTTTTCTTTCTTGCCCAGGAGACCCCTCAATCCTCTCTCTTTTTCTCCAGATCTTCTGAGAAATGTAGAAAAGTTTCCTATCCCAAGCAGTGCCTCTGAAAAAGCGATAGAAACATCTGCCCAGATAAAGAGTGTTGTGGGATTTTGACAACCAAGAGGACAACATGTGGATGTTTTCCCTTGTTTTCACCCTCTGTTAAGGAATATGGACTTCTGCGGTCAGACTTAGGGAAATTCAAGGCCTGCAAAATTTCTGTACCTCAGCTCAGTTCAGAATTTTTCCACAAAAATGATGGTAAGGAAAATCTCATGACTGGTTTTTGTATGATTCTACTCATCACTTCCCACAAGTAAAACTTTAGTATCCAGACTCCTGTTCCTCTCCTTTAGGTAGTTCAGTCTTGGGACACGAATTTAGTTAAATCAGAATGAAAAACACTTCAATTATTGAATAATTTGCTGATTTTATTATTTACAGTGATTATTTGGAGAATTCTTCCCATGTTTTAGTCACATCTTGATAAATAGGGCTTCATACTTGTTTGAGTGGTAACATTTTAAACACATACTATGATAAAGAAGTGGTATTCTGGTGTACCATTTTTTTTTTTAGCTTGATTTTTACATGTTTCTGGAATCAAACCCTGAACCATAGCTTTGGTGTTATGATTAGTTTTGCTTAATTTGTTTGAGACATAAATATACCTACAATATATTTAGTGTAATTTCATCACTAATTTATCTTTTTATCCTGTGATGCTAATGAATTTTATGATGGCTGAATGCCTTTATTCCAGCTTGGGAAAGATGTAGCATATGGTCAGCTCACAGGCCTTTGGAAATGACTCTCTGGCACCTGTCACAAAGTGATCTCAGATCTGTGTAAATGGTTCCTTCTACTCTGGAGATTAGGTACCAGATGCTGTCCTTTGCAAATAAAAACTGACTAACAAGTTAGCTGAGCACACTGGCTGATCTTCTGTGTGTTCAAGGGAACCTGAACTATACTGTGCCTCTTTGACAGAAATCTCATTGTGTGGACTATTGTGAGATGAAGAGAACACCTAAAAAAGTCTCTTCTAGACTGATTTTCCAAAGCACAATTCTGTCTATACCCAAACAAAATCTGAGGCTGTACTTAAAAGACTGCTTGCAAAACAACCTGCAGAATGTATGTCTGATACTTATTCTCCTCCAATATAAGGGAATAAAAGATGAAATTCTGAGAGCTTTCACTATGCCTGGTAATAATCAAAATTATTTGGCTGCCAGCAGTAATATTCATACTTCAGGCACCCAAGTCAATGTGTGTTCCAGTGTGATCTGTACTAAGACATTATTATGCTTTGACTTGTGAACTATTATTGTAGAAGGAACATTGTACAGCTGCACTTCAGTCATATGCCATGGAAATATGTTGCATGGTAACCTATGTTAGTGTGGAAACTCATGCTTTCTTCACTGCCCTATGAACTTGCATGTTGGCACTTCTGTCATCCTGTCATTCTACCAAACAGAAATTTTATTCAGGTGCAGGAGTACAAGTTTTCCACAGTAGGTCTATTGGGTAAGTGAGACAGTTTGGAACATGTTAAATGCTTCCCATTTTTTTTTTTTTCTTCCCTACTGCACATCCTCTTTTTTTCTGTCTGTGCTTTTAGAGCAGCTTAAAGTGAGGAAGGTCCAGCCAGGCAGGAAGATACATCCAGCCCCTGATGATTTGTGCATTGTCATTTTATTCTCCGTCTTGATCATCAGCGAAAGACTGCCCCAGTCCTGTGGAGAAGAGTTAATGAAAGGTTGTGTACAGGCTGTGAATTGTGTGGTTGAGGAAGAAAGCATTAGATAAATCAGTAACAATAATATAAATGTGGGAAAATTTTTACTGGGAAAACAAAAGAAGAGAAATTCTGGGGAAAGGGTGATTATAAGGAGGATTTTGGATGCCAGATGGAACGGGAGAAGAGCAGAGTTAAGTCTCAGGACTGGCTGTGAGTCCTGTTGCTTGGTGTACTCAGGAGCTCTGCTCTGTCACCACAGTCAGCACATCTTTCCCCCTTACTTTTCCCCACAGTACTGTAGGGACAGACACTGTTCCTTTTTTTCTGCAGGGCAGTGAAGCAGTTCAGATGAAGAATGTTATGTAAGTGTCATGTATAATCACTTATATATTATTACTAGACAAGGAGGCAGGTCAGACCAAAAAAAAAAAAACCCAAAAAAAACCAGCCTGGTCTGCCTGCTAGCATCCTTGAAAAATGTCATTTGAGTTACACAGAACTTGGGAGCTGTGCCAGAAAATAACCTGCACACTGGTTCCCATGTGGATTGCCCTGGAGAGTACAGCCAGACATCACACAGGAGGAAGGTGGGCCAAGTACTTATAATGGGTGGGATGTTCCCTGCCTCAGGCTATCCAAGACTTGAGGTGCTCCACCATGGCCTCTGTTTCCTGCTGGAGCAGAAGCTTTAGGGGTTTGTAAGAACCCCAGTACCAGTCACTGAAGAATTTGTCCTGGATGGTTTTGAGCTTGTGTCCCACATTGTTCCCTTAAGTTCTGGGTGTGCGCAGTGGGTCCAGAGCAGTAACACTGAGGGAGATCATGCAATCCAGACTCCCGTGAGGCCATGAATCCCCAGTTGCCCATCTGGCTTATACCAGGAGAACTGCAAACCCCAGAAACCAGGATTATGAAAATGTGATTGCTTAGCAGTTTTTCCTCTCTCTTCCCTCATTATCCTTATGATAAACATTTTGACTTACTACCACTTTGCCAAGGTGGTAAGTTTGGCACCCTGACTTCCCTGAGGCTCATAACAGACTCTCAGCCTTTGTTCACCCAGAACTGTAATGCCCTGTTTTCTATCTCAAGCCAGAGGAAGGAGAGGAAGTTTCAAAGGCTGGATGCAAATTGTGCCTGCAGTGCAGTATACATAACCTTTTGTGCTGTGGTTTTGTACAATGCCGGGTAATAGTTGCTGCAGCACATGTCAGTGTGTCAAGGAAAGGGAAGAAATGATCACAGAACAGCCTTTTAGAGGCAGTCAGTCAGTGGTTGCTAGCTGGGCTGCAGCACTGCAGGTGTGGAGGGGAAAGTGCCTCAGCAAGAAGCATGTGCTGTGTGGCACTGGACTCCTCTCTGCAAAAAAAGATGTGTAAACTGATACCAGTGTGTTGGTGCACCTTGTCAGTCAGGCAGAGCAAACTGGAGCGTGAGGGCATAAAAAGATTTTATGTGCATTTTATGTTGCAGCAAAACCCAGTACAGGCTATAATTTTCTCCTTGTCATTGTGCCCTGCAGGCAGCAAACACACTTTGCTCAAGTATCTGGATTTATCTATCTGTCACACTGATTTCTTGTATATACAGTTCATGAGGGGCATTCTTCTCCAAAGCCCCTAGCTAGCTACCGGTGGGCCAAGGACACTGAATAAACTTGGATTTGATAATTAGCTGACTGGATGAGGCAGTGTCCAGTGATTTTCCTTCTCATCATCAAGAGATGGAACATCCTGATTCCATCCTCAGAGTTATCCTGTGCACATTGGGTTCAACAAAGCTTTAACTTGCTTGGCCTATCCCATTCCCCAGCCCATTCCTAAGGCAGAACTGTGATCTGGCTGCTCGGTAGCACTGCCCAGAGAAAACAGGGAGTTAGAGCAGTGTGCCAGACATTGGTCCAATACCAAAATTTAAGGTTTCCATCAGGCAGCATAGATCAACCCAGTCTTCTTGGTACGTATCCATACCTGATGGGACTAACTGCATTGTGTTGAGACATACCTCAGTTTCCTTCAGAACCAGCTTGGCTCAGTAGCAGTAACAGGCCTTTCAGGGTAGCAGAGAACTCAGGTTTGCTCAGCAGCCAAGCCAGCTGAATGTCTCAGCACTGCCAAGGAGCTCCTTCTTCACCCCTTCCTTCTTTTCTTTCCTTTACTCTTTCTGCTGGGATCCTGTGTCCTCCCTGTGCTGTGTCTTCTACCTCAATTCCCGAGTAACTTCCCTAGTAAGCTGAAAAGTAATCCTTCCTCTTTCTTTTCTTTTCCTTTCCTTCCTTTTTTTTTTTTTTTAAACTTTTTTATTTTCCTGGGGGTTAGTTTAGTATGCTCTCTCAGCATGGGGAGCAGTGAAAAGGATCATACTGAATCAGCTGGGCGCAGAGTTCCCAGGGAGCCTGGGAGGGAGCTTCTCAGCTGTTAGATCAGCATGGGCACTGTGGCTGCAATCCCCATGAAGGCTGGCCAGGATCTCCACAGAAGTGCCCAAGCAAGAAATGCACAATGAAACCTCTGCTGCAGTGGCTTCAAATCCTCATTGTACCCCAGCTCAGTTCAGTTCCCAGCTCAGGCTTCCACAAAAAAACCTCCTTGATGTTGACTTTAGCTGTGGTGCAGATAGGCTGCAGCATGGGGTTAGGTTTGCTAGCTTCACTTGTCTGGAAATTAGGTGTCTAATCTAGACATCCCATTTGGGCATGCTCTGCAAGTCAGAGGAGCGTGTCAGACAGCTCTGTCAGACAGCTCGTTAGTAGACAAACTTTGATGTCCAAAGTAGATAGGAGGAATCCCCCTCTGGAGTTACTTAACTCTGTTGACTATATAGTTAAACCATCCTATGTTAGTTTCCTGAGCAGCCAAAGTTAGATGGGATTAATCTCACCCTTAGAGATGTGCAATTTCATCAGTATCAAAGCATTCTGCATCACATAGTTGGTTGTAAAACTTGTCCTTAATATGCGCATTGTAACCGCCTCCATGAGCTGGAAATGCATGAGCATATTTACAGCCACTTCCATGCAGAATTGTGTCTCCAGAATGTGATTAAAGTAGCAAACAGAAGGCAACAAAAAAATCCTCCTTCTGTTTACCTCATGGAGCTATAAATTATATTAAAATGCTACGGGATTGTTGTTGTATTTGATACAATTTGACTAGGTTGTAAATGATACAGTACTATACTGAAAAATACAAGTTGTTTAATTCATCCTAGGCTCCTAAATATATTATTTGCTACTGGGACATAGAATTATTAGTTTTTAAATGCATTTAGTCCCAAACATCATATATTATTATTTTTCCTAACTCTTTCTTTTTTATTATTATTTTTTTGTAGAAAAACAGAAAGAAAACAATTATGGTTCCCTCACTCATACAAGCTTACATTAAACTTCAGAACTGAGAGGCTATTATAGATCTTGATTGCTTTCCAGAACTAAAGAAGTGTAAAGAAGTGTTGGTTATTTTTCCCTGAGGACTCTAATTAATTATACAAATGTTAATGAAAACAGAAGAATGGGAAGAGTATGTGTAAGTGCTGAGGCTTTCTATCCTTTTTCTTTGTGATTTTGAAACAGGCTTCAATGAGTGAATGAATATTTCTTATCATTCCTGCATACTTTATTTTTTTTTTCTCCTGGTGCCTTTATGGTTGACATTTTCTCTATTGTAGTGACATGTTGAAGTGTGAGATTTTCTAATGTATATCTGTGTGGTTAGAGTGTAAAATCAACATGGGGATGAGGAGAGATGAAGAAAAGGGGAGAGTGGTGAGATTTTAGCTTGACTGAAGAACCTGAGCTGTTTCTAAAATTAGTGTTGGGTTCTGGGGTGGGGGTGTAGAGAGTTTAAGAAGGTGATGATCATTTGTTATAGTTCAGTTCAGAAAAAAAGTCATTGTACAAAAGATTTTTAAGGACAGTGACTAGAAGGCTTTATTTTATTATTACCCTTATTACACTTTAAATGTTATCCTTATTAAGACACTTTATTATTTAGTATTTATTATCTTAATACTTTTTACTTCAGTAATTTATTATTTACTCATTCATGATATTATTAAATGCATTATTTCATTGTTTAGTATTATTAATATTATTTAAATTTAAGGTGTCTTAGAAGTAAATGGTGAAATTTTAAGGTTAAAATCAACTACCTTTTAAGGACTTTAGTGGGATGTAATTAATAGCCTGCTGAAGGTATGCTGCTTTGTGACGATAGCTGTTTCATCGAGCAGTGAGAGAAGACCTAGTTGCCTTTAATACAGACCTAGCTGCCTTTAATCTGTATAACTCCTCTTAATGCCAACTCTAATGATCTTCAAAAGAAGGGCAAAAGAGAATGATAGACAGTGTGTCTTCACATTAACTCTTCCCACTGCAAATCTGGACACATTTACAATGAGGCTGCATTTCAAATGCAGTACTATTCCCTTGTTCTCCCCAAACCTATTACTCTTTTTACATCTCTGAGGGCAGAGGGATTTGCCTTGGGGCCTTTGTTTGCATAACACATTCTCTGTGTGTTTATTAACATAGTGTTAAACTATGTTCTCAGTGTGAGCAGGCATCCTCTCAGGCCATCGCTGGGGTCCGGGCATGCTCGCAGCGGAGATAATCACTGGAACTGAGCTGACTTCTCCCTGGGAATGTGACTCCACTCACAGCAAGAGAGCAAATAGGAAATGACTCGGGGTGAGTCTCACTAAGCCGGAAAAATGAATTAGACACACTCCTCAACAGAATCTGAAAACGTTACATACAGTGAAGAGAGAAAAGGTCAGAGCGAGAGGTTGCTTACCATTCTCACTTTGGAATTGAAATGCATTTAGGGATACATTATACCTCCTTATGATGTGAGGTTTGTCTTTCAGTCGTGTTACCCAGAAAAGAACCCATTCATTGAAAAATCCCTTCGTACTTTATATACAGTTCAAGTTTTGAGGAAAGTAGGTTGGGTCAGAGGTAAATCTCAACACTGTGAAAAACTAAGGAGAAATAAATTTGGAAAGTAAAATGGTGGAAATTGTTATGACCTTTGAGATGCTATTCCTTACAATACACAGTAAAAATATTGGGCTGCTCAGGCTTACATCAAGTTTACAGGAACATAAATTGCTACAATTGAGCTGCAAGCTTTATGTTCTTAAATCACATCATTATTCTTTGGGATATTGGAAGGGAAGGTAGAAAATAGCAGATTTCTATCCATCTCAAGGAATAATAACAGTCTTACTGATTGCCTTCAGTATTTTGCTGCAGTATATTAGGTCATTTTTAACCTCCTTATTTTCAAGAAAATCTCTTTTAGAAAACATCTACTATTCAGGATAAATCATGACTTTGACAATTTGTTTGTCTGATAAGGTGAACCTAGTACACCGGTTTGTTTTTGTCTCAATTGTAACACAGAAAGGCACAGACAGTGGCAGTAAAACTAGACAAGCCTATAGAGTTATGGAATTATGTCAGTTTAAACCAGTCGAAGATCTGATCAAAACACCTCAATGTCATAAAACTAAAGCTAGCATTTGGTTTAAAATAAAAGTGAGGAAAACTTTAATAAGTCAAAAAGAAAAACAGATGTAGGAGACAACATGAAAGAATAAAAATTTTAACAATGTTAGAGAGCTCCTGTAGAGCCTGTAACAACCTTGTCTTCTGAACACTGTTACTGATTTAAAATAAACCAACTCCAGGATCATATGAGGGAATGGTCATTTCCAATCAATTGTTAATGCCGTGATACTGCACATGAATGATTACAAATTTTTTTTTTTTTGGGGGGGGGGGGGGGGGCATGGGGAAGCATATAAAGAAAAAGGAAGCTTTGTACAATTTGTACTAATAAAAATCTTCAGACTATGCCTGCTAGGTTACCATTAAACCAAATTAAAAGTACCAAAACCAAGTACTGCTAGAAATTCCTCATTTATGAGGTTTTTGCATCCCTTGGGCATTGGATTTAAGTAGGGACTAAGTGGTACCAGCTGGCTTTCATACCCAAGTGCTTGTGGGGATTCAATCTTTAATGACCCAGAGAGAACAAAGCCTTCTCCTGAGAAGTGGAGGCTTGGGTTTGGGTTCCTTGTGAGCTACTTGCCATGAGTAGCTTGTTTTCCTCACCTTATTTGGTGGGATGCATTTGCTAATTCAATAAGAGAAAGCAAGTGCAAGATGCTAATAAATAATGTGTCATAGATAGCGGAAGATAATCCAAACAATAGAAACTGTAGAAGGAAAGCATATGTTCCCTCGGGGAGAATTTATTGAAAGCTGAGGTGTAACAATAAGAAGCTACATTCACAAATCTCTAAAGGCAGCTTTGCACTGCTTCAGCAGTGCAGAGCATTTTAAATCCAGCTTAAATTTCCAGTAGAGTATGCTTTTGTGTAACTGACTCCTCTGGCTTCATAAGGCTTTCCTAATGTATATGACAAGGGGAGAGCTGTGGCTCAGGTGACCTGTTTCCCTCATGATTCATGCAGATGCGTTTGAAGCCACCCTTTGAGTAACCTCAAGCACAATTCAGATGCACCCCAGGAGTGCAGGCCAAAGATTGTTATTGTTGTTGTCATCTGTGTTTTCTTGATGAGAAAAAGGAGAGGAACTGAAACTCCAAATAATTCAGCCCTGCATAAAAACAGGTTATGATACAAACCAAGTTAGTTTCTGGTACTGATTTTGCTTAGACTATATGTCGTTTCCTGAATATTTCCCGAAAGTGTTACTCAAAGAACACCAGTCAGACTGTCTACACAAATAAACTTTGTGCTAGATAAAATCTTGAAGGTGTAGAGTTTCCCGTTTTCTGTTCTCAGTGCTTATGAGGAATTTGTGCCCTGCGTATCTGCAGTGGTTAAATACTTTGTAGTCTTTAATGTTTCTGTGCATGGCATCGCTGTGACATGACTACAGCAGCATATAACAAATTGTGGCACTGACTATGGATACAGGAGAAGGTCAGTAGATATTAGAACTCTAATCAGACATGATAGAACTAGCAGAATACTTAAGTGCCTTGAAGTAGTGTGACACACTGCCTTGCATTTGCATGTCTAGTGCCTTCAGCACCATGGATCTTTCAGGTGTATATAACTTGTACAAGGCACATGGTAAGTAAAGCCTCTCTCATGGGATCAAAAACCCACTAAGTATATGCAGAAGTGATCTGCTCCCAGGTAGCAACAAGAAGCACATGGGCAAGGGCTGTGACAAGAAATCTTTGACAGGCTCTCATAGTTGGGATGCTTGCTGTCTGGAGCTTCTCTGATGTTTGTCCTTTCTCAGCTAGTGTGGGTTTTTCTTCTCACATTTTTGCTGGAAGAGGACAAAAAAAGGAGGAGGAATTGGTGCTAGGGAAGAATTCTCTTCCTATTTCTTAAATTTAGTATTTGCTGAAGAGGATTCAATGTCTCATTTCCCAGGAGACTGACTTAGCTACAAAAATCAAAATTGTTTGACTTTGGGGAGCTATCTATTTCTCCTTTGGAAAATGCTTAATACTTGTGGAAAGGAGGGGGGCGGGGGGCGGGGAAGAGTGTGACACCAGTTAACTGATTAGGTGTGGGTTGCAATTTCTCTCTGTTATGGCTAATATAATACATTGAAGCGTTTTTATGAGTAAGAACTGAATTCCTCATTTCCCTGCTCCTGGTTGAGCCACTGTGTGAGGGGACCAGAGAAGAGGAAGAAAAGGACCATTCAGAATGCCAACTTAAGGTTTTAAATATATGTCTTGACTCACTCTTTCATAAGGCTAAGTGATTGGTTTACCACATAGAAGTTTGTGGTGAAATAGAGACTTAAATCCAGTTCTCCAAGGTCTAGTTTGACAGTTTAACTGTTTTACTGGGTTTCCTATATTCATGCATTCATTTTGCCTTTTCTCAATTGTTGATCTAAGTTACAAAGGTAGTTGTTACTAAGTTACTTCTCTAAATAGTAGATGAATGGCATGTATTATGGCTTTGTAGTGCACTGTGTTTCTTTACAGTTACAAAATCTCAGACTAAGAACCACCGATTTCTTTTTTTTTGTAAACTAAATCAGACTGATAACACAAAAATGAGAATATTTCAAATCTGTGGTGTGACTAAACTAGGTGTGATCGATTTTGGATACTTTACAATCAGATATCTTTGCTAAAGACAAATCATAACAATAGAAGAGTATGTAGGGTATGTACTTCAACCCCAGTATCCACAGACATCTCTTACAAGGGGGCAAGTTGCCTTGCACAGCTTCAGTTAGTTTCTGGTACTGAGTGTCATTTTGTATGTATCAGTAACAGTAATCATACTGTCTCAGATGTTAAAGAGCTTGAAACATAAGAGTTGTTTTTCTGTGTAAAGAATATGTATAGATAAACTGAGGTTTTTAAAAAAATAAGTAACATTTCTATGACATACATTTACATTTGGAGTCTGCATGCTGGAAGAAACTCAAAATCTGTTACAAAGGAAAGAAATCCCTTTAATTTCTGTTCATTTCCATTTGCAAGGTGAGGTGAAATGCTTTGTGGAATTTTGTTTTTTGTTTTTTTTGAATGAAACTGAAATGTACAATGTCTGTTACTTGTTTAACAATAGCTATATCTGCAGTGAGCCTTGCCTGTTTCCCTGTGTATTGGTGCTACTTACCTGAATTTGCAGAGGTGGCAGAAACGGTTATATTTTGAGAACTGTAGTGAAAGAGCAAGGAAAAAGTAGGGGGAGGAAGGGAGGGAAAGAGTTGCTTTTGTTTATTTTTTGGTTAAACTTCTGGTGTTACACTGAATAATTTATACATGCCATTTCAGTATGAGAAGTAGCTGCAAAAAGCCTCATTTAGAGGGTTTGTGTGTTATCACAATAATTTCTATATTGACTCTATGTACTACTCAAGCAAAATCGATGTGTACATACAATTTAAAATATTGATTAACCTTGTAACTATATCCTGGCATCTGAGGTTCAGACTGGTGGATAATTTTTCCTCTATTACTACCAGCAGTAATGGTCCTGTAGATTAGCAGTTGATTCAAATATACCAAATCCCGAACTATCTACAAATGTAAGTGACTAACTGAAATTGAACTCTGTAATATGTGTGACTGTTTACACTGTCTTAGCTTGATTGCCTCTGTAGCACTAATGGGTATATATTTTTTAAAAAATTAAATAGTAGAGCATTGCAACACACAAATCAGAAGACAGAAATTACCTCATTGGAAGGCAATTAGCAGATGAATTTGGGGAAAGAAGTTCTAGGGTTTTGTGAGTAACTTAATTCTTTTACTTTTCTTTTTAAGCCGTTTGCAATTAGACCATTTTCAAACTAATTTGTGTATGAAGTCGAGCCGCCTGAAGGCCAGTTGCCAATATGGTCCTTCTAATTTAGGAATTAAGAGTATTTCTTCCACCCAGTTCCTGTAGAACTTTCTGAAGGAAGCTGTTTCTTGTCCACAGCATCATCTCTTCAATACTGTCAGGAATTACTTCTAATGCATGTTTTTTTGTTTGAGGTATGGTGATCTAAAACTTTATTCATCATTGTTTACTCTGAAGAACAGTTGATAGAGCACTTTGATAGAGAAATTACTACACTAGCTCTTTCTTTAAGGAGTTATGCTTGCCTGACAAGAACCTTCACAAGTTCTGGCTTGTGAAGAAACACAAGAAAATGTGCCCATTTATGTTTTTCTAATTCTGTTAATCATACCTTGTTTAAAAAAAGCCCCATACTTGCTTAATGAAAGGAGAACCACAAAGTACAAAAAAAAGTAATCAAAAACTCCATTGTGTGAGTAGCATGCTAAAAAGATAACTAATTAACACTATGTATGTATGAATATAAAACATTGGCATTAAATGGTACCTGATTTGAATTTCGCTATCTCATTGACAAAGTGATTTTCTTGGGTTTTCAGGCTTGACCTTAAACTGGGAGCTTCAGTATTAAACACAGAACTCAGCCTGTCAGTTATGTGCTCCTGACATTGACCGTACTGGGAGAATCTGAATTCTCAAGTCCCAATTCATCTAACATTCATATTGATCATGTGCAAGTGTTTGCTCAGCACAGAATTTTCTGAAGTGTTCTTGAGGAGGAGAACTCAAGTGTGCTTACCTCAAGGTCTCCTCTAGGTACATTGGAAAGTTCTGTTAAGAGACAAGGCTGAAAGAAAATCAGCCTGGTCCTGGGATATAACTGTCCCCTGGTTCTTCCCTCTTAATATTTCAGTGTAGATACAGCCTTGGACCCCCAAAAGTCCTCAGAGCATTTCTGCACAAGGCTAAGGTGCGATTTTTCTTTTTGTTCATTCTGTTTGAGGGAAACGATTCAGGCAGTCTCTGTAAGAAGTGTTTTTCTAACTTATTACTTCCATACTGCAAAATTTTTGATACACTTCTTTATGCTTTCTCTAGACAGCTGGCATGTGGCTAGCCATGTCTGGAGAATATCCTCTCTAAGGATGTCCTTTACCCTAGACACTCATACATGTCCAGTCTCAAAACAACTTCATATATGTTTAACTGCTTACCTTTTATTTTTCAGATAGTGCAAGTGTCATCTCCTTTTCTAGCAGCCTGATTTACCTGCTTGTGGTCTTGACAGTCTTCACTGGCATGGCTTTTGGGTATGTAGAACTCTCCATGATGTACCTTTTCAGGAAGGTCCTCTACCTTGGCAGCAATAACTTGCCACAGTGCAGCAACCCAAACAGATTTACGTCTGCTGCCATAGTACCCCAACCATTTCCCACCAGCCAAGAGTCATTATAGAAAGAGACTTTTGGAATGTTTTCTCATTCAGCTGTATCTGGAGCCAACTGCAAAATGGCTTGATCTGCCTTTTTCTTCCACAGTTTTTGAGACGTATTACATGGAAATCCACAGACCAGTTTTTCCAGTTCTGATGGTTTTCCAAAACATGATGGGACACATCAGTAAACAGAGCATGTTGATTCCCATTTTCTGGCAATTTATTTTACAGTGGCACCTTTTTGGTATGAGTCACTTCCTCTGGCAGTATCCAAAATATCTGCCTTCTGCTCAGTCTTCTTGGAACTCTGGCTGGTTGGGTTTCCCCAGTGAAACCCATCATATGGTCAGTGCTAACCACTTACCCCATGTAGCACTGGTTACACTGGAAAAGCCAAAAGTAGACCCTGAGTCCTGAAATGGAGTCCTCAAGCTTGGTGTACAGCAGTAAAGGGAGCAGGTAAGCGAATGAGAAAATTGGTGATGGGAGCAAGAATGCCAACACTGTGACCAGCAACAGCAAATGGGAATCTGTCAAGCAACAGCTGAACAGTTGTAACATCTGTGAATTCAGTCTAGCACATTCTGTTAAAGTGTGTAGTTAACTTGAGCCCTATGTGGTGTGCCTAAAAAGGACTTCTGTGGGTTGGCACCAGACGATAGTTTAAATCCCCAAGCAGTGTCTTATTCCCACAGCTCTCCTGTAGTGGCAGGGAGTAAAGTACAGGGAAACCAGCAGGGAAACCCTCATGGGTAAAGACAAAACCAGTTTAAGAAGTGTCTTTGTAAATACCAATAAAGAAGTGATCTGCTCATGGTTGTTGCAATGCTGGTCAGTGGTGACTCACTGCAACCTCCCAAAAGCACATCCCAAAGGAAGGCGTTCAGGCAGACACACAGCAATCCCACGTCCACACACACCACAGGTAACTTGCTGATGATGGAGGACAGAAAGGGCCTTTGCGCAGAAATCCAGTGGGTTTTATTGTAGCTGCACTGAAGGGGTCCAGAGGCAAAGAAAATGACACATCGAGGGCCCAGGCTTATGCAGGGGCACAAGGGGGTGGAGTCAACAGTAACAACCAAACACTGAGTGGGTGGGGGACAAGGGAGTACAATGACCAATAGGGAAACATGAGGGCAAACAGACAGGGGTACAAACCAATGGGGTTACAAAGAACACAGGAACTGCTAGAAACCTGACCACATAAGGCTGAACTGGGGAGTAACGGCCAATGGGGCAGCCGTTGGCTGAACTGGGGAGTGTGGCACTGGAGCTGACTGACAACCTGTCAGTTAAACGGGGGGTCCGTAGGGGAGGTGGAAGTTTAGAGGACACTCTTCCAAGGCATAGCCCTAGGAAGGCCCCTAGCAGGCTCAAAAGCCACCACAGGTGGTGAGAACAAGCAGTCACTCTTCACCAGCAGACTGATACCTAGATGGTCTCCAAGCAGTGGCAGCTTGGGAACACAGCTGAGCATTACCCTTATGGTATGGAATATCCCTTTGGACAAACTGGATCAGATATTCTGTCCACATCACATCAAAATGTTTTGCCCACCCCAACCTAATTGCTGAGGAGGGCAGGGTGGGAAACAGGGAAGATCTTACTGCTGTGAAATCACATTTGAGTAATAACTAAAGCACTGGTATATTATCAGCATTGGTTGGCCCCAAATCAAAACCCCTATGCAGGTTGCTATGCGGAAGGTTAAATCCATCCCAGCCGGACACAGTGGTGACTAGATATGGTTTGTAGAATAAATAGTCTTTATACTAATCTCTTGTTCATATCTCTTCTCAAGATACCATCCCCCCTTCTGAACACCTCTTTCATTTGTCAAACTGTCAAAATGTTTGTGGTAAAACTAAATTCCTATAGAGATGAACTTTTTCCTTTGTTGCAAGAAGCTGACAACAGATCTGTGTGAAAAATGTGAAAAAAAAAATAGATCAAGCCTATGCATTTATTGTATGATGTAGTTAGAAGTTCCAGCTGCGGACAGTGACTCTTGTGTGAGGTGCTGTACAAACATGGAATCGAAACACGTCTTCTGCCATGAGGGGAGTTCCCATACCAGAGTTGATGACAAAGCTGTATGAACCCAAGCAAATAGTGAGACAACATTGGTGTGATAGGCAGCGATTTCGTCACCAGTTCTTTCACCTACTGTTAATAGGCATTCCTCCAAAAACAGGACAAGTTTAATGATGGAGAGCAGGAACTTTTTCTCTGGATTTGTGCTGGAGCAGGGATGAAGAACCCACCTTTGCTCAGTGGTCAAAAGATGGCTTGATTCTGAAAATACTTGCAAAGAGTGGAGAAACTGTTCCTTTCCTGAAGACATGATTTATTTCTTGTGTGGAAGCTGAATACATCTCAGCTTTCAAGCCTTTCTCTGAGCAAGTGAGAACATGGGCACTTGGCACCTTTCAGAATGACCTGAAATGTGGCAGAATTGTGATCCTTCCAAAACTTTAAAAGTCCATGATTGATGTAGTAGAAGTCTGAATTTCCCCTGTTGTCAAATTCTATTTCTTGCTTAGCAAAATAAAAATCCTTCTTTACCGAGGATATGCAAATTACACGTAGGGTCTACTTTATCTTTAGACACAATTTGTGAACTGGTGTATGGAGTTTTAAGTCACCAGTGATCACTTTGGAGGCCAGTCTCCTAACTAAACATTGTAATGCAAACCAAAACCTTGTAGGGAGGGGTTTGTTTTGTACTGATAAGTGTTTACTTATTTTTCTGTAGAAGTATCTTTTGCCTTTAAATGGAAACATTTGAATCCGAGAATGATTTTCAGAAACAAAAGACTTTTTATTTTGAAATGCCATGTCAGCAGATCCAGTGCCTCCAAAATAAATAGTTGCACGGTGCTTCTCTACCTTGAATTCCTCTGATATTTTGTCCTTTTTTTTATATATTTATAAAACTGAGGTATAAAAATAATCTTTCTGAGCTTCACTGCAAATACTTACTACCAGCTAAAAAAGAAAAAGATCAGACAAACAAGTGGTTTTTGATGGGCTTTAAAAGCTTGGTTGTTCTTTCTCTTGTGAAATATGACATTCTCATAAAACCCTTTTTCCCTTTAATGCCAAAACAATCCTCCTGTTAATAATGTAATGCTGATGGCACCAGCCACCCCTAGTCATGACAGAAATGAGCTGGCTCAAGTGATATTGTACTTGAGGGACTTGTCCAAGCAAATGTGCCTCTCACCCCTCCACACTAGAAGTAGCTAGAAGAAAACTAGAAGAAAAGAAACATGATGATACATTAACATGATGCATGGATGCTACATTGCTGGTGGTGGGTTCTTTTTTTGTTGTTTTGTTTGTTTGTTTGTTTGCTTGTTTGGTTTTTGTTGGTTTTTTTTGTTTGTTTGTTTTAATTTATTTTGTTTTTTGTCTTCTGTAGGTGAAATAAGAGAATTTAATTTATAAAGTCGGATACCACACCTTGAATAGAGCTATGTAGATGTAGGAAATGCTACTTTGATGGAAGCTATTTATTAGAAGAGGCTTTGAAATTGTGGGATTAGAGGTTCATGCAACAATAAATATGCGATAAAGAAACCTACTATCTTGATCTCATCCTTGTGTGTGAGTCTAGACAGAAGGAGGGTCTGAGATGCCTTTCCACCCTTTGTTTCTGTCCCCTTGTATTAGTGTGAGTGTTCCAGGCCACTTTTCACCATGTCAAAAGTAGTTGTTCCTTTTTTACACTTCACATTGAAAATGTGTGACTTGCTTTTAAGTGCTGCCTTAACCCCACAGTGAACTATGGAGATGAGCCTGCAATGCTGAATTCAAAAGAATGAAGTTTGCAAAGGATCAGTTACTTTCCTTAGTCTGCTGTTAACCTTTTACAGCTAAAGGTGAGAATGAGGGTGCTGCGGGTGCTGCTTACCACTTGAACTTCACAAAATGCTAATGGAGGGCAAAGAGACAGAAGGCCCTCTATGGCTGTACAAAGTTGCTGGACCAAATCTGTGCCCCACTAGCTGACCTCAGCACTCAGTGCTGCCATGTGCCCTACCAGGTGTGTGGGAACAGGGTCCCTGTGCAACAAGAGAGGAGGCCAGCTCTGCAGCTGATCCAGTGTCTGTTGCATAGCTGTTATTCTGGGAGCTGAGGAAAGATGGACAGGGGTGGACACCACAGACACACAGGGTATTTACAAGGTCTTTTTAAAGGTCTCTAACACAGTGATCTGTAGGACATTGGTTATTTAAGCCTGTTTCTGGAGCTTGAAGTGGCTGGTTTTGTTCTCATCTGCATATAGGAATTTTCTGGCTGCTATTCCATAAGTGTTTCACAAGGCTAGGTGCGAAGTCTTCCAAATGTATTGATAACAGCCCTGAGGAGAAGTATTTGGGGTTGTTGGAGGAAAAGCTTGACATGACCCAACAATGAGCACTTGCATCCCAGAAAGCCTACCACATCCTGGGCTGCATCAAAAACATTGTGGCCAGCAGGTCACGGGGGTCGATTCTGCCCCTCTACTCCACTCTTGTGAAACTCTGGCTGGGGTACTGCATCCAATTCTGGGGCCCCCAACATAAGAAGGAAATGGACCTGTTGGAGTGAACCCAGAGAAGGCCCATGAAGAAGGCTGGAGAGGGACTTTTTACAATGATTTGTAGTGATATGACAAGGGGAAATGGCTTTAAACTGAAAGAAAGTAAGTTTAGATTAGATATTAGGAAGAAATTCTTTACTGTGGGGTCAGTAAGACACTGGAAGAGTTTATTCAGAGAAGTCATGGATGCTTCATCCCTGGAAGTGTTCAAAACTAGATGGGATGGAGCTTTGAGTAACTTGGTTTAGTGGAAGGTGTCCCTGCCCATGACATCATAGAACCATAGAAGGGTTTGACCTGGAAGGGACCTTAAAGATTATCCAGTTCCAACCATTCTATGATTTTCTTGGATTGAGAGAGAGCTGAAAACTAAGTAGGTCCGGTGGGCAGGAGGTTCAGCCAAGAGTTTTATTTGTGGGATGTGTTCAAGCTCAAGCAAGAAGTGCCAGAGATGCTGTGTGAGCTTAGAAGTTGAAGAGTGCCAGAAGAGCTGATATGAGCAGAAGACAAGAAGGGGATACAAGTTGCAGTGAGAAATTTTCAAAAGGGTAAGAAGCTTTGCTGCATGATCTTGTTCTTGAATACAAAGAGAGGAAATGGAAGTTATATGAAGCAGATTAATGAGTGAAACATGTCTTTCATGTACTGGTTGGGAAATGTGGTGTTTTGTGTATTAGTCTGCTTGTGCAGTGCTCAGCACAGGTGTCTTTAAAGCCACATGTTGCTGGGGAAAAGGCTTCTCAACTGTGCCATTTCATAAGGAACCCTTAACATCTATTGGTTTAAATAATGCAATGGTGTGTGGGTTTAATCACAAATTTATGATAATTTTGCTTTGCTAGTTATTCAGGGAAACAGATATAGGCCCTGTGGTCATTTCATATTTCTTAATGCAGACCTAGCTAGCATAAAACCAGTGCTGAAAATTGTTGTCCTATTGAATGAATTGGCAGAAATCCTCTTGCAGCTCCATGTCAGCACCTAAGTCTCTGAGAGACCTTTGAAAAATCTCACCAGCAGGTACTGCAGCTGCTAGCCTTTTCCCTATAGTGTTCAGGGGGGCATTGAACCATTTTCATGGGAAAATCTGATTAGGAATGTGGTCACTTAATTAAGGAGTGAATGATCTACTCTTTTTATTACTGACTTTTCTTTCTCCTCCTCTCTCTCTCTCTTTTTTTTTTTTTTAAGAGGGATGACACTGCCTTCAGGCCCAGTCTTCAGATAGTGTGAATTGCTCCACAACTGTCCATACTGCTGTGCTGGTTAATTTTTACCAGCAGAGACTCTAACTTCCCAAGTGCAAGAACACTGTGGGAAAGGGAGAAATATTGCCTGATGTTTTGGGAGAATGGTTATGACTTGGTTCTGGATCATTGGGTCCAGAGAGTTTTGTCATTTGACTTTAATCAGAACAGGATCAGAAGCCTTTCACCAGAATATGAAGCTCTGAACAAGGGCATCCTGAAAATGCAACTTTCACTGTGTGGCTGAGTCTTTTGACCTGACAGTCTGAAGAAGTAAGAAAAGTTATTCTGTAGCATTGCATGCTGATATCAATTATATACTAAAAAAAAAAAGTCAGAGATATTTGAAAGTTCAGATCCATTGCTTAGAAAGTGAGTAAAAGGGAAATATAAATTTTTGTTTGCTGGTGTTGGATAGGACCAGTTGCTGGCAGTTGTAATAAATTCAAAAGCCTGGAATTATGATTTGCTTATTAATGTTTCTTTGGTAACCAAAGAAACCCATTGCATGGGGCACTGTACAAACACATTTCTTGGAATATTTCTTTGCCCTGTATAGCTCACAGATTAAAAACCCAAACCCAACCAAATAACCAAACACACACACGCACATCTCACCTCCCAAACAAACAGAAACAAAAAAACAACAAACCCATTTAGCTTAGGAAAACAGAAATCTGAATATACTTGGAATCTTTCTGCTTTTCTAGTTGCTGTAACAGGATAAAATTAATTTGTGACACTTATATCAGCATTTGGTTCAAATGCTTGGATTGTTAAAGATCTGCAATCCTTTTAAGAGCTGGGTGGTGTTGTGAGGGCTGGTTGTAACTTCATCCTGTTTTCTTTAGGGATGAACACATGGAGGAGTAGGGAAGAGAAGGGTCAAAGTTCCTATTCACTTCAAGAGACAGAAAAGTTTACTCATTTAAATAAAGGTAAAATATGGGCTGTCCATGTTCTCCAGCTGGAAAACTTGAAGTAATTTTCTGTGTATTTCTCTCCATTAATTTTTAGACACATTTCATGGTTCTTGATTATTAGATGTAGAGACTTTGGAATTAAAATAGCAGTAAGTCTGTATTCATCACTGTGATTTGTGGCACTGTATTAAGGTGTGAATATGTCCTCAACGGTAAGGATTATTTTCCTATCTTGCGTTCTTTAAATGGCTGTTTCACCATATGCTTTGTGAGAAGTAGGGTTTGAGCTTAAGGCTATTTACTGTAGGTAGAATCACTTCAGAGACAATGATTGTATTATTACTGTAATAACAGAGGCAAAACTGGGTAAAGAAAATGAGTGGGGACTTATTAATATATTTAGCGAAGAGTAAGCAGAATCAAGAAGGGCTTCGACAATATTGGTGGAGGGTATTACTAAATTTATAATGAGGAGTCTTAGAAAATAAATCAGCTGACGTGGCCAAGGGCAGTCTCTGTAGAATTTGAAAGCAGAGGAGGGAGCTTGGTGATTCTTGGAACAGCCAACATCAATGTAGAGTAAGGGGACTGGGATATGTTTTTTAAATTAGAGGCCTGTAGGAAGGCCAGAAAATTGACCAGGCAGGATTTTAATTACCAAGATATTGATTAAGATAATAATTATCCACAAATTAAGAAAGGGTTCATAGTGCAGGATTGCTTCCTTAAGCTGTTTGTGAGCTTGCACAGTCACACATTCTTGGATTCAGCCCAGGGAACTGAGCCAACTCTGGCAAGTGAGGCGGAGAGGGCCTGTGGGACACCATGGTATCAGACTGGGAAGGATGAGGAGTACTTAATGAAGAAGGAAACAGGGTTGATGGTTTGGTTTTGCTTTGGGTTTTTGTTTTTTTTTAGGTTAGTAAAGGGTAATTTTGAGGAAATGTGCCTGAGGAATTTCTTCTGATTATGAAAATCTCCATCTGTACAACTGAAAAAATAAATGTGATTTCCTCAGAGAAGATGTAATTAAAATGTGTCCTGGTTAAGTCTACACAAGTTAAAGGCTGATGGGGGTAAAGTCAGTATGAAATTAGCATAAAGTATTAAGCAGTATTAAGCAGGTACTTTCTTAAGCTGCAGTATAATCAGTGCATTGAGGAGCAAAATAGGTTGACACACAGAAATGAAAAAAAATACATAGAGCTAAATTTCTTTTCAATTTATAAAAATAAGTTTTTTGTGCTATTTCTCCTTTAGCCACTAACTTTTCTAGATCACACTTTCAGAGCTAGAAATGTTTTATCTGTTAAAAAGGACAAGTGAAGATCATTGTAACAGAATATGTTGTGGATGTGTAATAGAGTATTATCGGTTTTGCTGTGTAGTCAATGGATGTATTTTTTTTAAATGAAAAACACTTTGCTCTCTTTTCTGACTTTTACAATGGTCCAGAGTAAAGGTGTTTGAGAAGTGGGGTGAATTATAGAGAAATAGTCTTAGTTTTACCACCCACTAGCAATAATAACTAGCCAGGCTTGAAGCGAGGAAGCAAACCATGTCCTTCCAGCAGATAAGCTATCCTACTGCTTAAGGAGAATACAAAGAATTCCTATTCACAACAGCTCCTGCAGAAAAGAAGTTATATTCTCAGGCACAAGGGAAGAGTCATCTTTTACTTTAGAGGCATTTATTTGGGAGGAGAGAAAAAAAATCATCACTTTCATTCCCCTTTATATTCATAGTGCAGTAAGGGCCAGAGAAAGCAGTTCCAAGAAAAATGAAGTGAATTAGAAAAGGAGCTAGGACAGAGCTCCTCAGAAATGCTTTTATTATCTATTTTCCATAATGAAAAATGGAAATAAGCTTTATTTAGAGTATCTTTTTCTTAAGTTGGTGGAATAATCAGATAATTTGGAGTAAAACATGAACTGGCCTGGATTTCTTTAAATAAACTACAGTTATTCAATGTAACGAACATACAAGCCCATCTTTAGCAAGAAACAAAGTTAGAGTTATAGATGTCTCTGTTCTTGGTTTTTTTTTCATAAATGCATTAGGTGTTCTGATCAGTGAAATGTGATGAATGGAAAGATGCAAGACAGGAGCCATGTATTAAATTTTAAAAATATTTTTTTATTTAGCTTTAAGTTGATTTTTGAGGAGAAGAAAATGGGTGCTCTTTATGTAGCAGCCATATTTATGGCAGAACTTTAATATAAATTAAATCACTTTAAAGGAATTAAAGGAATATGCTTTGACTGTATTTGATTGTATTTGTCAAATAACTTGTTCAATGTAGAAATAATCTACCAAATTGTGTATGTTGTGTGAGGTAGGGATCAGAGGAAGGCTTCCCTTTCAAATGTTGTGGAAGATGACATTTTAGTTCTGTCATCTGCTGAACGGATTTTAATTTGTATTTTTGCATTTCCATAAAGTGCTCTCCTTGTTAAAGTTCCCATATGGCTGGTCTTACTCTCCTGCTAAAGTTATTTCAATTTATATAATGTCCTTTATCCTGTCAGTGGATTGCTGCTTGAACCCTGACAGTGTTACCTCCTGTGGGAGTACCCCAGGCACTTTGCATAACCCCTCAAAACCCTGGTGATTTTTACTGCTGTGCACAGACATGTGGGCAAAACATCTCTCCCTCACCCTCCATGACAATTTTCTGCATTAATCAAATCTCATGTACTCTCTGCACAGGAGAGTAGTGAAGCATATTCCTAGAAATCCATCCACTCATTTCTCCCGAAACTGAACATCTCAGGCTTGGTCACCACCTGCCTTCCACAAACAAAGGTTAAAGAAATTTACAGGGAAGTAGGAGAGCATAGTATACCTTGTCTCTTCTTTCCTTGGCTGGCAGTAGTGACCAGCACCCTGTTGTCCTGAGCTCTTCATTTGGCTGCTGCTTCCACAGCAATCTGACAAGTTCATACTGTGGTGTGGCCAGGCTGGCCAAACCAAGTGCCCTTTCTTTTCATTGCCTGGGTGATATAAAACAAAACCTTAAAGGGGAGATGTTTTTTTCCTGGTGATCTGAATCAGGATCCTTCTTTCTCCATATGCCCTCTGATTTCATAAGTGGCTGGAGCTGCCCCACTGCTAGCCTTCACTCCACACGCTTCCCAGTCTGTTTGTTCTGTGATTCCCTAGCTTCCATCTCTTAGCAAAGAGCAGATATGCTGAGGCTGCCCGTCTTTAGTGTGGGGCCACCTTCACTTACAGCTCAAATAAAAGCTCCTCATTTCCCAAATCTGGGAATCTGGGCTGCTGCTGCTGAGGACTACATTTAATCTCTCAACCCCATGGTGCAGGTGAAGCTTTTTCAATCTCTTACTTCAGAAAACTGTGAAGGAACAGGGGAAATCACTTTGAGTGAGTGGATAGATGTTCAGGGCAGGAATGCTAAAATCAAGCAGAGGAAAATATTTAGTGGATATTGACCACCTTTTTGCTGCCTATCAATCATTTCTGTTTCACAGTGAACATAAACCAGAATTTGCACTCTGAAGTTAGGCTAGGGCTGGCAATATAAATCAGTTGAGAATCTGCATTTTGTTTTAGGAGCAACAAAATGTTCGCTTGGTGCAGACACTTGCTAAGCTCCTCAGCTTTCAATGTAAAGTTCTTGCTGTGGCAGATAATGGCTGCAAGTTTTTGCTGGCTGCTGTGAGTGAAAGGGAGGAGTTCTGATCTTTTAAACTTAGAAGAGGATCACAGAAGCAGCGAGGTTCAAAGTTATGAAACCTCTCTAATATCCAGCAGCAATGTAATTTTTTCCTTATTAAAGACATTTGCCTAATTTTTATGTAAATAGCCACTGCCTGGTGGCCACTCTAATCCAACAGCATTACTGCTGGCAAACAAGGGATTAAGAAGAAAATGCTGTATTGAAATTAAAGCTGTAGGGCCTGACAGAGCTAGGTTACCATTAAATTCTATAGATACTCTATCATTCTTGCCAGTTCCACTGTGCTTTATTTTAGTGCTCAGGGTTTTCTATAACTGAAATACTTCTTTAATCCTTTTTTCACACCCTGTAATGAAAACCTTGATGCTTAGTAATCCACTGAGGTTTGTGCATTTGTTAGATCTCTGCTTCATTAAATTACCAAATTTTAGTGGCAGCAGAGAAGCACGGCAAAATGTCAACATGGCTTTACAAAGCCAGAGGCTGCCCATTTCTAAAGATGAATATGATATCTATTAATGCTTGTTTTCTACATTTAAGCACCAACTTTTATAAAGTGATGGAGGGATGGGAAGAACTCCAGGGCAGGCTTTCAAAGTCCAGTAACATGTATTTTTCTCAATCAACATTCTATTGAACCAAGAAACCCGGGGATATGGGTTTACAAGGCCATTGAGTCTGAACTCTATTGCTGGACACCTTGGGATTTGTTGGATTTGCTCTGTGTTAGTGATATCATATGGGCTTTGAGTGCCCATCAGTATTGTGGCATTTGATACTGCAAATATGTGCCAAAGGAAACAGAGGTCCAACATGAAACAGTGGAATCAAACATCAATATGTTTTCTATTGGCTGATAAAGTGCCTTCCCCCAGCCATCTGAGTGTCTGATCTGCAGACGCTAATCTCTGGAATTTGTGATGATGTTCCTAGTCCCTAATCAGTGTTATATTTCATATACATCATGCTGGGACTTTCTTGGGTTGAGGAAGGAAACTATTACTCAGTGCAATATAATGTCAGTAGCAGAGCTGAGGATCCTGATATAAATTTATTTAGGTTCATGCTGAGGGGCATTGGTACAATTCTAGCATAGGCTGAAGATCAACTAAATTCTTGATTCAAAGCTTGTGCCATTTTTTTTTCCTTTTTAATTCAAAATGACCCACAGTTCAAACACACTCTTTCAGAGAGGCTCTTGGTGATGTCAACAGGACTTTTGGTTAAGAAAGGAAAAGAGACATTTGTTCTTAGGGCAAATAGCCACTACAACGAGTTCTGCTAAACAAAACTGCATGCTGGGAAGTACAAAAGAGAATCATTATTAAGGGATCTGTTAAAACCAATATGGGGCCTAACACCCCATGTTGGGACAAGATTTTTCTGTCACTAGAATAACTAAAGAAAGTCTCATTTTTAGCAGTGCTTGAGAGGTACTGGAGACAAGAATTTAGTCACACTTCACTTGGACTCCTCAGGAATGTCTTTGTTTAGTTTAATACAACTGATTTCAGTTGTGATGAGGCAGAACCCATACCTGAATGGAACAAAAGTAGCCTCAGAAACCTGAAAGAGGATTTACATTTTATGGTTTTTGACCTTCTGGCTCCTAGGAGGAATGAATCATGCTCCTGTGAGACATGACCTAACTTCTTCTCTTCTTTGGCTGGAACTGTGGAACATAGGCTTTGCAAGTATTTTATGTTTAGAGTTTTTTAAAATTATACACACACACACACATATAAAGCCTATGTATAGGTTTTTTTTACTTTTTTTCTTGGACATTTTCTTTCCATTTTGGTGAATCTTGGTGCTGTTGCTTGATGAGAGCTGCTAGTCTGACCTGTGATTTCCAAATGCCAGGTCATAATGGAAGGGCAACATATGAGAGTTGTGGAAATGCACAGAAAACTGCTGTGCAAATTTGGATCAAGTGTCCTCAGACATTTAAGTTCTGTAAACTGTATGTTGGTGAGATAAACACCAGGAATGTGAACAATTATATTAGGGTTGAAAAGGAGTTTCAACCTAAATGCTAAAAGGAAAATTGGGTGAACAGATGCTCTTACTATCAAGATGATTAGTTTTAATAGTGATGTATGATAAACTGTAGCTATCTAGTGACTTGTCTGTGTAAGACAAGACACATACAACATACATAAAGCACAGCTACAATAAGGGGCAGCACTGCAGGAAGGGAGGGATAGATTTACTGACCCAAAGTATGTATATTCGTCTTACCTTGAAAGGAATATGAACTAGATGACTTTATCAAGTCCAAACTATTTCTATTTAAGTCTATGAATTTTTATTATTTTCAGTGCTTTTTATGGGGAAGGGTAGAAAAGTGCTTTAACTGCAAACTTGTCTTTTTGATTGTGCACATCATGTTACTTTGGTTGAGGAAACCTAATAATTTCACTGGAGAGCAAATATATTGTTTGTTGTTGCTAGTACTTCATGAAGTTCTGAACATAAATAATGCTAATGAGTTCGCATGGGATATTATCTGCTAATAAATTCAGTAGTAGAGTGAGTGTCACAACTACAATTACTGAAATAACATATGCTGAAAATAACCTAATTTGGAAAAGGCAAGATGGACTAGTGATACTGTTATCCAGTTCCATGTGATCCAAATCCACTGGTCCTATTATGGTGCATTGTTCTTGTCATACTTTGTTGAATATGATGACTGCTGAGACTCTTGGATTATCTGTGTGACTCCCTGTATTTCCTGAGTGGATTCCATGTGGAGGTACTTGGGATTTTCTTGCATTCTGTTTTTCACTTTTTTTTTTCCAATTGAGATAGTAGCTCACTAGAAAGTTGTACAGTGGTGCATGAAATAAGAAGGGAAAGTGTCTTGAGCAAATTTGATGTTTCAAATGTCAGTATAAAATATAATGCCACTAGATATGACATTGTCTTTCCAAGCAGCAAGGGCTTACATTCAGCACTGTCCCATTCATACCTAAGGGAAGACATGTTCTCTGCACCAAAAGAAAGAGTCTGAAGGGCTTTACAGCTAAGATAGTGAACCCAGTATTGAGGATTCAGGCTTGCATGCTACAAATAAAATTGCCTATAATTTTGCTAGTTGGGGTAAAAATTTGTAAGGGAGCTGAGTCTGTATGATCCAAGGGCATAAGCCAATCACTGACTATCTGAAACTGGCAAGAGATTCACCCCCACAGTAGGGGGAATAGTTCTGCCAAACTGACCACTGAAGGGCTTTTATCCTTGCTTCAGAAGCACTCAGTCCTGTTTACTCTCTGAGCTGGGATAGAACATGTGTTGATTTCCGTTGATCAGCCACTGGTCTCATCTGTTCTGCCAGCTTCTGTGTGGGAGTCATACTGGTAAAACAATGACACTGTGTTTTCAAAAAATGTCAACTTATATATGTTTTGGCTGTGGGGGCTGAGAAGTACCTTGAGTGATTTATACAAGATTGGACTGAAAGGTGTAAAAATAGCCAGGGCTGAGAACAGCCCTAACAAGCAGCACTTTCTGGATATGGAGTTGCAAGGCACAAGCCAAAAACACATGGCTGGGGAGTTGGAGGTCCAAGGCTCCTAGCTCCTCTGTCTCATGTTTTCCTCCCCTGTTTTAGTACTAGTATGGGGTCTAGCAGTAAATCTGACCCTGATTAAAGGATATTTGGCTAATCACATGCTTCTGGGAGTAGACAAGAAACAAAATAGGAAAAGTTGGGTCTGCTTCCTAATCTCATCATAGCCTGTGCGGGCCAGTAATCAGCTTTAGGTCAAAATCAGCAGCAGAGTACTTTTCCTTCCATGCTGGCTCAGTTCTAGTGGCTGATCATCAAAAGTGCAGAGGCAGGATCATGTGCACTCCCTTATCCTGCGCTCTTGTTTCTCATGGCTTGTGTTGCTTTGCAACTGCTGTTACCTTTTGGGGGCTGCCCTTGTCGTAGGGGAAGGCATCTGAAATCCTCAGCCCCCACCCCTGTCTCCCTGCTTGGCACAAGGCATGATCCTAGTCTAAAACAGAGGGTCTTGTCCAGAGGTAATTTTAGCTCCCACCCCTTCATCCATTGCTTATTAAACTCTCCACAGCAGTGTCTGGTATCTGTGGATTTGCACCTGTAGGAAACAGTATGAATTAGTATCAGATGAGGACATTTCAGGATGTATTCTTGGGACTTTTGCATAGAGGAGACTCTAAAACAAAGAATACCATAGCAAAGAATAAAATATGTTCTTGCTCTACTGTTGTTTTTTGGTGGGTTTTTTTTTGTTTTTGTTTTTGGTTTTGGTTTTTTGTTGTTGTTGTTGTTGGGTTTGGTGTTTGCCATGTGGTGTTGTTTTTTATGGATTTTTTTTGTTTGGTTTTGATTTTTTTACCACTATGAGAGACTAGGTACTGGTCTGGCTGGACTTTTGGTCTGACACAATATTGATCATCCTCAGCAGTGTTCTTAATGTTCAAAAAATACTAGATTACAAAGAAAAATAGTGTTTGCTTCAGCAGTAAAAGTTTCTATCTGTGGCAGTCAATGTTAGACAATTCTGTTTTGTTTTGTTTTGAGACCTAAAATCTCAGAGGCAATTTCATTTTGTAACTGTGGGAGGTGCTCCCACTTTGAGGGGGTAGAGGGGAATACATGGGGCCTGATTTCTCTTGTGCTGCTTTGGGCTAGGAAGCAAATTTTGCTCATAAATCTTAGGTAAAATTTTGACCACTGGAAAGAAATTCTGCATGTTTACTGCTGTCTAGGATTAAATTGGTGGTTTATTTGTATATGCGAGGTTAAATAAATACAGGCACTACTTCCAGGGTATGAATTTGCTCCTCTTACATGTATATATTTATGCAAATGACAGTCTTTTAAGTAGATATGGAGAATGTGTGGAAATCTATACTGGAAAAATGTTTATATACATTTCTGCAATCACATAAATACCTCCTACATATGCATGTACGTGTAAAATGATAGTTTATCATTGCCAAATATGTACAATGCTCAAAAACACATTCATCAATACAGGTATTTGATTCTTTTTATCAGTCCTGCCACAGAACCTATTTCCTGGGTGGGAGGAATAATGAGGGAGAAGGAGGTGCTATTCATAGAAAATGGATCACTGAAACAAAGTTTCATGAAATGTTTTTTTTCCCCACTTTTCATTAAACTTCTGCCATTTTAAAATATACATTTTTTTTTCCCCAGAAAAAGGTGTATTTTTCTAAAAGTCCTTTCTAAGCTTCTTAAATGCTACTCTTTCTTATTTCACTCTTCAAAAAGCAGCAGCAATGCTATCCCTCTTTTCAACTTCAAACTGTGCTGCTCTGTTGGTCCAGCACAGCAAGAATGCTTTGAACCTGAGTTGAGGATCTAGCTCCTTTTTTTGGAACCTTGATAAGGACTTTTTGAGAGAGCTGCAATTAGCATTTTATTTTAACCCCAGTGCATCTTTCCTGACTTGTGTAGAAGTAAACCAAACAATAATGAATATATTTACACATGTGTGGCTCCCTTGGGTCCAGCAGAGATGCCCTTTGTTCATACTTCTTGAGTTTTTTGGATCCTGTTAGCTGGACCTTTAGCCAGAGATTGTGGTATCTATGAAACTTTTCACAGGCTGCTGGCTCTGTGTGGGGCAAGCGTGAATTGACTTTGGTTTCCTCTCAGGGGTGACTTTATTCTGCACAGAGTAAAAAGATTTGGTGAATGTCAAAGGAAAGAGCCACAAGTCACATTGATCTCACTCACTAGACAGCCAGCCTCTTGGTGGCTTTTATTCTTGGTGGCCCACCTTGGCTGCAGCAGTGGGAGCTCTGAATGTCAACAAGACACCGTGTGAATTCAGGCAAAGTTGAGCTCCACAGTTGCTTCCTGCTTCGTACTTACACTTTGCCCCAGGTGATTTGACAGCGAGGGATCAAAGGCTGTAATCTGGATACGTTCCTAGATAAGGCCTTAAAGGGGGTAAATGCTGGAGTGGAAAGCAGGGGAAGTGTGCTGCTTCTTTTCCTCTGGCTATAAATAGCCAGGTCATCAGTACAAACTTCAGCTGTCTGGCATCAGCCTTTCCAGTTCATTTGTGGAACACCACTGAGCACTCCTAAGACCATTCTTTTTACTCCTTTTGTTCTAGATATTCACCCATGTCACCTCCGTGTGAGATGTGGTACATATTGCAGGTAAAATCAAAGACCCTGTGCTAGTTTTGTTTATTTTAAACACTTGGTGGTTGAGGTCTCAGCCCACAGAGAAGCACTTGCAGTACCTCAACAGGAGCAGAACCCTGGGGATCACAGCAAGTGGTCGGGGTGGGTTTTTTGTGGGGAAAACACTACTGAGGTGCTTCCATATGTGTGTCCTGTAGGAGACCAAACCACTGGTACAGCACAGGGAATAAGCTGCTGGTTTTGGTGGAAGTAGGGGTGATGAAATCAGCCAGTCTAAATGGGACAAGGGCGTGCCATGTTATTGCCACTGTGACTTCTGAAAATATCTGTGGGAAAGAAAGGTTCTTATAAACAACCTCATTAAGGGAATCTCTAGAAATAAAAATACCTTAAGAAGCAGAGAATTGTAAAGTTAGCAGCATCTTCATTTTCCTTGAAACTGTATCTTATCTGTTCTTCTCCCAGCAATTAAATATTTCCTGGTCTATAAATAGCTTTGTGTTCACAACACACTTTTTAGGCAGTAACTTGTCCAGATATCCTGTACTAAGAGAAAACCCTTCAAGTGTGAAGGATTTGTTAATGGAAATTGGTTCAATAAAGCTTCCCTTTCCACCCTTGTCCCCCTCCCCACCAGCACATGCATAGACTAAGCAGGGGCTTGCTGCCTCTCTGTAGTAATGTGAATTTTGAGTTGTTGATAAATAGAAGCAGGTTCACAACTAACATCAAAGGTTTACCAGATTAAAGTCAAAGGAAGATGGGATTTTCAAGGGCTTGAGTAAACAAAAAGGTTGAGATTCTCAATTATCTCTCTAATACAAGACTCAATAGGCTTAAATGAACAGAGGAACAAACATGCCCGTTCTGCTGACCGCCACACTACTGGGTTGCTTACTGTAAGTCAGTTAAAGGCTACATAAGGAGTGAAAGATAAGGCAAATAGGTTTGCCTGGAGAGTGAGAGATCACTAAGAAAAGGTGACTGTTGTGTTTGATGTAGTAAGAGGTGGAGGAAAAACTAGCTATGGCTTAATGGGCACAGCAGATTCTGAGACATATGTGGCAATTATTAGTCATACTATTTGAATCCGAAAGGGCATACGTTCAAAGGACTGCTTAGAAAGGCTCAGGTTGGAAAGAGGGAGCTATTAAATCAGCTCTGCTCCTCTGAGTATATGATGGGTTTTTTCCCCCTACCCTGAATGTCTTAGGGTACATCTTGAGAAGAGTATGATGAAATTTCACAAGTTTTGCAAGAAGGATAAGATTTGTACCTATTATTATTGCAAAGGTTTTTAATTCTCTCTAAAAAAGCCAAATTTACCTGCTGTGAATATGGTTAGATTGACAATAGGACACATGTACCACCTGCTTCTATGAGATTAAGATAGTTTAAACAAAGCCACACAGAATGTGTCATAGATATTTATGAAGTGCAGAATTTCTAATCTTCTATCCACTGTTGTGCTGTCTCAGAGTAATACAAAGAGGAACCATATGAAATTAAAGATGAAGTAAAAAAAAAAGCCCAAGCACTGAATTTAACCCATCATCACATATTGCTCATACTTGAGTTTAAAACACAAAGGAGGAAAATTGTAATTGCATTTGCAATTGTGCATGAGGTGAAAGAGGTATAGCTACCTCTAAAAAAAACCCATCTCCTTCACTTTGAGTTCTGAATTTTTTATCTATTTTTTGAGACTGAGAGGGTGACTAGAAATTATTTTTATTATGAATCCTTCACACTTCTTTTGTTAAGAATACCCAAGGACATCTTTTATTTCTGTGTCAATAGAATAAGTGCATGTTGGCTGCTAGCTTAGTGTGCACACTCATACAAATTTTAAAAAGTATTTAAAGCCACATACTATTCAAGACATGATGTTCTATTGATACAGAATAGTTACAGGTAAACAAGTGTAAGCAGCTAATATTGTTTGTGCTATCACAGACCACAAAGTAGTTATTGTGCTCTCTTGATTGTATGCGAGGTCAGTGGAATTCAGTGTGCATTGAATTTTTGCCAAGAAGCAAAAATCTCAACTTTTTCCACTTCTAAGTGTCTCACAGGTTACTAAGGTATTTCACTTACCTTCTTATAGTTGTACTCAGTTTGATCTACAACATTGTCCTGCACCTGGTGCCTTAACATTTTAGAGATTTATTTTGGTCATCATATTGCTGCTGCCTGTTTTCCCAGTTTGTTGAATATAATGAAGGATCTCATACCACTGTAATGGAAATTATTTGATCTGTTCAGTGACTTGACATTGTGTTACAGTCTTATCTCTCCTATTTTTACTTAATGTTATCTTCTTCCACTAGTTCTATTTTTCTGAAAAGACTACTTTGAGGAATACAATTTTATAAAAAATTAGCACTTGGTTATACACGAAAAAAGGATTTTTTTTTTTTTTTTTTTTTTTTAATGAGAGGCTGGTAAGCCAGAGAGGGTAGAATATTCTGAGTTTATATATATAAATATTTAAAGTGGCAGCCTGGTACCATTTAAGTGTATGGGTTTGCAATCTGGACTTTCTTCCAGATTTTATATTCATTTTGTCCCAGTGATGTAAACAGGGTTCCATAATTATGTCCATGTGAGAGCACAAAGCCTCAGAGACAGATGTACATTGTGCAAAATGGAGCATGCAGCTGAATGTAACGAAGCATACCATCTTCTGAGATATTGCATAGAGAGCTAGGTTTTAGCCAGCTTACGCTGTGTGCTGCCATCCTGCATATTATTATGAAATCAACTTTTCCATAGTTTTGTTTTTTGTTTGTAAGGTGATAGAATCTTTTTGTGTTTATTATCTTCACAGATTCTGTACCAGTTTACTATGAGCTCTGTTACATAGGTCTCTAGCTGGTTTTTGAATTCTGGACGTAATAAAACATTTTATTTTGCTTGATTCCCTTTTTTACGTCTTAAGAAAATATGTGACTCCACAATTCACTGATCCCATAACAGACTGGGGTATTATTTCCAGTTGGGATGTTGAAGTGCTCAGTGTTTTAGTGAGGCAGCTGTTGGGTGCATGAGAGTTGCAGAAATGTGCTATATTCTTCTCATAGGAAGTTAGGGGATGGTATTGGGCACCACATTTTCTTGCTTTTTGTCTTTTGTTAGTTTTGCACTGCCCATTAACAAAGCTTTGTATCAACAAAGGTAAAATGTGAGGTGTTGTCTACTTTGTCTGCAGTCCAGCAACACAATCTGCTGTAGCAGGCTGTTCTCACCCTTTGCCATTATATCATTGTTGCTATGGTGAATTAGGAAAATGCTGGCTATTAACTTGATGTTGAATGAGACATTCTCATCTCAATGAGTGGAGATTTACCCACATAACTCTCCATAATGTGGAGGTGTAGACTCTTGTCTCCCATAGAGAAAGCTCTGTAGTTTACAGGGCCCTTTGAAACAGCTGTGGAGAGATCCTGTGTCACTGTCATGCCAACCAAATGGATGATTTTTTACTTAATGAGAAGAAATAATTCAGAGACCTGCCTCTTTCACCTGGAAAGGGAGTGAAAAATAGCTCAATCTGTATTTTCATGTTCATTAGGGTTCCATGCAATTACTAATGAGAAATGAACTAAAATTACAAATTAAGCAGGTAAACTGGCTGCAATTTGGTTTCCATATGAACATACTCCTTTTGGATTGCTATTGCCAAAGCAGTAAAATAAAGCTAAAACCTCCACTAGCCTTTTTTGACATTTCTCATACCAGTCTGGAAAGTGCTAACAGTTTCATGTCAGTTATGTGCTAATGATGGCAGCATGCAAGCAGTCAGCAAGTGGGAAGACTCTCATAATTTATGGAGGGAAAGCAAACCATCCACATGTTCCCCTCCATTATGTGGAAGAGCAGCTCAGTTATTTCTGTGTCTCTGTTCTTCACCTACTGCTGGTGACAGAACTCAAGGTAGGTAGAGGAGGAGGCAACCAGATAGTTGGAGGAGGATGAATGCTATGCCACTTTCTGAGAGAAGGAGATTGTGAAGGCATGAAGTGGTGCAGTATTATGTTTTCAGTGATGCCCTGCCTACAAGGGGCAAAATATGACCAGACTCTGGAGCTGAGCTGAAAAAAAAAAAAAAAAAAAAAAAAAAAAAAAAAAAAAAAGTGTTTGTGACTCTCTTGGGAATCCAGGCTAAGCAGAAAGGACAGATTTTTTTGTCCGTAACAGTTTTGAAGGTTGGGCAGTATCATGGTGGAAGCTGTATTCAGTAGCTCTGTCTCAGAACCTAGACAGGGTCCTCCACTACATTCCTGCATGTCTCCATGAGGGGTCAATCACAGCAATCTTGTCATTTTGTGAGAGAAGGGATGACTTATCCTGAAAGCAAGATTTTGTCTGTTGCAGTGGTTTATAATGCCTGTTACGAACTGCACACTTCAACTGAGAACTGTGTTTAATAATAATGACCCGTAACATTTGAAAGGAAGCCACAGAGAAACAATGATAAAACATGAGAGAAGATGGTGTCTGTTTCTGCACAAGTCAAGTGTGTAAACGGTGAGCCTTAATTAGCTGTGGCAAGATGACTGTTGCACAAGTTAACAGAAGGTTCAAGGAGCATCTGCTTCTCTTGTTCTAACTGACACAACAGATCTCTTACATTGCAAAAGAGATGGTGCAGATGCTTTAAGTTACAGAGCAGAGTCTGCCACTCAGACAGATGTCACCCTTCACAAAAAGAGAAACTTCAGACATGGCTTTTCTTATAATTGAAAAGCATTGTCAGCTTGGCAGCTCCTTGTATGTTTAAATGACAGATATTCATACTAGTTGAAAATGAACCCTGCTCAGCAGACATTGGCAATGTTTTGTTATTTCCCTCTTTCTCATTTCTAAAAGGATAGTAGATCATTTCTGTTCATTAGACTTGATAGGAATTAGGCATAGAAAATCAATTCCCTCAGCCTCTTTTCATCTTGAGGCTGTCCCAGGTATTCTCTCTTGGAACTCCTTAGTAACATCAGCTGTGGTATATGAAAGCAGTACTGAAAACTGAAAACAAAAAAAGCAAATTATTTCCTAGACATGCCAGCATCCTCTTTTGCCCATTTCTCTTGCTAACATCATCTTCTTTCTGGTTGTGCCTATCCAGCATGTGGGAGCAATCACACTTATCTAGGCAAAAGGAATGTTAGAGTAGCCTGGAAATACTTTCTCCCACTCTATCTCCACATTTACTTACCTATCACATCATCAGGTAGATTGCTTTTGCCATAATGCATGACTTTAAGTATAATGCTTTAGTGCTATGGTCTGCTCAATAAGGCATCAGTGCAAAGCATTATCTTTCCCATATGTATGACTAAGAACTACACTTTCTTACATGTGTAAGAATTTGTTTCAGTTTTGAGTCCTGTGCTATCTCAAGAGACAGAGTCCTGCAGCATAGTTGTCTGATGAATGGTGCTGTGTGGAGAAGCAAAATGAGACAAAGCGGTTTTGTCATGTGAAGTTGAATTATTATGAGTTTCAATTAACAGCGTTTTTTTCTCTGTCCTGGAATGTGTAGATCTGAAATTCATGAAGATGAATTTGAATCCTTGCAGCTTTTCAAAAGCTGAATTGTTTCACCTACAGTCCAAACATTCAGGATAAAAAAAAACTGATTTGCTGTCTATGTTATTACTCATCAGCAAACAGAATAACGAAGGGATGAGGTGGGTCTCAATTACTTTAGGATCATTGTGTAAATTTAGTAAAAAACATTACAAAGTTAATCTTCTTGTTTAACTGATGTAATTTAGTTACATCAATTATATTAATGGCCTTTACTGCAAACTCCAATGACTCTAAAGCCAGATCACTGTCTTCTTTCAAGCCTGTGTGTGTCCAGAAGATATCAGACTTGAAAATATTGATGATGTTATCTTAATAAAGCAGTTACTAGGGTGCCTTTTTTTAGGGCTCCTCCTCCTTGGATTCTGGAGAAAGATGCCCTTTTCACTTCATTATGTAGGAAGTTTTGGACTGATTTTCACAGGATGTTGTACCCACATTTTATTCTAACAGATTGCATGAAATACAAAGAAATTGTAGATAGAAAAATATGTTTTATTTTGGTTTTAAGAAAAAAGTTCCAGTGAAAAATGTGTGTACTATGGAAAGGTAGTTTTAGATGCTAGGCAGTGTTTGTCTCTAGTACCTTGCTGCATTGAAGGTGTCATGCTGCTGTTTAAAGGTGCAGCTGCCTTATCATCCACAAGTGGAAAGCTGGAGCTGACCATAGGTAAATGCAGCTGAAGTCCAAGGGCAGTGAGCCCTGAAAGAAGATGGGCTAAAAATCCTTAAGTTTGTAAAGAAGGCATTAGGTTTGAATTTCATGTGGCTCTTTCTTGAAAACCATTTCTGTAATAAAATTGGCATCAGGAAAGGAATTTTTCTGTCTCTGAGTGTTTTGCTGAGAACAGGACGAGGAAAGCAATATTGCTACAAATTATGGCAGTGTGAATGTGTGTACTGCCAACCTTGAGCTTCAAAAAGCACAAGCCAAGCATCATAAAAATCCTGACACTAGTTCAAGTATTTTCAGCTTTTTAAAAAATTCACACATGCTCTGTTCTTAACACTTCCTTTTTACTTAAAGTTTTCACTTGACTGTGGGATCTGAGACTTCAGGAGAGATACCAAGATAAAAAACAAATATTCTTGTGGGAACTGGTAGAGTTGTCTGTAATCAAACAGCAGTGACTGTAGTTAAATAAGTTAAGTTGGTTTTCCTTTACTTGATTTTAACTATTCTGTTAGGTCAAAAGCAAAAATAAGGGAAGATATATTGCAGAATCCTTTTAACTTTAAAAAGTTCCAAAAAAATCTCAAAACTCTGTAGCATTACAAGGCAAAATGTAGACAGAGAAAGGATTAGGACTGGAAATCCTATTTCCAGCCTCTGGAAGAGAAAAAGTACATTAGTCTGGAAAGAAAGTCTGAGATAACACAGTTTTGATTTTTGACATTTAGAAATCACAGACTCTACTTGGCACCAGTCCTCAATTTCCACCTGCAGAACTCAATCAAAGGACTCCACAAAGCACAGTAACTGTTTAATTTCTAAGTCTTATTGAACAGTGTTGAGATTGCTTTAAACTCCAGGCTTTGGAAACAGTTGTGACAGCAAAAATGACCAAAAAAATGAAACAAAAAACCAAACCCCCCCCAAAAAAAAAAACCAAAAAAAACCCCCCAAAAATATTAAGGTCTTAGTATATGAAAGCATCCTGCTGCTTATTTATAAATTTTCAGTCTTGAAGGAGTTTCTGTTAAAGCCAAGCAGATTATCTGGAAAAATATTGGCTAAGGATAGTGGTTTGTATATATGTTTGTTTTAACTGATTTGGTGTCATCATAGTTTCCTTAAGGTCAATAGTTGTTTTTAAAAATAAGCCCAGATCCAGTGAGATACAGTGGCAAGAAAAGCATTTCCTAGATAAAAGTCCTTATAGTCCAAAGACTGGTATGCAGACATTCCCAGGTGAAATATAGACTTCCACTGGAAATCTTTTGTGTTACCGTTGTTTATCATACACATTATCTCTGTTTATGAATAATTTAAAGGAGTTCTAGGGGATTCTTTAGCTATAATAAATGTTATATGTGTGACAGGATGTAGCCTTTAGACTTACACAACTTTTTGAAAATTGTAATATTTTCAGGCCAGCAGGGGAGAGGCTGAAAATCCTGTTTCCAGAAAGGTTCATGAGAGTTTTACTTTTGGCTGTAGAAAAATCAAGATGTTTCTCAAGAATTTCTGAAAAATCTCAGTATTCTTCTTCATCCACCCCCCCTCAATAATTCATAGTTGTTAAAAATGTATCATAGAATCATTAAGTTTGGAAAAGACTTCCAAGGTCATCTAGTCAAACCTTTGATCAAACACCATCCTGTCAAGGAAACCGCAGAGCTCAGAACAATTTCCAGATGTTTCTTGAACATTTCCAGGGATGATGACTCCACCACTTCCCTGGGCATCCTGTTCCAATGCTTAACCAGCCTTTCAGAAACTCTTCCTGATGTTCAACCTAAACCTGCCCTTTTTCTCTTCCTTGGTGGTAGTGTTTCCCCATGTCTAATAAAGGATGGAGATTTTCTCCTTTCGTTGTTAATGTATTTATAAAAACATTTTTTATTATCTTTCACAGCAGTGGCCAAATTGAGTTTTAGCTGAGCTTTCACCTTTCTAATTCCATCTCTACATGATGTAATGATGTCCTCGTATTCTTCTGGAGCTGCCTGTCCTTTTCCAAAGGTCATAAACTCTCTTTTTAAGCCTGAGTTCCAATGAAATCTCCCTGTTAAGCCAGGCCAGCCTTTTTCCCTGCAGGCTCATCTTGTGGCACACAGGGGCGTCCTGTTCCTGTACCCTTGAGATTTCCCTTTTAATATATCTCCTTCCTCCGCTGTCCCTTCTGAAGAGCTTGTATCCATCCATTGCACCATTCCAGTCATGTGAGTCGTCCCACCACATTTCCATGACTGGGACAATATCATACCTTTCCTATTGCACCATGGCTTCCAGCTCCTCCTGTTTGTTACCCATACTGAGAGCATTTGGTATAGAATTTTGTCATTTGCCTTTTGTCTGATTTTTGCAGAGAAATAACTTGTAGCTCAAAATATGGAGTGTGTGAAGGGTAGGTTTGGCACAGTCATGTGGATTATGTGACTAGTTGCAAGTTACCCTGCAGAATGAAATTTAACTGGAGACTCCTAATGAGCTCATAGGGAGAGGGATGTGGCCCATATTTTTCAGTATCTAATGATGCTATTAAACTTGCCTTACAAAGGTAGCTAGACAATTTACATCTGATTTTATGGTCTCTAGATAGGTAGTTATTTTGTAGGTCTATATTCTCCTATTATCCTATATGGCCTATAGACAGATATAATACCCATTATTATGACCTTCAACAGCAGCCTGGGCTGCAGAGACTGTACAGTATTAGAGTTTAGTATCTTAAGAGGCAGAGAAAGGTAAGTATCAATAAAACCCCAGAACTTCATGAGAACCGATTTCATTTGAACTCATCAGCTGTTAGGAGGGATCCCAAATGTATCTGCTTTGGAGGCCAAAGGATTTTGGAAGTGTAGGAAGACTTTGAGGCAGCCTTGAACTTGAGAAAACAAAGGATTCTATAGGCGTGGTAGTAGCAAGCAGAAATGCAAGGATAATTCAAGCCCGCTGCTGAATGGCTTTGGCAAGTTAGGTCAAAAATGTCACAGAAAAGGTTCACAGGCCTGATGTCTTCTTTGCTTTGGTCTTAGCTAAAGTTAGGTGCAAGTTCCTTTGGCAGGAAGCACTGGCAAAACAAATGGCAAGCCACCAACAGTAGAGTAGGATCAAGTTACAAATCTCTTGTGAGAGCTGGACACATACAAGCTGGTAAAATAAGACAGAATAAATGACTGGAAAAAGCCAGAACAGATTTACCAAGGTTAAACTGTGCTCCATTGTCTTATATTATGAAACAACTTAGTCAGTAAAGGATGGGAGTATTTTGAAGAGCATCTACCATAATTTTAGCAAGTCATTTGTCATGGTCTCCCACAACACCTTTGTTTACAGCCTGCTGACACCTAACCCACTTCAGATAAATGGCACAAATTGTGTGGAGAACTGGCTAGGCTGCTGAGCTCAAAGCTGTTGTTGGCTTATGGCTTAAGGTCAGATTTGGAACTAGCCACATGTGGAGTTCCTCAGAGATCAACACTGAGTTTGATAGTGTTCAATATCTTTATAAACAATTGGTGTGAAAGGCTTGAATACACTTGTGCTAGGCTTGCTGATTGTGAAAGACTGGGAAGAGAAGTAGAACGTGAGAAGGAAAAGCCACCATACTGAGGCACTGAGAGTCTGAAACCTGGCTCAACATGGTTTTAAAGGAGATGAGTGTGAAGTTTTGATCCATCAGTTCAGGAGAGATTGAAAAATGAAAGAAGGTTTGGTGAATATGTCACCAAGATGATTTGACCATTAGAGAGCTTGATGTATAAAGGAAGTATAAAGATATTTGGTTTATTCAAGCTAGGGGAGTGAAGGCTTTGTCTGGCATGAATCAGTTTTCCAGTCTCTAAAAGGTAGTTATAGATAAAATGGGAGAACACTCTCATAACTATGCAGTGATAATCTTATCACAGGCATAAGCAGTGTCAGGGCACCTCCCTCTGATTACGGCAAGACAGAGAACCATGAGAACCTATGTGTTGACAGAGAAATGGTAAGATCCTGTTCCCTGGAAATATTAGACCTGATTCACACATACCTGCATAACCTGATACAAGGCCCTGATTTCAACAGAAGGTTGGATCAGATGAATTTTAACCCCATATGAGATGTTTCAGCATCACTCAAGCCAGATGAGTTGTGCACACACATACACAGGCAAAAGCTGGATTTACTCTTAATACTTTGGGATTAGAGTCAAAGTAAATGCATAATACAGGTGTATTATTGTGCAAGCTGGGCAAGACTGATATTAAGGCTTCTGAAGAGCTGGCTCAAGCCATTTTTAAGCTGGGCTGAAAAAGTTATCTTTTTCATAACAGCCAGCTTAAGAGCTACTATTTTCTTACTTTTTTATCATTAATGATACTGGGAACTGTAATAAGAAGTAATAAATAATCACTCATATCCAGCATTCTACAGGAAATTGAAGACTGTGGGATTTGATCTTGTTGGATTCCCTTCATGTCATTGTCTGAAAGACCCATGTTGTCATTATTGGAAGAGAAGATACTGGTGAGAGATAAAATCCATGGTGTTGATACTTACTAATGAAATAGGTTTAGTGACCCACTACAGAAAAGACCTTGAGGGACATGAACGTTGTCTTGTCCCAAAGAGATGTGTGGATTAGTGACTGTCAGAGACAGCTAGGAACTAAATGTGTGGTTCCTTTTTTCTGACATTATGACAGGCACAATTTGTTACAGTGACTTTATCTTGTACTTTGGTGCTCAGAAATGGTGTACTCGTACTCAATAGTAATAAGTAAAAATAATAATAGTAATAAGTGAAAATAAACCTTATTGCATAGCTGGTTTTGTCTAGGAAGGAAACATTTTATATTGAGTAGTTTGCAATACTGCATAATCTGTGATGAAAGAAAATGTGGGTGGAAATTGTTTCACTTAGTTTAATATTTCAGTAGCTGTGTCACTGGTGTGTGGTGGTGGGGTTTTTTGTATTTTTCTTCTTAAGCCTAGAGCTGAAACATTTATCTGCACAAGTGTGCTGAGCATATATCTTTGAATATGGTATCAATATGTCCTGACCCAGATGAAAGCTTCTTAAGTCAGTTTTTTGCTCAATCCTGTTTTTGCACATTAGCTGTGAACAGGATTATTCTTTAGTCTGTCATTCAAGCTGTTCAGAGAAAAAAAAAGAAAAAAAAAAAAAAGAAGAAAAGGAGAGGGGAGAGAACAGATTCTGAGTTTTTCTGTCTGACAAGGGACCAGCAGGATGGTGACCCAAACTTCCCACACTACAAAAAACTACAACTGCTTCTAATACATATTACAGAGCATCCAACTGACATACTAGAAAACAGCAAAAAGAAATTTTGGATATTTTTCCACCTTTAATGAGAACCGAAACACTCATTGGGGTGTAATTGTAGCATTACATTTAAAGACATCTTCTAGAGGAGCACTAGCACAGAATTGTCTTGACCTATTCCTGCCTCCTGGGGCTTGTGTGAAAGGACTTTCTTAAGTCTGCTTGTGATTACCCAGGCTGTTCCAGTAAGGGAGAATTCAGTGCTATTGTGTAGCAGTGGATCAATAACTCTGGAAAGCAGAGACAGACTTCTGTTTATCCCTGGGATGTATTTAGTGATGGCCCTGACAGGCCAGATTTCCTTGTGATGTGTCAGTTTGCCTTGGTGGTCATCCTGAGATTTATTTCCTGAAGGGTGAAGACAGAGTTTAGTCATCTTTAATTTTGGTCTGTATGTGGGGACCAGGATCTGCAGTGAGTGAGAATTTGAGCCAATTGAAGCAATGGCTTTTGTGTTGGTGTAATAATAACTGAATATTTAGAACTGTGCTGCATCTCAGGCTCTGAGGAAGGATGAGAGATGAGCTTTTGGGGACACTCCATATCTGTTGTACATGATTCAGCTTGCTACCTGGTCAGCATAAGGCAAAAGCCTGTGGCTTGGCCTCTTTCCTTTTTAGTGGTTGCAGCTCATTCCCTGTCATGGGAAGTCCTTCAGACAGGCTCAAAGTCAGGGCTGCACCCGAAGGCCACCATTAGGACACTGAAATGACACCATTCCAGCATGGTACAAAGCCACCCTCTCCTGCACGGCTCTGATGTTACAGGCATTTCCACTCTGGAACCAGGGTTTGTCAATTTCTATTCAGAACTTTAAAACATGGTTTTACTTATCTCTCTCCTTTTTCCACATATCCAGGCTGAGGACCTGTAGGTATTCAAACTGTACTGCTTGGTTCAGCAATTAAATGCAAATGGTTAATTCCCATTTCCCCTGTATGGCTTTGTCATTCACTGTAGCAGTAAAGCTGTCTGAAGTATTTCACTCTGCCCTGTTTTGTCTTCAAATGGACAGGAGTCCACCACATAGCAGAAAGAAGTAAAGTTACTTGCCATAAGACTCTCTTTATCAAGTATATTTGGCACTGATCAAATTTAACTTGTGGCAAAAAGAACACTGAATTTTCTTCAGCAGACAGCGAAGTTTCTTCATCTCATTTTTCTCACTGCAGAGAGTTTGTTTTATTCCTCCTTTGTCTTCAGTACTGATCTCTTTCATCCTGATATGCAGGATGAAAGTATGCATCCTGATTTGTTCTGCTGAAGTAGCAGGGGATTTCAGCATCCTGACTCTGCAATGTATTATGCCTGACTTCTGTTTGGATGTGTGGAAAAGGACATTGCACAAGGGGCCTCTTCCCACCAGAATACTCCACAGGGGGCTTGGTGTAATTGCGTTTCCCTGAGAACAAAGGCTTTTAGCTTCTTCCCCAAATATTCTGTGGAAAGATAAGTTTAAGGCAAATGTTCTCACCACACCGACCAAAGGAATTGTTTAACTGTGGAAGGAGCCTTGAACAGCTCTCCTGAAGATACAGATACCTTTCTATGGTACCCCTTTTCTGCATGATTTTGCCTTTGAATTTCTGAGTGGTCTGAAGCAATTCTTCCTTATTCCATCTGAGACCAGAATTTCATTGGCTGAATTAATGTCAAGCATAGGTGATTCTTGTTCTGGATGAAGTGATGCACTTTCTTTGTCAGAGAAAAGCAGCAATATGATTATTAATAAATACAGAGATTTAACAAGGCTTAATAGTAAATGTGACAATGGTTAGAGAAATTAATTGACAAGGTCCATTTGATTATCATAGAGGACAAGGTCAGGCAAAAGTATCAGGAAGACCCTCTGACTGAGTCATAAGGTTCAGAAAGGACCCCCTTGCATTTTAAACTCCTTCTCAGAGGGGAGTTTATATGTATCTGGATCCAGACAGCCCCAGGCTTGGTCAATGCTTTGTGGCTAAATATCCACAATCAATACTTTGTATTAGTTAGCTAAGATTTCCGAGTTTACCATGCTAGTAATCACTGAGAATCTGTTGCAGCAAGGAATCTCAGCCTCAAAGAGTAACCTTGAGAGGCATCAGTAGTCAAGGGTGGATCCTGCAGTGCAGGAGAGCGCAACATGGAATGTCTGTTGTTGTGTAGTAACAGAGTTACAGACATACTTTCAGACTGACTACAGAAATTAGTCATTCTTCCAAACATGGCTTGAGTCAGGCTTTGACCAGCATTATGGTTTGGGGAAGGAGAGTGTGTGTGTGGGGTGGCTGTTGTGTTACCTGTCTCCCCTGAATCCGCTATGAGTCAGATGCAGTCATCCGAGCCAGACACATTCGTTGCCATCAGTACTAGTGGTGATGGGTTTATCAGAGTTAGAAAAATAAAGGTCAGTTTGGGCAGCTCGGTCGAGCACACCACCACAATTCTGAATGGGTCTGATACATGAAACACTATAAAGAGATCATTCAGCTTCATGTGTCTTAAAAATTGTGATATCCTGCATGAAGTACCAATAACATCAGTCTCTCTTCCCCTCATTTATCTTGCAGTATGGAAAATGCATTTGTCCTAAAATAATTCCATTTTTTAAAATCTGAAAATGTAGAACTAGAACTTGGTCTAAATCTTGAAAATTTTCAGACTTTTAAATTGGAAATCCCCACATCAAACAAAATTATGAGACTTTTTATCCTCATCGATTTTTTTTCTACAAAAACACCTGTTGAAAGATTTTATAGAGTATTTTAGAAATTATGTTTCCACATAACTGATTATAGAAATCTATGTTATTCAGTCAGAATAGAATATTCTCTATTATATCAGCAAAAAAGAAATAGCACCAAAGGAATATGAATGACTTTAATACAATACAGAGTAGTTAATAAATAGTATCTTCCAGGAAGTTGAAATCCTCCACATCCTGATATTTAAATTTTCTTATATTCATATAACCAATTCTAATAATTCTTAGGCAAAATTTCAAATCATTGTATGAGCACTTACTTGGAGTCTTTCAGACAAATTCCCTTCTAGCAATTTGGAAGCTTTTCATAACAGGTCAGAAGAATATTCTCCAGCAGCATCAGATCTACTAAAAAGGTAGAACCTTTTTGAAAGAACCTTGTCTTTTGCACTCAGCAAGAAAGTTGTATGGTGGGGAATCAGACTGCAGAGGATCATGCACCAAGATCCTAACTCAATTTAAGTAATGTGATTTGGGGTTGATTTTGGAAAAGGCTCAGCATCTGCAAAGCTGTTGAATTTCAGCTGGCATTTTGCTCCTTGCTTTTGAAAACTGCAGAAAGCCTGCTAGGTCATGCAAATAGAGAGCAAGGTACCTAAGATCAATTTGTAAGGTCATGATTTGGGAGTACTCACGGGTAGATGTGGGTATCCAGATCCTCTTTTTATGTCAATAACCAATAAATAAGCCTGTGTTTTGCATAATGTGACACAATGCTGGAACATTAGCTCTGTAGGTTAAAAATGAATGCAAAATGGAAAAATCCTAAGTGAGACTTTGCTTAGAGTATGCCACTGTTTCTCGAGCTAAAAAAAACCTAAACCAAGCCAAAAGCAAAAAAGCAAGCCTATCCCCCCAAATAGATCAATAAATAACCCAACTAAAACTCCAGAGCTCTTTCATGCCATTTATGTCACAGGCATTACCACTCAATATTAAGTGGTGTTATGTTGTCTGACATCCTTCTTTTATTAACATGTTCTTCAATAGTGTAAACCATCAACCAGACTTTACATTTTTCTTTTCAAAATAAATCGTGTTATTTCTGCACTGGCTCAGTATGAAATGATGCAGATATCATCGAGATAAAGGACAAAAAAGCTTTAAAAAAATTGTTTGGGAAACTGCAAAATGATAGAAAATATGTAAATTCTGAGGTAATATAGGAACCTGTCAGAACACACAGAGTTTTCACTGTTTGTATTCCTGTCATGATTTTTTTTGTATCTGTGCCTAAAGAAAGTATATAGCTGTTTCATAACATTCAAATACAAGGAAGGGTGAGGGATGAAATCCAAATCTTACCTCTGGAATTCCTCGCTTTTCTGCATTTATGCTGGGTTTTTAACTTTATTATGAAGTCATTACAGTTTATCATGCCAATAGCTATACAGGGAGTGTTAACCACAGACCTCTGACAGAATAAACCATGCATTCACAGTAAGTATCACACTAAAAATTCTATGAAAAATTAAGCACATGCATGAAGTGCTTCTTTCTTTAAGCAACAGTTCCTGCTTCCTCAGCCTTCTATACCCAAAGGCACTTACGCACACTAGGCTGAGTACATTCCAACTACCTTATAACCATGCTGGAAAGAGAGAACCATATAAAACAGTTACCAACAGCTGGTTCCAACGTGTTTGTCTCTCATCTTACTTAGACAGATGAGAGTGATCAAAATAGAATTAATTTTCAGATAGGCTATGTCTATATAAGCAAGTGAATCTGCAGAGAAAAAGCCTGTGGCCACCCTGTGTTTGTGGGGAAGGTGGGGGAAGTTCCTTCATACCATCTCTGAAATATGTCTTCTGGCTTAATTTCATCTTAAAGGGGATACAGATCAGCAGCTCTGAGACTGTCACCTGAAGTGAGGCAAACAGAGGATTGAGACCTTGGCTTCAAAAGTACACTCTGGCCCACACACAATCAGTGGTGGCAGACTTACCATTGCAGACTGCAGGTTTTTGTGTAGAAAAGATCCAAAGACTAGCATTCAAAGTAGTAATCCAGTGTCATAACTTATTTTAAAAATTTGGACTCCTTAGAATGATGTTGACAAAAGTTAAGGTTGACATGAATATGACATGGCCTTCTGGGATGGACTTGCAAGGCAGATGAGTCAGGTTAAAGCAGCTGATGTGATTTGTATCTGGTAAATGTTTGACATGGCTTTGCTGCAATGTGCTGGTACATTTCTTGGCGTGGTTTAGGATCTTGTCCAGTGAAAAGTGATTTTCCAGGAAATTGCCATAAATTTAGCACAGTGTTATTATGGTGTCTTTAAAAATGAAATGGAGGAAATTGCCATACATTTAGTACGAAGTCATTATGGCGTCTTGCAAAATGTAATGGAAATGAACCTAAATAACTGGTCTATAAAGCTACTTCTGAAACATTCAGCTTTTTACAGAGACTGAAATGATTTCTGGGAACTTCCATATTGTGTAGGGCAATTTGTATATCCACTGTAGTGTTTTTAATATGTACTTCAGAAGAGTAGCTACTATAATAGTAAAATATATTTTGTTTTTCATTTTTTTTTAGCTGTTGTACCTTTCCATTAAGTTGTACTTATGCTTAGACCATGATAATTTATATTCTTTTCTATTGCTCTTGGAACTAGAGCCTCAGCTGTGTAACATGAGGACAACCTATTGAAATATCTTCGGCCAAAGCATTATCTTGCTTTTAAACACCCTTTTTGCTTTTCTTGCTCTCTTGAGGAATTGAGGAATTAGAGGATTATGGGATAATTCAGAATTAGAGGGTGCTCTGGATGTCCAACCTCCTATTATTAAAATTAGTAGTAATTTTTATAGTGTTATTTAAAAACAAAGATGGAGATGTGATACTTTTTCTTCAAAACTACCTAGCTGTATCACAGTGTTTCAGAGAAGTTCTGTGAAGTACTATCTTCTCTCTTCTTAAGAAAACTGTGCATTTCCATTGTTGGATTTTAAGAAAATCAATCTGCTTACCTTATCTGCTTACCTTAGAAGGTGACTGTCACGATCTGAACATATCTATGTGGACAAAACCATGGTTCTTTAATCCTGGCAGAAGAAAAGTGTAGCAAGATCAAGTGTCCAGAAGCTGAAATCAGATAAATTCAGATTTTCAAAAGGCAAATATTAATCATTTATATATTTAATCATAATAGCAGTTTATTGAAGGATACTTTGAATAATATATCAAATGAAGTATTAAAATCAAAAATAGTTATCTTTTGAAAACAATGTCCTCTAATTTAGAAGTTGTGGACTGATGTACAGATTTTTGCACTTAAAATCAATCGTCTATGCTAGGAAATTGGTGTGGATAATCAGAAGCATCTCTTATGTGCATCAACGTTGCAAAAGTCTTATTCTCTCTCTATGCATAAGTGTCTTATTAGTGGCTTTTCTGTTGAAATTCCATATTGTTCCTGAATTTCAAGCTGGTTTTAGGACCCTGACAATCATTATAGAACAACTGCTGTCCTGGGTTGTAGTATAAGATATGCACAAAGTATTCTATCACCATCTTCATGAACTGTTGAATCCAATTGCTGAAGCAGTGTTCTCCCAGGCCCTCTTCTGTTAATGTGTCCTCTGTTAATGGCCCATCAAATGCCTGCTGCATGACTCATAGGTAACTCCCTCTGGGAGTTATCTCTCTTTAATGGGCCATCAAGGACCCCCTGTATGACTCATTATCCCATTGTGAGATGCTGAGCCCAGGGGGAGGAGCCAAGCAGTCTCACCTGGGTATAATCTGGGATTTGGGACAGTACAGGCAGCCCTTACCCACTGGATTCCCAGAGGACCGGAGCTACCAGACCTTTCTATGGGATCACTGCTTCTGGAAGACCCCCCTCATCTGGACTGCTTTCATCATCCTGCTCAGGTTGTATTCTGACTCTGTCAGTGGTCTCTTGTATTATTGCATGTATTTTATTTTATTTTATTTTACCTTTTTTTTTATTATTATTAAATTGTATTTCCGACTTGAAGCCTCTCACTCGTTTTGCTTTCAAACCACTACAACTGCAAACACAGTTGAAATTGTGGGAATGATAAGCAAAGATATATGGATCACCTGAGATATAAAACATGCTTTGCTAATTATTGTGAAATTCAGCAGACTAGAAGAGCTCTGAGCTGTCTCAATGATCACAGCCATGCTTTGAGTGCCAGACCACAGTGTTAGACAATAAACAATAAAGGGACTTTCTTTGGAATTCTATCACTGGAACTGGCGATGTACACCTGGATTAGCAACTGGAAGAGAAAACAGTTGTTTGACTCAACCAAGCCTATGAAACTGCATTCTCACATAGGCTGTGGCAGAGTAAAACAGCTGTTTTAAGTATTATGGACCTTGGGAGATGTAAGGTCTCTTAGTTCTGCCTTTTGTGCTTGGGAAGTGGGAGATAGAAGGCTGCTGAGGAGAGAGACTCATGGTGTGTCTTGGGGCACTTTGGAAATGGTGGCAGTACTCAGGGCTCTGCATAGTCACATTTTGTGAAATAAAAGCCATCTGAGTAGTGGTGGTAACAACTCACTCAAACCACTCTGATGAAAGAATCAAAACTCTGGTAAATTCCATGAACCTGTGAACGAGTCTGGGTGAGTTTTTGTGTGTATACCCATCTTGCACTGTAATGGCGCAGGCCTTGTTGTGTTCAGGTGATTCATAGACCAGACTTCTTTCAAAGTTGACTGCATGAAGGAGTGTGTGAGTAAGAACACAGTCTGATGGCCACAGCCAAGGATGCCATGGTTATGAGTAGTGAGCATAAAGATACCTTTAAAGTCATAAGCCTTCGGAAGTTTCTGATATTGACTCACCAGAGGCTTTGTCTAGCTGATATTTCCCATATGGTGGGCTGCTGTCAAATCAATGAAGCTGTGTGGGAAAACAGTGGATCCTTTAGCCTTGCACCTATACCCATTTCTTATCAAAAGAGAAGAACCTGACTTCAGATTATCAGACAAAAGGAGAAAAATGGAATATTCTTATTGTAGGATAATAAAAATAGTATTAAATTAGAGAAAAACTATGTTTGCCTTTGCAACTGACATGGCCTGGTACAAATGAATCTCTGGAGTGAAACTCTTCTCATCATTCTTATGTTTGCAGCGAGGTTCCTTTGTATTTTTGTCAGAATGCATTAGTTGTGCTTTTGAAGTGCATCTTCTGACTTAATTTCTTCCAAAAGGAATTGTTTCCATTTGGTCCCATCAAATACTTTTTAAAACCACACGTACATACTTGAGAAAAATATTAGAGGATGAAATTTGGAGTTAGTCTGGTTCCCTCCTGTGCCCTAGCAATGTGATCTATAAGGAAAGGTAAGATGAGCTGGCCCACCAGAAGTTATTTCACTGAAATGGATAGTATTGCTATATATTAAATTACTGCTCCATGTGAGCCTGGATGGCAGCATCTGGCTGTGGCAGACTGTCAGGCAAGGGGTAGAGCTTTTAGTTTTCTGGCAATATCTGCCAAGTGCTTGTGCTGAGCTCTGATCTGGGCAGGGGTCACTCCTGTAATTCTAGGGACTGGGTTAGAAATGGGATTAGTGCAACGATTTGAAATGCCATGTGCTGCTCATGCCAGAGGAAGCCGTCAAACTAGATTTTGTGCTGTCATCAACAGCTGTCATGACTGTTTCCTTAAGTTTGTGTTTGGAAGGGCATTTATGTAGCCTTAGAGTCATGATTATGGTTAAAATTTGTTAACACAGACTAGAGTCAGTTGTAGTGGAAGGGGCCTTAGAACTAGGTTTGACTTCATTATAGCAAGAATTATTTTTATTTTATTTCTGTGCAGAAAAGATATATTTCAGTAGTTTTAGTTTCTCTTTAATGAAACAAAACCAGAAGTTATGTCTTTGGAGGGACCAAAGGAAAGGAACAAATAAATGGTATTTTTCTCATATGGCTGATAATGACTTGTGCCTGCCATTTTTATTCCCTGTTTATCTGACCTATTAATAGAGGGCAAAATTCCAAAGAAATGTTTAATTAACATTTGTAATTAGTATTACAAAAGACCCTGCTTTATAGAACAGGCAGCCCAGAGAGGAGGGTCAGGAAAAGACAAGCTCTTCACCCTGTAATTATTGCAGCTCTCTGTAGTGCTCTCATTCATCTCATTAACATCACAGTGGGATGGTGCCACTGCAGGCTACTGGCAGGTGTCTAACTGCTTTCCTCCTGGGGAGGCTTCTACAAAAGAGGTCCTGATCTGCAAATAAGTTTGAAAGCCTGCCAGTGGAGTTCCTCATTCAAACTTCGAAGTCTCCTGCTTCCAAAACACCCTAAAGACTTTCAATTTCAATAAACAGTGGTGTTCTGGAGAAGTGCTTGCTTTTTAACTGTGGAATAGAGAGGGAAGAAATTAAGGTTTGTCTAGCAAAATATACTACTTAATTAACATGTTCCATTAAAAAAATAAAATAAGCTAGCTAGAAGGGAATTGTGGCTGGATAAAGAAAAGGAAAACCTGAGTCATCATTTGAAAAACACTGAAATGCAATCAACCCATAAAAAAGGCATCTGTCAATTTGCTGTGTGTGAGTAAAGCTTTTCTTCTTCTGGAATGTCTTTCTTCTTCAAATTAAATTAAAACAGCAATCATATCAAATGTTCTATTCAGAAAATGCTGGTATGTATTTTATGGAAAAAGAAATTTATTTGTTTTTACTTCTTTGTAAAACATATAAAAATGACATTATTCAGTCCTGTGACATTCAAGTTTTTCTTAAATCCCCAGCTCCTGTATTTACACAAGACCCCTTGCATTTGTATGAATAGTAATTAGTGAATTTCTAGCCATAGAAACATATAAGAAAAACCAAGATTACATAAAGTAAGAAAAAAAGCCCCTATAAACTTTTTCTTTTATGTTGAAGATAGTACATGATTTAAAGCCAATCTCATGGATTTTGAAGATACAGTTTCTTTTATTTTACTTTTTGGGTATGGTGTAACTGAGCTTTTTTATTACAGCTGTAAGTAATGAGGCAATAAACATTTACAATATATGGCATGAATGAAGCCAGCAAGTACTCAATATTTGAAAAAGTCCTAAATCAGGTGCACATCCCACTGATTTTAATGGAATTGCTCTTGTAACAGAGTTTGTCAGCTTTGGTGTATTGTTTACAATGATGATTAGAGGACCATTATAAATATGCATAAGAGCTAAATTAAACTTCCCTCTACTAAAGAGCTTGTATATGAAGGGATACTGAAGGTGATGTTTGGAACAGCAGTGCAAGAGTCAGAAAATGTTCACTGGAATCTTGTTGGCTGGATTACCTATAGTGAATCATCAAAATCAGATGACCAGTGATTTTTAAGAGCGCATTGTTCAGTTTGGTGAAAGGAATCAATGCTGCATTTATTTATTGCTGACAGAGCAGAAATTGCTGCATTTTTAAGAGCTCTAATGATGTCCAAGTAGATTTTGAAAAACTTTGTTCAAATATTGAATAGAAAAGTGGTCTCTACCTTGAAGCAGCTAGGACAGGAGGTGGTTGACATAGATGGAAAACAAGGAAAGAATGAGTGAGCATAGGCTTGCGAGAAACCCAAAAGAAATACTTATGTGTGAGCCAGTGCTATACTTTAGAAGCATTTTTAAGACTTCTATGAAATAAAGTATTAGGATAGTTTTGCAGATATTTACTGATATTTGTTTTTAAAGTAAAATAGTGAAATTATGAAAATTCACATCAAGGTTTGAAGGCACTTGTCAAGTTTCTGACAGTGAAAAAGGGATGCGAAAGATAACCAGCAGAGTAGAGACTGTCATATTCTAGTCCATATTTAAGAAGACAAAACTTTGTACTTAGGCCGGTGATACAAACTTTTAAAAACTGCATTATTAAGTCCAAAGATTTGCTATTCGGAGTCTGGATTTCCATCCCTTTAAGAAGAGGAGTATGAGCTCAGGCGTGAACACTGTAAAAATAGGCATATCCATGAAATTCTGCCCCAGACTGCAAATAATTAAAAGGCTTCATTTACCAGCGAGACACACACTGAGCATACAGCTCCTAAACTCACTGACTGACCTCTGTCCTTTTACAGAGCTACCTCTGGGGAACTGATCTCCCGGTGTGAAAAATTTGTTACATGGACTACATAGTTAAAGTCCAACGTTTGATTTTGAACAAGAATAGGATAATTGAGGGGAGCTGTCTGTGTTTGTGTAAAAGAAACTTCACATTTGTCTAAAAGTCCTTAAAGATCAGGTACATAATTCTAACCCTCTTTTTCATTGAGCATAAGCCAATATACTTTAAAAGTATAGATCAAATACACTGTATCATTTGTGCTAGTTCACTCTTTTATTTTTTAATAAATAGAGGCAATGCTACTTGCTTACATGAAAGGCTATTATGAAGTTTAAGTGTAGACCACTTTGAGGTTTATTTCTTATAGAATGTACATTTTCTTAGATTTGTTTTTCTATTTTTCCACCTGGTATTACATATATATGGCTTGAATTCTGCCAGGAACAGGCAAAGGGTGATGAGAGAGAAAAAAAAATAAAAAAGAAAAGAGAATGCTAGGGTTCTGTCCTTTAAAATTCTGGGCAAAGGAGGAAGAAAGCCATATTCATATAATTGCAGAGTATGTGACAATGTTTTAACTTTTAACAAGGTGTGTTGAAAGACTTCTGAATAGAGGAGGATTTTAAGGAGGGAATAAAAGATTTCTCTTGATTTTTGACCGTATGCCAACTATACTTATTCCACCACTCTTGATTGTGGTAAGATTTGTTGTTGTTGTTTTCTGTGCATGTGGATTAATTGCTTCTTCTAAACAGAATAAAAGTCAAGCTTGTAGGGATTGTTTTCATTATTATTTGTCATCAGTGATTTTGGTTTTTTAAAATTTCTGTTAGTAAGGGAATGGAGCAAAGTGTCCAGGTCACTGGACCCAGTGTTGTAACAGCAAACCTTGTAATTGATCCTGGTAGAATGGAAGGATGAGCCCAGAAGTTCAGAGCAAACACACACAGACCCTTGGCAACACCCACGAGCTGAAAGCTGACCTGGAAACAGTAAGATGCGGTAGATCTGTAGCAGCTTTTCTTTAACCTACATTTTGAAACCGTTCATACACAAGGAGAGTGCAAAAGTACAGAAATGTTTAAACAGAAAAAGAAATTAAAAAGTCATGAAAAGAACTAACAATGACAGTAAAATAAGGGATATAGAGTGGAATAGACTTGCTTTATTTAATTTTTCACAGTGCTCTCCTTTGGCTTATGTGAAAGTTCATTTTCCTTTGATATGTATCATTTTCAGACTCAACAATGATATAATTAGCCTCAAATTCAAGACCAATACTAGTTCAGTGTAAAAACAAACAATACCCTTCTCCCCTCGCCACCCCCCAAACCAGGACAGCAATCAGGCACTTCATATGACAAATCCTTATGGTTAGTGCAGCAGCTCCTTAACTCTGCAGTCTAGAGCTAAAATCTTTTCTTATGACCCCAGTAAAAATGAATTTGGTGATCTACTGCATGTTGTAAAAGTACAATATTATCTTCAGTTTCTACTGGCTGAAAGCTCCATCAGGGAAAGGCTTTTTTCTTTCTATTTTCTATCTGAGAGTCCTTGAACCAAATACAGATAGTGTATAAATAAGTGTAACCCACTGACCCTCTGTGCCACACTGTGTCCTATATTTTTGAGCTTTGCTGTGCTGAAAGGAAGGAATTACTTTCCCAGAGGTATAAGCAGGAAGATTGCTGCCTTTTTTCTTTTTTTTTTCCTTTTGTCCTTCATATGATAGCATGGCATTGGCTTTCAAAGGATCCTCCTTCATGTTACCTTTGTGTAATCTCATGCATAGTCTAATTATTGAGTATCCCCAGTGGTAATTTGGCCAGTAGCTGAGCTGTCTGTACTGCAGTGCAGCTGGATCTGCAGCACAGGTAGGTGTACCTGAGCCAGATTTCAAGTGGCTAACATCAATTTCAGCAGGGACATGTAGTCATAAACCCAGAAATTTTACATCAGTCTAAGCCATGAGAAATTATTTTGACAACCAAGCCTGATGTCTCTACCATTGTGCTGTTGCCTAATTCCAGTGTAATGCTATCCTGAGTTTATCTAACAAGCTGCAAGCAGACTTTTGGCTCTCAAAGGAGAGATACTGTAAAGTAAGATGTATCCTACCCTGTTTTTGTAGTATTTGGTGATGAGGGACTTCAAAGGTGAAATCTTGCTTTAGTTTGGTGAGAGATCCTCTATGCCCAAGGTCAAAATGATCTCTTCTCCCCAGCTTGCTTGAGGGCTGCCAGTTTATAGCTGTCAGCCTGGGCAAGCTGTTCTTTTGCTGAGTAAAGCTCTGGGATCTTAATCTAATGTATGATATTTACCAACTGCAGGTTTTTAATGGCTGTATTTTTCAGATACTTGAAAAATCCAGAGTGAAAAGCACTCAGTTGAATACGTTGCCAAATGATAGTTGCTCTCAGTTTGGATCAGTGCCCCCATTTACAGTTATCATGATCTTCATTGGGGAGGCTGTGAAAACAGACTGACCTTACAGCACACCTGGAAGGCCAAGAAACTCTGTTTTTGCCAAGCTATAAATAGTCTCAATGGTTAAGTTATACAGCCAGGTAAATGGTAATGCTAGCTGCTGTCATAATTTATTTGGCTGACTGTGCTTGTTAGGGCAGTCCTTTAGGGACAATCCTTTGGAGCTGGCAACCTCTGTGTTCTAAAAATAATCAGTACTGAACAGAGCCAGTACCAAGGGAAACAGTACTCTCAAGACATTAAAGTCTCATATCTTTGAGATTTAACCTGTATGGTTAGGGCTAGACCTGTCAAAAGCTATGAGATGGATGCTTGGTTGGTTACTTCTCTAGGAAGGTGGGATTTCCAGGTTGCATTTTTCTCCTCTGTGAGTCGTTTACAATGTGGGGCTCTGCATTATCAAGCTGGTAAATCAGGAGAAGCAATACAGAAAGTAGTTGCCCATCAGTCATTTCTTATAGACATCCCCTGTAGTGTATGCATGCTGGCCTTTTTAGGAGGTTAATGCCATTAACCTTTCTTTTTTTAGTTTGGATTCCAAGATGTTTTTTTTTAATTGAAATTCATTTCACACTTGCAACATGCTCTCCTTTTGGGCTGTAAATTCTATGCAGTGTGCAAACTACTCCATCTTCTTCTCCTGGTTGCTCACTGCTGCAGAGCCAGAACTTTGCAGCCAGCAACTACTGCAGTGTTTTTCCTCCAAGGGCTCTGATGGAAAAAGCCATCAGTGAGGATGGTTCTTGCTAGAGAGGAGCAGGAATGCATCCTTCAAGGAGAAATGAGAATCCTGGTGATTCTCCTGAGCACAATAACAGGCAAAATGCCTCTGCCTACTTTTCCTGAAGTGGGAAATGTGTGGTAGGCTTTAGGCTGAGGCCAGAGTTTAAATGTCAGTCCCTGTCTTTTCTATTTATTTTAATACTACAGATGAAGCTACTATTTGGCCTCTGATTTAGATGTGCTTTCTTTCCAGCAGTGAACTATGTGAATAAATATGCTTCTGTTTTAAATAGTGTGAAAAGGCTGACTGGACCCTCTATTTAACCCTTGTGTCCTGAGTCACCACTTTATTCACTATTAAAGTGAATAAAGAGAAAAGAAAAATAAATTATAATGGCCACAGATAAAACTGGCATTATGGGTGAGAAGGAGGATTTGATAGAAATCTGAACTCTATTTGTCTCTGTAAGCACTTTGTTAAAATTTAATATGGAGAAGTATTATGCAAAAGACTACCAAAATTGCCAATGTATCTACAGAGTCAAAGCGACTCTTGTACTGGAAATCTAGTAGAAGTCAAATTTAATAGAAATCAATTTTGATATATTGATGATTGTGTACCCAGTCTCTCTTTCACTGAATTCAATCGTAAAGCTTCCTCAGCCATGAGTTGGACAGGACTGAGGTTTAAAAATCACACTTCCAAACAAACAGAAATGACACTGTATATGACACGTATAAAACTGAAATGCTTCTGCTGGAATCTCAATGAAGCTATTGCCAACTTTAATACCAGGGACTATCCTGGCTGTCTAATATTCGTTGCTGTGACTTTTCACACTGCTCTTTCCTGGCAGAGTAGTAAGCTCTCCATAGAAAACACTAGCATCTGTGACTTCATGGGGTTAATAATTGTCATTTACCTCTCACACGGGAAACCTTGACACTCTTCCTGGCTTTATCCCCTGCAGTGAGCAGGAGAATGTTGGAGAGAGGCTCTTTTTGCAGTGTTTCACCCAGTCTTTTTGTCTATGACAGCAGGGAGTGGAGTTCACTACTGTAAAGAGTTTTTTCCAATCCCAAGCTCCTACAAGGCTCACTCTCTCACCCTTACATTAAGTGTAAGAGAGAGAGACATCCCTAAAGGCACACTAAACCCTCTCTTTGCCAAATAAACCAGGCTTTCAACCTCTTTGGGTAACTCAACAAACCCACCCTTCCTCTTAGTATGGTATTTCTCCCAGGCATTCATTCCATAAATCAGAAGCAAAGTCTCATGCCTCTGGATGAATTATGTTAATAGTTGGAACATCTACTTTCCCCATCAAATCATGTGACCTTCCCCTGAAAATTTTTGCAGATTTGGACTGCGTGGGTGCGAAGAAGAAAGTGATGATAATTTTCTTTAGATTTGCTACAAAATCCTCTGCCCCTGAATTCTGTTAGTTCCTTGAATCCTGTTCCCTAAAGGAATTTTCTGGTTTGATAGTATCTATTTTTATGTCCCTTCTGCAATTTTCCTCTAGACCCTTCTCTGCCTACCACACTTTACTTACATACATTGATATAAAAGCAACACTCTCTTGTCTGCATCTTCAGTTAACTAGCTATGGGCAATCCTTTAGGTAACAGACTTGCTTCTCCCACTCAAGACATTTTGTCTCAATCATCACTGCAGTTTTGTTACATCAGGAAACAACCAGGTGTTGCTGTGTGGCACCCAGGAGGGATGTCTCAGATGTGTGAGGTTCCAGTATCCACTGATCAGCTTTACACTGTTTCTACAAGTAGCAGGATCATGATGGTCTGATCTATTCCCTGGACTTTCTGTCCCAGAGGACATGAAAAACTTCTTGTTTCTTTTGGAAAGACCTTTTTACCGTCATCAAGAGAGAATGATAATTCTCTAAACTATGAGAAGTCATTGGTTCTGTAAGTTGTCTAAGCCAGTTTCTTGTCAAGCTGCCAGATATTTCCTCTGCTCATTGAGCCTCGCATTGTTCTACAGTGTTGATGTGACTTGCAGTTTCTGGGTTCTGAGTAGGTTCACTGAAATTGCTTGTAAGTACATACTGATGGCTGAATTCTGTATTAATAATAAATAACAATACTGAAATTATAATAATTGAGAGTGAACTTGACTTAGCATTTGAGTGATTTCACTTTTCTTTGAGAACGTTAAGAATGGGAGTTAATTTAAATTGTATGTATTATTCAGGGCATGTCTTAAACATCTGATGGCATCATTAATATACATATAGAGGGCAGTTTTGGAGACATGTTTTATATAGATGGTTTTCGTGTGCGTAACAAGTAATGATTCTTTCTTTTGTGAAGTTTTAATTAAGTTATTAAAAATTCATCCTTCAAAATATGAAAATACTTTTTCTTATACATAAATTTGTTTTAAATACAATGCTTATTTTTAAATTTATGTAAAAGATACAGTGGCTTGCCTTGTGGATCCTAACAGACACTGTGTTGATATGGTGAACAGGAGAGTAATTTTTTTGATTTTCAGGAGCTAAATAAATTTAGATACCATTTCAAGGGATTATTCAATGCTTTGCCTCTCTCTGATTTCAGCATTGCTGTGACTGAGCTCACATATTTCATATAATAGTAAGGTTATATCAGCTGCCAGCAAAGGTGTAGACCCTGAAGCTGTTGGTACTTGCTGTACTTGTACTTAATCCACTGAACAGCTAAACTCTGTCTGAGGCTGACCTGGACAAAGGAGCCCAAATCAATGAACGGCAAGAGATTTCTCTCATACTGTTATTGAGTGTACTGTGTAAAGATGCAATATATGTTGTCTTTCCAGCAAGTTCAGACCCCTGGAGGGCTTTTAGCATTATACTTAGAGCGTAAAGGAAAGATAAAATGGACCTGATGCACAAAATGCAAACTGTGTTTTCTCTCACTGCCACCTGGGATTTTCCAGACAGGCAGCTAGCTGCTGATGTTGAGCAAGGCCCCTGCATTAACAGAGCTTCCTTTCCTAGTGACTCATGGGAATGGTTTTGGTTGAGTGGTTTGATTTGCGTGGCTTCACACTTGTTGAGTTTTGTTTTGCATTCTGGACTTCAGTTTATTTAAAGTCTCCAAAGTGATGTTCATTGGAGTTGCCAAGTTTCACTTGGTTTTGTGTTGAAAGTGGTGGTATTCTGGCAATTTTTCCGGATTAGCAAAAGGATTAAGGTCTCAGCATACTCATGACCATTAGAGGCAGGCTCTTGATACTGTTAGAAAGCTGCAAAGACTACTTTTTCCATTTCCCAATAGCAAGAGGCTTCTGTTTCTAGACATAATAGGTCCTTTAACATTAAGTGCTAATCCTGGAGTATTGTTTAATATGGAACAGTTACTTCTGATAGTCTGTAGACCTTTCCAAAATGCACAAGCTTTTATCTCTCCTTCTGAGGTTTTTAAAATGAGACTTAGAGTATTAAGAGAAACCTGCTTCTTTGTGAGCAGTGTATGACATACAATGCCAATAACATCTCTCAGCTTTCACAATTTCTCACTACAAGAATGTGCCTGTGACATGTGTGGTCTTCCATTGCACAGAAATGTGCTCTGGCAAGACATAAAGCTTTTACCTAAACTGCGTGAAATAATTTGCCTAATGCGATTGTGGTTTTTCTACTCATGGGAAACAGACATATCTTAAACTCAAATTTGTGAAAGAATTACTCATTCTCCATCTCTGAAGCAAGGAAGCTGAACAGCAGGAACGTCTGCAGAGGTTCTTCCTGACTCAGCCATTTTCAGTGGAGATTTCTCATTGAGAAACTTTCTGCATGACCCTTATTGAATCGGATGGAGCTGGAAATCAAACTTTCTGAACAGTGAAAGCCAAAACAGCTTTGAAGCAAGTATTATGGGGATGGAAATATTTATCTCCTCTCTTTGTGGCTTCTGCATTTCTACCAGGTCTACTTCTGACATTGTTGACCCTTGAGCATTGATAGAAAATGCCTTTAATAAAAATGAATCATCATCTACAAATATTTTGCATTTATTCTTTTAAGTGGAAAGCTCCCTCAGAAAACTGTGCATTAGTCTATTGTCTAACACTGAACCAGATGTAATGTCCAGTAATCTGTGAAAACATTGGAGTTAGAGATACTTGTTTCATAAGAAGAAACTTTCTATGCTTTCTGTTGGTCCCATTATGGTGAGACCCTAGGTTATAAGTATGCTTTTTAGAAACAAAAAAAAAGAGAGAGAGAGAAAAAAAAAGTTTGCTCAGCTCAAAGTCCATTAAATTTCACCATCTCCTGTAAAATAATATATTATAGCACTTAAGACTCTTGTAAAATGTGGAGTTTTTAATTTTCCTATGGCAAAGGAATTGAAAATATTTGTGTAAGGCCTCATCTTTAAAGATAGAAAGATGAGAGATTGACATCTTGGAAACAGCACAACAAACAAATAAAATTCAGGTGTTGTAAGTGAATTATCACATTAGAGAAATGGACTGTAAGTGCATTTCATTGCATTTATAATTTCTGAAAGTGTTATTGCTTTGGTTAAGATCCTCTCCATAACATACACACATAAAACAGGATTTGTCAGCAGTCCAGATGTTTGCAAATCATATTTTTTGTAACACATACCCTTTTCATACCATGTCAGAATACATGCTTCCTGTTTTCTAGTTCTCTTTTCCCCTGCAAACAGCAGAGTTTGCTGTCCAGGTCAGTGTCTGATGGCCTCTCTTCATTAAGCAGCGTATGTGTGGACATGTTCAAGGCTGTACAACCCTTATGGGAAATTTGTGTTTAATATAATTAAGGCTACTAAAAGCTGATTTCAAGTGGCAAATGAATTTCAGATTTGACATTTAAAAAGTACAAATTCAGAGGTGATTTGTATATTCACAACAAGCAGTCATTGTCTAATGACAATTTATACTGAATGTTACTTGGAACACATTCTGATGAATATTTCAGCGAGGTCTACAGTCAAATATCCTACAACACATTCCATGACCCAATATGCAAATCAGCTGTGGGATGTGAGAGGGCTGTTGGGGCTTACTCTACATAGATTTAGACTGTTTTAACAAAGGTTATTTATTAAACATTATCGACATTGGGTTTTTTTTCACCACTTTCAAAATTCAGGAGGGGATTTTATTTTCTTTAGGGAGGTAGCTGAGAAGTAGGTCGGGAACTATGACTGTGAAGAGGCCACTCCAGGGAAGGGAAAGGTTAAGGTCAGTTCTAACCAGTAAAATAACAAGGTTGGGAGGCTGCTGTCATTTGTGAAAGAACAATTTCTTCTGAGTTATTATTATATGTTGAACTGTTTAATATGTCTCATTTGTTCATTGACAATAGTAAGGTAAACTAAGGGGATCCCTACCACTACATAATTCAGGGAGTTTAATTGAAAGACTATTGAAAGAATTAAAATTTATATTAAATAGAAAACTCTGGAAGCTTATTCCATGGTTAAAAAATGTCATGTAAAAGAATCAAATATTGCCAAGTTGCATGATGTGAATTTGGTGTCTTTGTGAAATCACTAAACTCACTTAGCACATAAAGTAATTTCAGTAATTACCACAATAAAAAATGAATTCAGATTATTGGACCATATTTTGTCCTACTTGTTACTTTGTGAAATTCCTGCTGGAAACAGGAAATACATTTGATTAAAATTGACCAAACCGCACTGCAAACCTAAACAGAATTTAAAGACTTAGGCTTCCTCAAGCAGAAACTTATATTTCCGAAAGGTCAGGATGTGTATACAGTCATCCAAGTTTGTCAGTTAAAAAGGGCAGAATTTGGGGCATTTTTTTTCCTTTCCTCCCTCCAACATATCACTGAACTCCCACAGCAAAAAGGAAAACCCCATTGACTTAAAATAGTACAGTGGAAAAACTAGGTGGCCATGACAAATGCAGACACACACACACACACAAAATGTTGTTTACTTAAGTTTTTAGCTGGTAAGCTCTGTGAGAATCTCGAGCTTCTGTCCCTAAGTTAGAGGACTGAGATCATGAGATACCCCAGCTGCAGCATGGGTCTCACGCAGTTTGTGTGCATGGGCTGAGGATACCTTGAAAAACCTCTCTTTTTGCAAAGGAAAGAGTGACTAATGAAGTTTGAGTGCTCCTTCCATGGGAAGGGCTGTCTCTGCTCTGCAGAGCCACAAACTGCAGCTGTGAGCAGGAATGGTGTGTGCTCTTAGGGAGGACAGGAGTCAGCATGTTTCCTCTGCAGAAGCTGGAGAATTGCAGAGGAACATTTTGGTCCAATGGAGCAGTGTCATTTTACACTGATAGAAAATTGACACCTCTCCCTCTACCTTTGAAATGCATCATTGTAGTGCTGACCTGCGCTCAAAATGATGTGTGGTAAATCTATAATTAGGAGAACATCAAGTGACTTGTACAAAAGAAAAATTAGAGTTGTAGGGTTCATTTACAGCATATTCTGTTAGACTACTGTTGTGGTCTCCTGGCATTTCTGTCTTGTTCTGTCTTTCTGGTCATCTCTTCATCTTTTGGCCTTAAAGTCTTGGAGTTCAAAGTCATAGGTTTATTTTGACCCTCAGTTTTAACTAAGGGAAAAAAAAAAAAAAAGAGAGTTCCCAGTCCTAAAAGCTGCAGAGATAAGCTGAAAATGTGCTCTCTTGAGGCTTCAGGAATAAGAAAACTCATGATCTTAAAATATTTGGGAACAGCAGTGCTATTCCAAACAAGAAGCCACCAGATGCCTGTATCAGTGTGCTTCTGAATTAGGCAGTAAGCCTGTGCTCAAAATATAACTATTTTATAATACTATTAAATATACTTCCTCCCATTGGGACCTTACTCTTTTCTGCACAAAGAACTTCTAACAGCTTCTTTTCCATACTGATTCAGACAAATGCTAGCTTTTGTAGCCAAAATGAAAATGAGTAGCAAATGAAGACCTTGTTCTGATGATCCTAAGGACAAATGATTCTCTAACTTAAAGACATTGGCAATTTTTTAGTAATACCTTTAATTCCTTGAACGTATTAGCAAGAGTTCATTAAATCTAGAACTTCAAAATCCTTACTCTTCTGAAAAAGGTGACTGTCATCACTATTATTAATATCTATGTACATTTGAGTCTGAGAAACATGGCCATATAAGTACATGCGAGTACATTTGAATTTATTAATTATCAAATCATGCATGTTACCCATTTAAGGTATTTTATATATGCAGCATGCAAATTGGAGATTCCCCTACAAGGGACAGTCCTGACAACCACATGGCAGTATAATTCATGCAAATTTCTTAGAAAATTCTGTAGTAGAGCCTTGTAATATCTCTTTGAATTGAAGTGTCTCTTTCACAAGGAGTTCCAGAAAATATTCCCAAACCCGAAGGCTAAGGAAAAGACCTCCATAAGGAGGTGCCTATTTAGGTGAGCAGGTATTGCTGTGGTCAGAGCACAGAGCTGGACAAGCTGTTTCTCATGATGCTGCTGACTTGACTGGAGGAATGATCTAGCATGGGTGAGGAGCTAATTCTGAACTGATTTAGGCAAGGAAAAGGTAATGACTCTGGAGCATAAAGAAACTATAACTGTGGGGCAAATAATGCTGTTCTATCAGTAGTTCTAGGAATGAGATCCTAATTTGGGATAGATGTTACATTTACAATGACCTTGCTCTGTTTTGGTTTCTTTTCCTGTGTAATGGTTTAGGGTTAACATCAAGCAGCTCTCAAACACAAATCTTTCAATAGTGATACTTCCCGGAAATGGACTGGAAACCATTGCAAACAATATGGTATTCAACATTTTCACAAGTGGTTCAGTTATTCTCGTCTGGTTTCGCAAGTAAATAAGACTGGCAGGGTTGACAATATCCACAATACAAGCCATTCTCTGTAATAAGCAAGATCTCTCAGAGGAAATCTGGTGAATGCCAGGAAGGGAATGAGCCAGTGGATTTAGTTCTCTGTTCAGCTCAATGGCCAACCACTGCAGCAATATGAGTGAGGTGAGTGAGGTGTGCCTTAAGTCATATCTCTCCTCCAGTGTCAATACACAGCAGTTATGCATATGGTGCACATTGTGCCTTGACTGCCTTGCAGTTTTGAAAAGCTTTGGTTTTGTGGAAAACCCAAAGGCAAACATCAGTACTTTGTAGGCACAAAACTGTGGAAGTTGCTCTGATCATGGCGAGACGAGGGACATTGGGGCAGTGGCAGGAGAGACATTTTAACAAGTAAATGATATTTATTTTTCCTAGGAGTTGTAAGTAGGACTCGTTTCATTTTTTTCTTTTTTTTTTTTTTCCCTCTCATTGGTTGATTCAGTTTTGTTGGGTTTTTTTCCTCATAGTTTAATACAGTTGGGAAAAAAATTCATGAAATTACAAGAACAAATATTTAGACAATTTATTTGCAAATAAATAAATAGTTCTTTTGGTAAAAGAACTAATTTGGTAATAGATATTAGATATTATCAGAGGGCTGGAACAGCTCTTTCATGAGGAAAGGCTGGGAGAATTGGTGTTGTTCAGCCTGGTGAAGAGCAGGCTCTGGGATGACTTTATTAGTACCTTTTAGTACCGAAAGGGGGCCTACAAGAAAGCTGAAGAAGAGCTTTTTACAAGGACATGTAATAATGTAAAAGAGGGGATGGCTTTAAACTGAAAGGGACTATGTTTAGACGGGACATTAGGAAAAAATTCTTTACTGTGGGAGTGGTGAACAGGTTGCCCAGAGGAGTTGTGGATGCCCCATCCCTGGAAGCGTTCCAGGCCAGGCTGGATGGGGCTTTGAGCAACCTTGTCTAGTGGAAGGTGTCTGCTCACAGCAAGGTGTTGGAACTGGATGATCTTAAAGTCCCTTCCAATTGAAGCCATTTTGATATTAAGAGAAGCAGAGGGTTATTTTCAGCTCATCTTCTCTATATCTTTTCTCATCTTATAGTTCTCCAATATGCAACCTTTTCTTCAGTTTATTAACATCATTATTTGTTGTTTAGTTGTTTTTTGTGCGGAGTTTTTTTTCTCCCCTCTATCAGTTTGTCCTGAATGAAAGCCAAAACTGGGCACTCTGAGATTACATAACCAGATGGTGCTATGTTTGGCGTATTTCATTTCTCTGATACCAAAGCTGATCCCACACTATTCTTCATCACTAGTTCATCAATTTCAGATCTGAACCATGTTCTTTGGAAATCCTGAGTGAATATCTCTCTGTCCTTGTAATTTGCTATTGCTCATTTATCAATATAGTCTAAAAGCTCTCCTGCCAATGCTATAGTTAGAAGCACTTTTAGGACTTTCATCTGTAAATAAGGACTCTGGTATGAAAACAACCTTTCCTGTAGTGTTAGCTTTATGTTAAAAAAAAACCAAACAAGAAAACAAAACAAAACAAAGCAAAAAAAACCAAACCACAAAAACTTCTAGGGTTAAAATGCTGAAGGAGATCCCTGCCTTTTTCTTTTCTTATTGGGAAGCCTGTTAGCTCTGTACTCTTCAAGTCTCTGTCAAAAACTTTCGCATGCTCTCGTTCTTGAATAGACATGAATGAATGATGAATGTAACATGTTAGTGTAGAAAACACGGTCCAGTGTACAGGATATATCACAAAAAGTCCATGCTATTTCCTTGTGTGCAATACACAGAACTTATCAATAGTGTCTTTATGGTTAATTCTGCTTTAAGTGAATTTCTGGAAATACGACACCATGTGAGCTCTTCCGTATAATGCTCATGCACCAATAAAAGACTGAAATAAAATGCAATCACAGAGCTCTGAGTGGGCTGGCTTGCGAAAATCCCCTTTCAGTACATGGTAAGAATATTCACAAGGAAGCCTGGGGGATAGAAACTTGTGAACTGCAAATTCTTCTGCTAGTTTGAACAGTACTAACTTTGGGTACACAAACCTGGAAGAGGCTGAGGCTGATAGAAAGTTTGAAATTAGTAGCATTTAAAAATAACCTTGTGATATGAGTGAAAGTGTTGGAAAATGCCTTGTAGGAGGCAAAAAATATAAACATGGGTAGAGAGGACAACTAACCATTAGCCTTACGAGGTTGTTTCAAAAATGCTACTTAGATACTGCTCAGGAATGCTGATGCTGAGACATCATTTCACCATTTTTCTACTGGCTGCATCAGCAAGGCATTGGGACACTTACAATGAAAATTTTCAGCATATTTCTTCAGATAGAATCTCCTTTTTATTCCAGTCAGGACAGAATAAAACTCATCTGAAAAATCCAAGAGGGGGACAGAAATGCTGACGCTTCAAATGCCTGGTTCAAAAAATCTGATGCCCATGCTACTTTTCATTCCCACAGCTCCTGAATACATTAGCCAGGTGCCCTTTAAGGACAACTTTTGTCATTGCAAACAGTGTTCCTGATGTCTGGTTGCACTGTGCCAGTGTTTGTGTAGGGTTTTAATCATTGATAGCATACCTGAGCATTCATTTCTTTCTTGCTATTTCTCATGGTTGCTTCTTTTCCACTGCTGTTGGTAAAATGTTTTAAATAGTTTCTGCTCTGCCCATATTTGCTCTTGAATGAAAAGGGAGTAGTGGTGAAAATATAAGTCAGGAAATGTGTTTAATTTTTTTCAGTCAAGCTCAACACTTTTTGTAGGAGTTTTATCCAGTGGAGAAGGGTTACTGCTGCGCAGATTATTACATTCCATTGTTATCTTGGAAGCAGAAAACACAGTCTATGAATAAAGGTATAAATTAATTGAAGTGCCACAGAGTGCAATAAATTTGGTTTTATTTCTAAATGGAATTGTTGTCATTTAACCCTCTATGATTTGTATTCAGAAGTGGTAGCATTGCACTGGTGTATCTATTAAAACTACATCAGTATTGTTTTCATTCCTTCTATCGTATCTCCAAGTTTTTTTACCAATCCTTTGCTTCTTTTCTGTTTATTTTTTCTTTCTTTTCTTCTCTTCTCCCCCTGCACCCCAGCCCCTCCCTGTCCCCCCTTGGTGTAGAGGCAGCAACAGATTCTTTTTCTCTTCAAGGGAGTGATCTTTTCCTTTTTCGGAAACTACCATCCAGAAGTGTATGACTCTGAAATTGTCATGTTTTGAAGGAAATAATGCAATCCCTTGAAGAAATTTGAGTCTCCCTTTCCTAGTGCTGTAAAACTCCCTTTTTTCCTCACTACAAAATGGGAAGCCAGCCTGTGAGACCTGATCTGTTTTCTTTCCTGAACCCTCCGCTAATTTACTAGGAATTGTATGTTGAAGACAGAATACATATTTCTTTGGAAAGCTGTACAGAGACTGATGGTTATTCAGAGCTGCTCAGAATGTTAGAACATTAGGAAATATGCTGTCTAGTGCAGAGCTAGTGGGCAAGGGTTTACATAAGGCAACCTATCATTTTACATTTCAGTGCAGCTGCCCTAAACCTGTTAATATTTCAAATGGTCCTTCAAGAAAAGACCTACATCTGGATGTCTACCTGAATACACTAAATAAATATTCATAATGTAAATATTATTTAAAAATTTGTAAATATATTTCTGCAAGGGTTAACTGTTAGCCACTTTAATTTCTGTTTTGATGAAAAAATNAGGTTCCAGCACATGTCATTTACTCCTCCTTCACTTTAAAGATAATTTTGGAGGTTAATGAACTTAAATGTAATACTTTTAAATAATCACTAGAGATAACAGAAAAAAAATCAAGCATGTCCTCAGACTAGAAGGAAATGTTTGATCCTAGACACACAGGCTCATTTAAATTCACTACTGTAAGCCCATCACTTTCAACTATTGATCTATGATAAGACATTTTTATTAATTTTTCCTTAGAAAAATTCACTAGCATTGAAGAAGATTCAGTGTGCAGGGGGAAGAGCTCCTTAATTTGACTGATTAGGCCAATTTACTTAGGCTTTCCTGAAAAATAAAAGGATGTACTGTAAGTCTTGGACTTCATCTCTGAAATGTTTAGTCAATTTTCTGGCAATTAATCCATACCTTGCTTACTTAGACTGACATATATCATGCAGTGCTCTTTACAGAAAACACTTATATTTCTGCATTTTGTTTTCTTATCCAGCTGTGATAAATTCAATTAGCTAAGACTTCCACTGTTCCCTTGCTGAGACTACCTATGCCCTGATCATTGATTGGCTGGAGGAGCAGTTCCTGGATATCTCTTGCCCCTCTGGCCCCTGGATGAAATGGGACAAGGTCTGGGTGGACCTGGCCTGAGGAGATTTCCTGTCACTTCGTGTCTTCCTGTGAAGACTGTTAGGATGGCAGCACACGTGCACTAATGGACATCAAACAAATACATCCCAGAGCAGTAAGGGTCACAGAGACAGACTTGATTCACAAGGAAAGGCATGTGTTGTGGTTTGGATTTTTTACCTGGACATACAGAGGTAATAATGCAAAGCCAAGGTTTGTCTTATTCTATGCCATCTTTACAAACACAGCCTGTAAAAAGGAATTTTTGTATCTTTATCAATTACATTAGACTGCAAAGAATCTCTCGGTTGAAAAAGCGTTGGGAAAGAAGGCTGAAGTTGGTTAAGACTGTCAAGACATGAGAATATTGGAGTATATCAATTTTTTTCCTCTCATGTAGTTTCAAGGAAAAATTGAACATAGTCTGCAATTTTATTCATTAATTAATTTTGTTATATAAAAATGTTGGCTCATTAGTTTCAGATTTTTGAACTGTGTGATTTCTGCAGGTCCCAGAACACCCAAAACCAGATTTTGAAATTTTCTTGATATGGGCATGTCATGCCACATATGCATTCTCTTATCTATGCTTTTTAAACTATTTTTATTGCTTTCATCAAAGACCTACTTGGATGACATTACACGTAATGCCATTGCAAATGATGGCAGTCCTCTGGCTGTCCCTTGAGGAACAGGATCAAATACCTGCTCTTGCAGGTAGGCAAACAGCATAATACATTTCAATGGAGTTTGTACTTCCTCTGTGTCCACTGGAGACCCAAAAGTAGCAATTTTCAAGGTATAATGTATGTTTATTATGTGAGGTTTTTCCATGGGTTCTTAGTTTTTTTAGGTAGAAGGGGAGGAAATAATTTGTTTGGATATGGAGACTCACTTGTATCCTGGATATTACTGATGGGACTCTTATAGTAGTGCAATCCCACCATTAAAATATAAGGTGGTAACTAAAGCTGGGAAAAATCGGGATGAGGAAGATGTTAGTTGCCCTTCTGTTTTATTTAGCTTTTTAGGTTTTTTTTCTTAATCTTTTCAGGACATACCTAGTGGCTCTTAAATGACTGTGCTTCACAAATTGCTTTCCCAGCTGTATAAATTGTGGAGAAAATAATAAGAATTAAGAACATTGAATAATTTATCATAAAAAGTGAATTTTGTCAAATAAATTATTCAGTAATATTATCTGACAGCTGTTACTGTGGGGTTTAATTAATGAGTGTATGCAAAATGCTTTAATCTGAAATGGATTAATTGGCGAAGTTGTATTCAGGAACAGGGTCCTGAATCTATGGGGTCTAAGAAATCTAAGAGGTCCCTCCCTTCCAGCAGAGTTAAATAAAAAGTTGTTGTCTGCAACACATTGTAGTAAGTGTCAGTTCTTGCCAGCACATGGCATATGGTGATCTCCTACTTTTTGAAAATGAAAAGCCTTAGAGCTGTTAGATACCACTGACTGTAATGCTCTTCGTGACATGAGTCTTGTTTATGTCTGCCAAATAGATGTAGTTTAGTCATAAAAGATTTAGACTTTGCTCAAGTGTCTGAGGGGGGTTTCCTTTATCCTACAGCCTTGGTTTTGTATATACTGCTCACATCCTTGAACAGATTATAATTTACTACATTTCTTCACTTTCAGCTTCCCTCTAGCTGGTACAGATACCTTACAATCCACACACATCCTCTTCAAAATAAATTCTACAGCTTTTATTCCCCTGAAAGAAACACGGAGAATTTTTATGCAGAATCCTCTGAATTCAGCCAAAAGTCTCTCAAAATCTTCATTGTGTTTCTACACCAAACTCTTAAATAGTTTTCACTTGGAATTTTGCTCCTTGTCCATTCTTGTATTAATGGTTCCTTTTGGTGGAAGCCCAAGAGGAGAGGCCAAAGCCTGAATTAATATGAATTTTAGTTTGTTTTTCCAACCTGTGTTCAATACAAAAGCCTCACCAGTTCAGAATCAAAACAGAATCCTAAGTGTAGACTGTTTGCCATTGCCTATTATTCAACTGGATACAGCTTGAAAACTGATTCTAATTCAAGTGGCATCCTTGTAAGTGCTCTGTTCACCTAGAAACCCTAAAATAAGTATGTTTCTATGAATGAAGGTTTTCAAGGTTTTTGGTTTGCATATTTCTTTGCAAATGTGTCACTTGCTTCTGAAACTGCTTATATACGCGATGCAAAAATTACTCTGGCAATCACAGAATTTAATTAACAGAAGAATAAATAGGTGCATAAGAACTCTGAAACATCTTCATCCATTAGCAGCTATTGTTCTGATCACATTAATAACTTAAATGATGTCTTGAAAGTCTAGAACACTTTTTGCTAAAGTGTTTTTTTTATTTTTTATTGCATTCATTATGCCAACTTATCAGTGCCAGAGAAATAAATTTTTTTTTTACCTTTTTATTTCCTCCAAGCTACTTTCTTGAACAGTGTTCTTCAGGGAACAGTGTGTTGGAGGAATATCAATTGCACAGAAGACTGCTTTGTGCAGAAACTTTACTCCTGCTAAATAAGCTAATGTTTACATTGAAATGGTTCCCAGTTCATTATGAATATATATGACCCCCAAATGATCAGTTGGTTAAATGAAAAAAAAAAAAAGAAAAAAAGAGGGAAATTCCTATGGCCTGAAAAAACAAGCTTGGTATCTGTTTTGCTTATAAAATATGGGGTCGTGGCTTTTGGAAGTGGATGGAGCCCATATATCTACCCAGAATAGTGTGAAAACAGTCTTGTGAGTGTTTTCAGCTTGCAGTAATCAGATAAGTGGATAAAGTAGCACTTGTTCTCCTTGTCAACTTGATTTCAATCTTGAACTTTATTTAAAGAAACTAAAAGTTCTTGGGGTAGATCTATTCACCTCCAAGTTCTTTCTTCTTCCCCTCCAAAGACAATAGAAGTGCAGCCTGAGCTCAAGCAAACTTTGACTCTCAGTGGCTATGTCCCATCAGGATAGTCCAACATTAATGGATTTGTGCATAAAAAAGGCACTGGAACAGGCTGTAACTTTTGCTCCTTTATCCAACCATGAGTGAAATAACGTGATGTTTCCTGCACTGCAACAGAAAAAGAAATAATAGAAGGATTATGTAGAGTGATTAAAAAAAAAAAAAGCAAGCAAAAAAAAACCCCAAACAAACAAACCGCAACCAAAACCATGCCGAAACAACCCCCCACCCCCCCAACCCAAGAACCCTCTCAATCCATCACACAATCTATTAACAAAAGGATACATGGCAAATCAGATAGGAACATATGGATTAATCTCATTAAGGAGAAGCAAATTGCTTGAAGCCCCCTGTGTTCTCATTTCTTCTTCTTTCCTTTATCCTTATCCTTTTCAGTGATTTCCTTGACATTTTTTTCTGCTTCTGGAGTCGCTTTTGAAGACTGTTGGCAGCACAGAAGCTTTATGTGTTAGAAGTCATGTGTAAATTTATCTGTTATATTATATGATAGATGAAGTGATAACGTACAATGTGTCTTAAACATGGCAAATGAGAGCTGTGAAAAATCTGAAAACTTAGCAGGATAAATGACCTTTCTTTAGCTACACAAAATAACTGGTCCATTCTTAATTTAAAGCTTGGTCCTAATGCATTAAAACTTAAATTTTTCTATATCCACATGTTTTTAACAGAAGAGATTTCCATGTCACCAAAGGATAATATTCAAGTCCCTCTTAGCTTTCATTTACCTAGAGTGAAAAGATATATATATATATATATTGTTATATAAAGTCCTTTTAACATAATTGATAGTCTTTCTTTTCACATATAAAGTGCTACATAAGATTTGAACACCAGACATCACTGATTTCTTAAGTGTTTATGTGAAGCAGAGAGTAAGACTATGTATTTTGAAGGCATTCTTTAAATGTAAATCGTAACTGACACAAATCAACGGAAACTAGATTATCTAATCAGTTCTCAGTTCATAACTTCCCTCTAAATTTAACTGAAGTGGTAAAGACTATTTTTTTTCTGCAGTCTGAGCAAGGTGTCATTTTCAATCCACACTTCTTTTTGTTTATATATTTTTGAATGTCTGATATCATCTCTTCTTCTGTCAGTGCTGAACTCTAAGTTGGTGTTAAAGGTCTAGCAAACTGTTCTGGGTAATCTAATCATTTCCCAATATGATAACAATGCCACGGCTTATCCATTTTGATGGTCATTTTTGGTTGCAGGGCTGCATGCAATAGGAAATAGAGTGGCACACATGATATATTTTATACCAGCTGTGAAAGAATGAAGACCTTCTGCCTTCAGCTTTGGGAAGAATTTTAGCAACTGCATATTAATGAAGCCGTAGAACATAATCATGGGCTTAGTCTTATGCCAAACGTGGTGAATTGAGGCCTTAGTGGCCTCCTTGACCTTAAGATGGAATAATCTGGTCAGCCATAATCAAATCACAAAACTCTTGACAATTTCAACCTGCTTTTAGACACTTCTCTTGTTTCAATTAGCAATCCATTACAACTGAAATGCAAGGCAGTGGAAAATATGTGACTAGTTTTTCCTGGGTCTGGGAAACTAGCTGCTGAATATGTCACTTTAATAAAACCCATGGGAAACTCGGAAGGCTTGGATTTATTCTGTTGTTATTAAAAGAATGTTTTAGTAGAGTGCATAACTTGATTCTTTCCTGCTTACCATTTGATCAAGTAATCTTGATTTCCACATGTTCAAGTGCCTTTGCCTGCAAAGCTGCTTCTCTCCTTTAAAGAATAATTTCATTTTGGTTCAGCTTTTACAGAGAACATTGGATTCATTTTTGAATTTGAAATCAGGGACAAAGCAAAATATAGGGCTTACATTGCTGGACCTGGTTTCTATTGACATTATGGCCTATTGATCTTAATCAAATTTTGTAACCAGACTATGTAGTTGATGTGAATAAAGTTAAGGTCCAGACTCAGAATCCTTTGCTCTTGCAGAGGACAGTAGAAGGGCATGGTACAAACTAAAATCAGGTCCTCATGATATGTTTTTGTCTGAAGTAACTGTACTAGAAACAGCTGAACATTGTCTGAAGGGAGTATTTGACCTACTGTTGCATCAGCATGCAAGGGAGGTGACTCCAAACAGCTGGACAATCATAAAAGTTTTCTAAATCAGACAGATTTTCTAGTGAAGGATGAAGACAAAGTGACTATTTGCTGTGTATTTGATCAGTAATTGCTCAGATCACTACGTGGGTTATTTTACTGCTATTTAATTATAGTATTCTAAGAATGAGAAATGTTTGAGAATAAGTTCATCTAGGAGTCATGCACCACTGCATATTTTACAATTTTATTTACTCTGAATGTACCAAAATGAGGCACATCCAGTATATTTCTTCATTAGGCTCCCAACAAAATGCAAGACTTGACCATTAGCATTAATGCTTCTCCTAAAGGCAGAAGGCAGAGGCTGCTAGTCAGCACTCAGGAGTGTCAGCCCAGCTCTGCCCCTGTTAGTGTGGCTTGAGGCATAGTGATTGGGAAAATCCCATAATAATATGATCTCTCTCATATTTTCCTGTTGAGATATCAAAATTTGCATTGCACATGCAAAAAGTCCCAGGGTTAATGACTACCTCTAGGGAACCTCGAGGTTCATAAGAACTTGCAAATTTTTTTGATGTGTTTACCCTGTGGTTTTTGGTCCTGCTGCCAACGATTAGGCTCTGTGACACTATACCTCTGTTGCAGCTGTTTGCCCAGGGTTTGCATGTTATGGTTAGGTTTAGTGTCAGTTTTCATACCTTTCTAACACTTTTTTTTCCAAGATAGCTAGCTGTATCCAGGTCATCCTTAATTTCCCAATACTCAACCCAAACAAGTCCCATCTGACTTAGTTTCCTTTTCCCTGTATTTCTTTTTGAACATTTGTCCATTTTTGTAATTCCTATTGCATTGTTTGTCTGTCATGAATGCTACCAGTGGTGCAAACAGAGGTAAATCTAGCACACGTATTTCCCTCTTCCCCCTCTAAGTCTATATAATACAGTACAGTTACTCAGCAAATTGTGAAAAGACCAAATGAATACGCATGTCATGAAAACAAATTTCCTTTTCAAGTTCATTTTACTTGAATGAAATATCCACATTTACAACATGATCTTTATACTTATGTCCCAATTTTAGGTATATGAAAAAGAGAATATACAACCTTTAATTTTTTTCTTAATTTCAAGTAACCAGGAATCCCAATTTGCTTGAGGAATGCAGGGTCTATTTTTTTGGAAGCAAAGGTTCATATGTGTTAAAACATGGGTAAAAATTAAAAGTATGCATTTTAAAGCTGGAATCCATGATTTTTTGTTTTCACACATGAAACAGAAAAGAGTTTTGTGAAATGACATTGAAAAGACGGCTGATGAAATTCATAAAATAATGACTAATTTTAACATGTGCTGTGTCATTGTGTCAGAGAGGAACAAAAGGACATTCAATGAATTTTGAAGGAAACAAATTTAAAACCAATATAATGATTTTCCCTTTAGTACAATGACTAACTGGCATACTTAAGTCATTGCCACAAGATACAGTATCAGAAATAAACATTTCTGTGAATAAGGAGAACAGTTATATTCGGCTGTATAGGTAATTTATATGGGGTATAAACTCTCATGATTCAGGACATAAACCGCCTATTAAATAACAGGGGTTGGTAAAACACGTTTCCTAAGGACAAAGTAATCTTTTATGGTGTTCCTCATACTTTGCTGTGACACATTTTGAGGTGGGTCTACTCTGAGGCGTCTGTGTCTTCTCTGAGTCTACTCTACATTTTGAGGTGACTCTGCACTACTGAATCTTGAAGAAAACGTACCAAGTTATGTAGAACAATGATATAATTAAGCATGGCAACTCTTTTGCTCAAACATACTCTTACTGAGCATAGGCCTTCACAGAAAGTATCCAATATCTCTTATCTTGATTATGTTGAACATAAAATAAACTTTAAAGCTTTTACCTTAATGTTCCTTTTTTAAAAAAAAAAGAGAAAATGCAGTTTGATACCCAGCCCTCTACTTCAATGTTCCTAGTTTTCTATCTGATGTATTGACTCACCTCAGGTAGCCCAGATAATTTCCACCATTAAACTATGTCTCTCTTTGCACTTCCTTTTCCTTACTAAATTTCACACCCTCAATATTAAGCAATGCTGAAGGCAACTGCTCATGGTGTCCTGTCAGTTCCTAAACGGGAAAATATGTGATGTGGCAAATTTCTTGTCCTGCTTATCTTAATTCAAAACGTTTTACCCATTTAATCCTACAGGGATATTTTGCAGAAACTTCACACCTCCCTGTCACTTTCTGTTTAGTTTCAAGGTTGTCTGAATTGCAATTAATCGACATCTGGACTTTTATTTGAGACAATGTCACTTCCTGAGAATGTTTCTAGATGACACAAAGTTATCTCTTAGTTGCTGCTGTTTAATTAGAGACTCCAATTAATTATTCTATATGTCCCTTAATATTTCTTGTGGTCAGCAGAGGAAAGTCCACCTTAGCCCAATAGTTCAGAGGAGGATTTTGTCAGGATTTGCTTCCAGCTACATAAAAAAATGGCTTAGATTAGGTAAACTGCTTATCACTATTGTCTGTTTCTTTCATTTCATATTGTGAAAGGATTTCATTACAAAAAATGGCATAGAAGATTTGGATTGTCTTATTTTATACAAGCTCCCCAGAGAATTGGTTGCAGCACCAAGCCTGACAGAACTCAAGAAGTATTTGGACAATGCTCTCAGGCACATGGTGTGACTCCTGGGAACGGTCCTGCGCAGAGCGGGGAGCTGGGGTCAATGATCCTTGTGGGTCCCTTCCAGCTCAGCATATCTTGTGATTCTTGATTAGGTGAACCAAGTTCTTGGAAAAATCTAGCTGAAAGAGATGACATGCTCTTGAAAGTAGACCAAAATGTAGGATTAGGTTTCTCCTATGTTATTATTTTTGCTGCTCTTTCAGTTCTTGACTCTGTAATTCAACATGCTTTTGACTCAACTCAGAAAGCACTTGTTTAGTCTTGCCTCATTTTTCAGGTTGGTAGTGTGAACACTGGATAAAAGGTACTTCATACTCAGTGGTAGAACAGAGCCTTTCATGTCTTTTTCTGTCTATTTATTAGAAGAAGAGAAGGAGTAAAGTAGATATTTGATCTTCTACCACTTGATGTTCATAAAATTAAATAAAAATTGAAGAAAAAAAGAAGGTACTGCCCAGAAGGTCATGTGTGGTCTATTTATTTATTTTAGACTGAATTCAGCTGTAACTATTTCTTTCACAGTGAGTGATTGCGTATGTTGCTTACAAAGTGCTACAGTCGTAGATATTCCTTAGCTCTCATGGGCATGGTATTCCAGGGCCTTCTTTTTCCTACTGGTTCTTCCAGTGTCTCACAAATGTCTTCCTTGTTGCTGTTCAGGCTCTGTAGCTCTTATGCCAGCAATAAACATAAAAAGCAATTGATGCCTTTCCTCTTTGCTTTTGGCTTTTGCATAGTTGAAACCTATTCTGATGTCTTCTCTTATGTTTATCTTCTCATCCCTGTAAGACTTTCGATTTGTTTTCTTTAGCCTCACAGTGTCAACTCTTTCAGCCTATCCTCAGTAACATTTTCTAGATTGTTGTTGTCTCAATCTTCTGGATTGTTTTTGATGAATCTGCCTCTTTCTAGCAGTATAGTGCCCAAAGAGGACACAGTTTACTGGCTGAACTGAATGAAAGGACTACAGGGTTAGATAAGTTTCCATATACTAGAAAATTACACCAACCTGCATTTTGGTTGCAGGAAAGGTTCTTGTTCTGCAAGGACTTTTTGACTCACATGGTCCCCTGCAGCCCCTGAATAATTATTGGAAGGAACAACTCCCAGCTAGCTTTTCCCCCTTTCATTTCTGTGGTGGTCCCCCCACTTAGTTTAATTTTTTTCTTTCTCAGATAATTTCTTAAGTTTACAACAATAATTTAGAATTATAATTCTAGTCTCTGCTATACTCACTGCTCCTGCTAGACTTGTATCACCTGTGGCTGAAACAGGCATTCTCTCTATTCCCTCATCCTGGCTCTTAAGTGAAAATGTTCCACAGAACCAGAATAAGGGAAGACCCCCTTCTCCACCCTGCCAGATATATCCTTGCATTTTGACAATTTCCTAGCAACTAGGGTTCTCCTACAGCTGTTCAACTATGCTTTATCTAGCAAGTCTCCCATATTTTCCCTAGAGCTTGGCTCTAGGGATGTCACAGAAGGTTATGTCAAAAGCCTAAACAGTGACAACATATGATTACTGCTTCTCCTTTATTTGCAAGCATGGTTGCCCATTATATAACGAAACAAGATTTGTTTGATGCGATACATTCTTGACAAATGCATGTTGGCTATCACCTGTTCCCTAGTTATCTTTCACAGTTTTGGAACTTATTTCATTCCTCTGTGTTGAGAACAGGTTCTGGTTCCTGACCGCTGCAGCGGCCCCAGCACAGGGCCTGGCTGAGCCCCTCAGCCACAGGCAGGTGGGTGAGAGCCCTGGGGAAAGCCTGGGCAAGGAGGGCAGGATGCTATGAAGTGCCCTGAAATAATTATGCTCAGAGTATTCTAGGAGAGAGTTCAATTTATTTGGAAACAACTGCTTTGCACAAAGATTCATAATGTAAGTTCGTTCATCCCTTAGGCTAAATTAACATTTGACTAATTTCCATACTGGTACTAACTGATAGCTCTCTTAAATGTCCTTCTGGAGACTTAGACTCTCATCCAATGCTTTTATTCTGAACCAGTTCAGAACAGTGGGATGCAGATGGACAGACTACTTTTTTAATTTTCCATACATTTGGTCTATCACGGCTGCCTATCTGAAAGATTTAATGCTTGCTTTCCACAGTTGATATAAAAACTCTTATTCTGAAGGCTGGATATTTAAGTTCTTGCATGTTATTTAAGACTCTGAGCAAGAGGGATAGAATCTGACATCTCTACCTAGACTTTTGTCATCAAAACCCTTCTTGTCATTGACTGCACACATAGGTAATCAAAGGATGAAGAAGTCAATACACTTCTGTCAGTGCTACTGAGGGATTTCCATGAACTTGGAGAATATTCGTCACCTAAGCCTTTTCTCTTCCACATTTTTCCAGCAAAGCAACACAAACCAGCTGTCAATGAATGGCAGGATCTAGATGTTTGTATAAGTTAGGAGAGATTACCTTTTCCTTTCTAACAACACTTTGATCCATGAAGAGCAAGAAAGAGTATCACTGCAGGTGGTAAGAAAATCCTAATACCTCTGAACTGTGCAAAGTAAACATCTTTTGCTAGAGAAATTATCATGTATTCCAGGTGTATGTAGCATAAGTTATTATCTATGGCATTGCTGGAGATTGCAAAACAGCACCTCCTGATTGAAACTGTGCAGCCCAGCAACTGCTCCATTTAGGCTGGACAAGCTCAAGTACTCTGCTTTGTGTAAGCCTCCAAATAAACTTCTTGCAAATCAGACCTTTGCGTCTCAAGGGCCTGAATCTCCCAGACTCCTCTGACAGGCACTGAAGTGGAGGATGAGTTTAATGTTAGCTTTGGGTCAAGCTCTGCATAGGAAGTTTCGAACTAAGCAATTAAATTTCTGGGGAAGAAGGAAGACTTTTACATATTATCAATATGCACTTCTTGCGACAAAAGGATGACTGTTATTCTTGTGGAAGACCACCCACAAGACTGAATTTGGGCTGTGTGGTTTTACCCCAAATGATAACTGTGTGTAGAGATGAGCGTAAGTCAGCACAGAATCTACATAAATATATAAAATATAAACATACAGTAAAAACATTAGATAGAACAGATGAGAGGAGCAAGCACACTGTGAAGCTATTTCAGCAAGGCAAATTTAAAGCAAACACTGAAACAAATGAGGTGGCAGACTACAGTATGAATGTTAATGAACCAAAAACAATACAGCAGAAAACTATTAAATGCAGTTTTGGTGCATGAACAATATATTGCTTTAAAAGGTTCTTTCCTCTACTGGTGAAATGTAAAGATGTATAATTTAATACAATATTTATGAAAAGTTGAGACCAAATATCTCCTTTCTGATCAGTGCAAAAGGACAACATTTGGGATAACTATGGAAATCTGTAAATTTTCAGCTGTAATTTCAGGAATCGTTCAGATGAAGTTAAGAAACCAGTATATTGGAAACATCAAGATTGTGAATTTTCCCTAGGTTTTGCATTGCTATTATTTCAGGGCTTTGGTAATAACATCTATCAAGGTCTTTCTTAAACTGGAAGTGAAAAGCATTTTTAATTTCATAAGAGATGGCAGTCACAGTGTGTCTTCAGCTGGAGTAGTTTGTTTGCAGGAGTGACAGATTGTCAAGCCATCAGCAGAATTTTGGAGTTCACAGAGCTCCCAGTACTTCTTCTATGACTCTATATGACATCCCATACTGATGAAGACTAGAGTTTTGCCTTGATTTATTACCCAGAAGATCTATTTCTGCAGCTAATTTGTCCCAAGTCAGTCATTCTTTTAGCTCTTATATATTTCTAGTTGCCCACAGTTACCTTCCTGACCTCCTACAGCAGCTTTAGGCCATCACAACTTTGTGTATCCAAGCCCAAATTACAGCATCCTTTCCCCTTACAGGTGTAAAGTACTTCTGCACTTGATAATCTCCTTTGGAAAGGGATAAATCTCACAACCTTGTCTCTTCTGGACCTCCTCCCTTCCTGTCTGGGTTTGGCTCAGAGGTGAAATATCTGAAAATAAGCCACTTTTCAGAGTAAAAACCTGAGTAGTCTGTATTCAGCTGAGCAAAGTTTAAAAAAGTGGACATGTTTATTTCTGGTGACCCATTATATTTGTGAAGCATTTACAGCAGTCTAATTCTATGTCATCACGTTCACATTTTAGTAAACAGCAAATTTGCTTTAAAACAGCCCTTCTGTGACATTAAAGTGATATATGCAGCTCTTTTGGGCATATTCCTATTTTTGTGTTAATGAAACTTGAAAGAAGTTGAAATGCATGCACTTCTAGCTTACAGTTAGCCCTGTTAAATGTGTTAACCAGAAGCCAAATAAAATAGGCTGGATCTTGGAGCGTGAAAACCAACTCAGACATGTAGAGCACAAATTATGGATCTACAATATATGGATCAGGTTTGCATAACTTCCATGTTACATAATTGCTTTATCTCAGCAGATTTCAGTGGAATAGGTGCTGTTCTCCTAAATTAAACTAGTGACATATGGAGGAAAAAATACTGTTCAAAATTATACAAATGAAATGCGTAAAATCATAAAGTAAATGAAAACCCTTTTATTATTGCTTCTTGTAACTTAGCCAGCAGTAATGCTCAGGAAAACAGAAGCTACCATACATGTGAGATGCTATGAGAAGGACTCTGAACATATTCAAGGGTTGCTGTACCATCCCTTGTGATACTTCTTTACAGGTGTGCAGTGCCTATCTGTGCAAAGCAGATTGTTATGGTGCTAAGCACTGTTTCTAAGGTGGCCATGGTCACTTCCAGCCTCGAGGAGGGTTTTCCAGAGCAGGTGGCACTTTGCATTGTGTTTGTGCTCACTGTGGACATTTTTTAATAACAGAGCAGACACCAAGCAGTAGAGAATCAGGATCACCCTCAGAGCTCAGTCATGTGATGCAATACGGCTCTTCTGTCACAACAGCTGTGCATCTCTCAATCCTACAGCAGCAGATTTCCTTGCAGTTTGCTTAAGACAAGCTGTCTCTGATGGCTGTTCTTGTCTTGTTTTGGTGAAAATCCATCTGTCACCTACTCAGAGGATAAAGCCATAGAAGAAAGAGTGCAGAAACATAGGAAAACATGAGATAACTAAAACTGATTATATAACACAATGTGCAGACAACGAGTAATTTGAAAATACTAATAATTGTCATTTATGTCAATTTTTCATGCAGTCAAACTGGTAATTGCTTAAAAAACTTTTAGGTTTAAAAATATGAGTAGGAAGATGTATTTGAAAACCTCTCTCTTAGCAGGCATCATGATCTAAAATTTGAAAAATTATTTGAGAATAGTCAGACTCTACAGGCACTATAAGAAACCAATTGCTAGTTTTTATTCAGCCACTGCCTCCAGCAAAAAACCACTTTTCATTATGCAAGCAAATATACATGGATGTAAGTGCACTCCTTGGCCTATAGCTTCTATGAATTCTGTTGCATTTCTTTTACTTAGATTAGAAATTCTAATTTACTTAAATTAGAAATTAGATGTAATACATCCAATACTCACAATGAATTTTACAGAATTAAAAAATAACTGAAGTTGTCTCCAAGAATTTTCCCTTTCTGAAACTTCTTCAGGGTTGTTCTTAGTAAGTAAAAAATAGTACTGAGTGTGGCCCCTTGTAACTCTGCTGTTTCTAATGACTTTACTGTCTTTAGATAGTACACTCTTATTAACTAAAATAGAGCATGACAATAATCAAATTGTACTTCCTGACAAGGTAAAATAGAGCCAAAATGGCCAGTAACTTTTCCACTTTCACAGGAAAAATAGTTTGTTGATTTTGAGCATAAGGTACTTTAAACTTGAATAATCCTAAGAAATTAAGGGACTTTTTCTCACTTTCTCTTTCTTTCATGCAGTTTTAAAATCTGTCCATAATTGGTAGTTATTGATTGCATTATTTTGGGGTTTTTCCATTTTTTTTTTTTTTGTGAAAATTAAAATCACATAGCTTGAAATCACCAACATTAATCACAGCGGCCAGAAAATGTAATTGTTTGAATAAATAAAAGCTGTTTTATAATACCACTAGAAATCTACATGACACTATTTGCATGCAATTCTCTGAATCTAATTTGCTGTAGGTTTTAAATATGGATTCAGTTCTTTGGTTTTTCAGACAATTTATTAGACAATATCTAACATACAATAGGAATTCTCAAAACTCTGTTATAATGGTAAAACAGACTAAATCTCAAAACTTGTATCAAAGCCAGAATAAAATAAGTTTGCCAAGAGAAGGCTGCAGAAATTGTATTACTGTCAGTAGCATTTTATGGCCAGGCTGTAGGAGGAGAGAGGAATAAATTGATGGCTGATGGATCTTAGTCTGTTCTGTAGTACAAGGGATATTGAGGGCTACAGATGTATTGTCCTGTTATATGCGGGATATTGCTGTGGTTTTTGTAGGACTGTAGACATGTGGGAAAGGGAGGGATCAGTCAGTTTCACCCAGTTTGCTGCTTTCTTACTCCACTGCTTCAGAGCAGATGACGGGTTCTGATCCTCCTCTGTGGGTGCATAAACATTGCATTTCTACATAATTTAGTGGATACTGTACAGAAGAAAATACCTAATTTAATGAAAACAAACAGAAGCATTACTGGAATTTAGCAGGCAGAATGAGGTTCTAATTAGCTAACAGCAACAACTGGCTCTTGCATAACTGTTCTTGTCTCAGTGGCATTTCTTACCACAGATATCAGCACCAGAAGTGACAAAAGGCTGTGCCACAATATGGAATGACCCCCACTCTACCAGAGCTGTGATCATGTATTTGCAATGGAACACTTCCTGCCAGCAAGCTGGATAACTACACTGTGTCAGACCCAGCAGTTTGTCTGTGCATCTGTCAAGTGTTATGTGCTCCTGGTGGTTTTATGCTCACTCAAGTTATCAAGCAAGGACCATTTAGTCTGGCTCGGAGGAGCCTGTGCACTTTGCAATATGAGCACTAAGACAACAAACAAAGGTTTTGTACCTGAGACTGTAAAGACCCTTCTGATGAATAGATGCACAATAGGGCCACAATATAGCCACATATAGGGCTAAAAATAGTCACAATAGGGCTAAAGTGACAGCTGTAGCACAGGCTTTTTTATTTGGTAACTTTGATAATATCTATAATAGAAGTTAAAAGAAATGCCTATGGAAATAAAGTATTGTTCCATAGCAGAGGGTATATTCTTCTTAAATAAACTAGAAAAAAGCTGCCACCTTTTTAAAGTCCACATAAGCCCAGGTTTGAGGCTCTGTGCTAGATATAAGATGCAGATACAGATACATTCATAGTATCTCTGCAGACTGCATTTAATCCACAAAACCCCTGAAACAACGAAAACCACTCTTTCTGCCTCTGTGGGGGATGTTGTTAATGTCAGAATACTCTGACAGGCAGAGATTTTGTGTATATTATTTGTGTTAATGAGCATCTCTTTTGCTGTAATTGCAGATTTACATTTCCAGGAAGCCCATCTCAGGTGAATTACACCTACAAATGTATGGGCAAAACAGGTCTCAAAAGCTGCCTATGTGGTCATACCCTTTTCACTTTGTATGTTTTATACTCTCCAGGTCACCCTAGGAACATCACCTGGTCATTTTCCATTAAGAACATGTGTATTGTAGCAGTGGGGTATGCATATTAATTTGTAAGTGAAGTATATTTACCTGCATAACTTCTTTCCATTCTACAACATAACAAAAAGAGCTTCATAACATCAGGAATATCAAAATATGATAAAAACATATGCTTTTCAAGAAAAATGAAAAAACTTTCAGGCACGTGTGAAGGCTTCCCTAGCAATGGCTGGAGACACATTTCAGCCACGCTCACCCATATCAGACATGATCAGTAGTCATTGCTGTCACAGCAGAGCAATCGGTGAGGGTGAAAGCAGACAACAAAGGAGTCAGAATGAAACATTTGCAGCAAACTGTCAAAAAATTACACTAAAGTTAGATTAAGAGCTACCACAGATGTGTGACATGCTGAAATAAGTGAAAAATCACTGCGGTGACCTAAAATGAATATGTAATCTCATTTTACTATTCTAATTGGCTCTGTGAAGCAATGCCCGAAATTTTAGCGTAACCTGTTCACAAACGTCATTGATTTCAAAATGTGAGAAACGAGATCATTAGTCTTCTGGAAGCTGTGGGGGAAATGTACAACAGAGTTACAGACCTTTATGTAAATGTTCCTGAAAACCTGTTCTATCCTATATTTGGGTATATGAGGTTTAATTATGAGTAGGATCAAAGACATCTTGAAAAGAGCTAATCCTGTTTTATGTGTATGCAACTCCATCTACATTAATTATATCTCAAGATCACAGAACTTGCTTACAAGCAATAATGATAGTGATGCAAATTACATTGTGGCATTGGTAGACCATTTCACTGCCAACAGAAGCAGAATGGATTACCCTACTCTGTGACATTTAATTAGTGTATATAAGCTTCTAGAGAACCTATTCAGTGGCCAAAAAAAAAAAAAAAAAGAAATTTCTCAGTTAAAAAAATCCCACTTGCTGTTAAAACATTGCTGTCATTTTCAGAATGGGACTCTAATGCAAATGTATTTGGGGTTAAATCCTCTGCTTTTGAACATCAGCACTTTTGTCATCACTGTTCTCTCAGTTTCAATGAAGGATGTGTACTAGTGAATTTGGTCATCACATGAGAGCCATTGAAAGTATTGACAGAATTCCAAAGGATTTCACTTCTTTTTTTTGTAAGTAATGGAACTGGTTATTTCTCTTCTAAGTGACACTCCATTCTGCTTGGAGTTTTCTTTTATTCTGCATTAGTCAAAGCCAGTATTTTCAAAAGCTTCTGGGAAAATCTTTTTCCAATGTTTGAGTCTTTTGGCCACTTTTTTAAAAAAATTATTTCCACTATATTTTGTGAGTTCTGTCCAATTTTTCTAATTTCATTTTCCTAAAGTTACATCAAGTTTTTGAAAGTTGTTTCATATTGCTGCAATATTTCCTATTCACAAAGTTGCAAATGCTTTTTATCAGTTTCTCTGGTGTATTTATTTCAGTCCTGATAAGAAGCATGCATTCACCTTGGCTATAAAGAACGATACGTTTTCTTAAGGGAAGTTAATTTTAGTAAAAAAAAAGAAGCTTGCTGAGTGGAACTCTTGCTTTGTATTTTGCAAGCTTAGTCCTCTCAAGTGTGCTTTTTCCAAACGTAGACAAAGAAGATTTTGTGGAAAGGAAAAGTGCACAAATACTTGGACCGAATGAACTTTGAATGTGAAGGAAGATAAAAATCTCAGTGGGTAGGAGAGCTACACAGTGAAAGGATAACTACGAGCAAAAGAAGAAAATGGTCATCTTTTCCCATGCCTCCTTCTTATCCCTGAGGTAGAAGGATCTACCTGCCTTTGTCACACAGTGGGATTGATAATCCAAAGGACAAATATTCTTCTCTGTCATTATGTCTTTATAGGTCTCTTCCTGCTGTGCTTAAGCGGAACAAACTCCCACAGAGTTTTCTTTTGTAAGGATGAAATAATCAGTCCCTGACAGGGTAGAATCAAGAGACAGGTAGGCTCACATTTACCTCACACGTCCTGGAACACATATGGATCTTCTTCCAGGCTGAGAAGTATAGGTGAATTTCTCAAATCTTAAATCTGTAGCAAGTAGTATATAAAGGTAGTCAAAGGGCTAGTAGATCATGCCTGATGCAAATTTGATGACAATAACTCAATTTAAAAGGATACATACTGTCTTGCAAGAAGTTCATTGACATGGTAAAGCAAATCACAGAAAATGTGTGTAGAGCAACAAGGTTGGTGATTGTGTAGAGGGGGGAGAGAAACCTCCAAACATATGCAAGAGTGTCAGACTCTTCTGAATATAGCGCAGTCTGCCAAGAAAGAAAACAAGATAATGACATTGGTCACAGAACAAGAGAAATGAGAAACTTATAATGAAAATATATTAATACCAGGTTAATGGTGGTAAATGCTATTATAAAAGAATGTGAAAAGCCAGAACAGCCATGGCTCAAATCAATCATTTTCCATCCACACAGAGCTTGTTTGAATGTAGAAGGGTTGCATATCCATATATCCAGGTTGAACTTAATTTAGCATCATTTGGAATTGATGATGAGTAGGAGGTGGAAGAAAGAAAAGAAGTGAAAGCCCATCTGCAGTTATGTAATGACATATCAACATGATCTCTCTCACATGTGTCTGATGGTATACCAAAGAAAGGAATTTACATGTGCTCAGGTGAACTTTGGAAGAGGACTCAAATTCTGAATTGACATCAAGGTACTCTGAATTCCTTCTCATTTGTCTTACAGAAATGATCTGACAAAGCAGGCTTCAAATTAAGAGCTATTTTATCATTTATATTGGGAAAAAAATCACTGCTAATGCAACAATACTTAATGTTAGTGAAACAACACTTTGTAGTTGCTGTACCTTGGGAGGAAGTAACTAAGACAACTGTTTTCTAAAATTTGTCTCTAATTTGTAGGAGACCATGATCTTAAAATACATTCGTCAAGCTCAGGTGAAGACATGTTAGCCTTTTATTTGGATTAGATTATTGTTCCTGAAAATATTTGTTTCCTTCCTCCTCTCATCCTTATTGTAAAAACATCTAAAAGGCTTTACTTTCAAATAATGTGTACAGGGTATCCATACTAACATTTTCAAATGGAAAACTTCTGACTCAAGAAGTAGTAAATATATACAGGTTTTAATAATGAAACTCTGAAACCTGATAAGAATATAACAAGAGTTAAACATAGACCCTATCAGATGCCAGATGAGCTTGGAAAACTGCAAATGAAAACGTCACCTTTAAAAAGAGCTGCCTAGGACTGACACTATGGTATTGAAAATGCTGCATGCTGTTTCTGAGATTTAGAATTCTTATATTACTTCATCAAAACCTTGATTGCCTAAGACTTGGATTACCTGCAGCCCTGGTTCCTTGCTTTCTTCATGTGAGTTTCAAATCGGCTTATTAACTGGATCTCATATTACAGGTAAAATTCATTAATTCATTTTAGTCTCATTTGTAAATGATGAAATATTTTGTGTTTTGATTGGGCTTTATTAAGACTTACAAGAAAAGGAGACTTCTGCTGACTTTTTGTTCAGATCTGGACTTTGCCCTAAAGATAGACACAGGAAGGCACTGGTTTCTGGAACACTTTTGTTTTACTGGTCTACAAAGACTGCCAAGAACCTTCAGGGGATCTGCTCCCAGGCCTTCCCTCACAACAGTTTGGGAAGCATATGCATTAGAAGAAAAGGACTTCCTAGTACTGTTTTTTTCTTTTATGGATGTTAATATGACTGAAGACATTTTTGCGAGGTAGTTATATTTTAAGGTGCATTAGGGGCTCTGTTGCCTCTTTTTACACATCTACTGTTCATTTTAATATTTTCTAAGAGCATCTGTAATATGTGATAGGTGTTAATGTCACTTATAAAATTAAATTAACTAGGATGTTCTAAAATTGTCTTTAAAGGTCAAATTATAATAATCTTACCCAGAGTAGCACTTTTACTCAGGGGTAGGTCTAGGTAAATCAATAGCACTATAGAAGAAATAAGGTTAGATACATAAAAGGACTTTGGCACCACATATCCTCCAAAATGTACTTATCAGTACAGCCTAAATTCATAGGTTTAAATTCTCTGAATCCTTGTTCATTCCCTGACACACTTGGGTACATGAAAATTTGACTTTTAAATGATCTAAAATTTTCCATCAGTATGATTTCACAGTAACATAGAGATTTGCTTCTGAGTGGCCAGAAGACTTGATAATACGGAACATGTATGTGCCTGCTTTCCTTTATTTCACCAGTATGTGCCTGCTTTCCTTTATTTCACCAGCTACGACTGTTCTTCTGCTATAGACTGCATGTTCCTTGCATCATGAAACTGTATCCCAAAAATATCTGGAGCAGAGCAAAGTGCTCCAGTCACCAGCCCCATGAGTGCTCTGAACTGCAGCTTGCTCAGTCTTTCTGTTAGCTGTTGTGTTTGGCATAATCCTTTAAACTCACTCAAAGCAAGAACTGAAACTTTAATACTGCTCTACAGGGGCCATAACTGTAATCTATGGTGCTATATTTCACTGACCTAATGTTTGTATAACTTTTTTTAGGCAAAGTACAAAGGTACCAGTAGAAGGAGTGAGAAAGACCCATACTAACACAACTGAGAGCTCCGACTACTCAGGTGAAAGATGTACACACATGATGAAGAATCAGCAGGAAGTTTTGGTACTCATTACTTCTTTACTCCAATCAGTTATTATAAAATATTTGAAGTACTGGGTGTTGTGGGGTTGCTGCAGGAATGGAGTGATCTTTCATACAAACCACATTGTGACTAAAAATCAAATTATGGAGTTGGGCAGCTCCAAGTAATCTTTTTTGTTTCTTTCTAGTACAAAAATAACACTGTGAAAATGAGATGGAAGGTTTTCTAGTAAAAAAGTCTCAGTCTGGTTTTTAATCAGTCATTTGGGCATGCATCACTGCTCAGTTATGATTGAACCTATCAGGATACCTCTCCTCAGTGTTGTGTGGCTTCCGCTCTTAGCTTGTTTCAGTAGATTTTTAAGTCTCAACAGGGACAAAGGCAAGCACTTGCTTGTGAAGACGCAATGTATTAAGGTAGTAATTTTTCATTTTTAATGACTGTCATGACTACCCTTCTGCTGCCGAGTGCATCATTTAGCTCCTTGTTCTCGATGCCATTCATTGAACTGTCAGCATTTGTCATTTGCTGTGCACACAGTGTTACTGCAGATGTTTATGCTTCTGTTAATGCCCAGCTCTGACACTTGGTAAGGGTGGCTTGTTGCCTACCTTTGTATGCCTTTGCATGATCAGAGGGGTACACCCTCAGGGACCCCAATGTATATGAGGTTCCTGCTTCAGCACTCATTTTTCACTACACAGATATAAATTAATCAAAACTCTGCTACAAATACTTCAAAAACTGGGGAGAGGCTAGATTAAGATCCCTTCTTAAGCTTCCTTTTGAAAATATCTAGACCTAATCAATTTTCTCTCAAAAAAATGGAGCTTTAAGGCATCTTCCTCTGAACCCAGCTGGCTTTTATTTTTCTATTCAAAGTCCTATACTGAGGTGAATGGGAAATATTTTTCAGGGTGCTTGCAGCTCTACTTAGGTAGGATGTTAATTAGTTGCATGTGGGATCCAGAAGTGGGCATAGCTGCTAGAAGGCACACTTTTCTTATCCTTTCCATGAAAAGTTACTAGTCTGATCTACACACTTGTTGTGACAGCAGTATTTGGGCCTCACGAGGAAATTTAGGACATAAGACAGCTCCTTTTCTAAAAGAAGAGAGATACAGCCAGGCCCACATATGTTTATAACATTGCTATGTGGAAGGAGTCTCTTTTGTGTGCTTATTATAAGTTTAGAGCCCCTTCATGCATTAGAACTGGGGATAGGATCCTTGGTGTGCTTCTCAAAGTAAAGGCAACAACTGAGTTAGAGAAGGTGAAAGGTTCTTATCTATAAAAAATACCTAAACCACCAAAATACAACAAAGGAAAAGCAATATGAAGCATTCTTGTTGCAATATACACTGCTCCTGAGTCTGCCATCGTGTGACTGTGGGCCCTCAGACAAGTCACATACTTTCCTTTCCCAACGTGCGAAAGCTGGGAATAGCAACGATGTCTGTAAAGCTCCTGGAGACCCATGAGTGAAAAATGCTAACAGTATGCTGTTTTTTTGTTTTTTTTTTGCTGTTGTAAAGGATGGAAAGGAACAGCATGCCAAGGAAACTTTGGCAAACTGCTTGTCTCCTGCTGTGTTCCCTATCTCTGCTTGTCCCTGCTATATAATTAGTTTTTAAGTCTTAAGTCTCTGGATATACTTTGCTGCTCACTGTTGTGTATCGTATTCATTGTATATCAAGCCCAGTGGAGCCCTCATCCCTACTAGGTGTTCTAGTGAGCTGAATGAGACAGAGAGGAGCAAGCCACCTTCTGGAGAAAAGGTTATATGAAGAAAAAAAAAAGGTTAATGCATAACAGCTTCTGGCTTTTATTTAATCTAAAATTTCTAGGGCAATTCATCTAGTCACTTTCTTCTACCAGTGACATTATAAACTCTCTGCTGTCACCAGATTGGCCTGTAAAGCATGCTCTGTCATTTACTGGGAAGGTTTTATGGAGAAAGAAAACAGGAATGTTTAGTTAGGTAGTAGTTCAGGGCAGTCCAAATAGCCAAGGAGAATTACTACTGCTACCTACTGTCCAATATAAACTGTTCTGTTTGCATCTTTTCTTTCTCCTTGAGATACTGTTTATTTCCCTGCATTCTTTATGGATGGTTTAAATGGAGAGAAACAACTAATCAGCAAATGAATGAGAGCAGAGGGAAACTTTTACAGCTTGTAGATTCCTATCTACATGGCAATATATGTGTATTTGATGATTTTCAGGAATTTCACTGCAGAATATTGCTGGCTACAAAGCAGGAAAAGAGGTTTTAAGAAAATTTCTGAGTATATTAGTACTTTTAATCAATTTTTATCTTAGCCACAGAGATTTGTTTTGCTTGGTTGGTTTGTTGGGTTTTTTAAAATATATTGCTCAGAAAACTACAGTAAAAAATCACGAAATATTAGTTTCTTGACATAGAATTTTGAAGATCGGAAAACAGCTCTAAGATCAGTGAGTTCAACTTAATCAGGCACTGTCATTTTCCTCACTAAACCATGTCCCTGAGTGCCATATTCACACACTTTCTGGACACTTCCAGGGGTAGTGATCCTACCACTTCCCTGGCTCCCTTTTTCAATGCTTGACCATCCTTTCTGTGGAGAAATTTTTCCTAATTTCCAATCTGAACCTCCCCTAGTCACTTGAGGCCATTTCCTCTTGTTCTACCACTTGTAACCAGGGAGAAGAGACTGACCCTCATCTCCTTTCAGATTGCAGTAGAGGGCAATAAGGTCTCCCTTGAGCTTCATTTTCTCCAGGCTAAACACCCCCAGCTCCCTCAGCTGCTCCTCATCAGACTTGTGCTCCAGACCCCTCACCAGCTCTGTTGCCCTTCTCTGGACTCACTCCGGTGCCTCAGTGTCTCCTGCTTGTTGTGAGGGGCCCAGAACTGGACACAGGATTTGAGGTGTGGCCTCACCAGTGCTGAGTACAGGGGGACAATCACTGCCCTGCTCCTGCTGGGAACACTATTGCTGATACAGGTCACAATGCCTTTGGCCTTCTTGGCCACCTGGGCACACTGCTGGCTCATGTTCAAATGGCTGTCGATCACCACCCTGAGGTTCTATTTTGAGAGGCAACTAATCAGTCCTTTCATTAAAGAACAATGCTGCAGATTCCAGGAAAAGAAGGAATTGCAACAACCCTCACTAGGGCGAGAGAGTGACCAGTGTCAATAAAATGAGTGAGATTCTCTCCTTTCCCTCTGCTTCTTTTTGTCCCCAGAAGGGTTTCTTGTCATTTCAGCAATGGCTGACAGGAGTCAGTTGAGTGCTGACACATATTGCGGCACCTGTAAGCATTTTTGACATAATTGACATAGTTCTGCAGGGTTTTGACAAGTTTGTCAACCTAATGAATAGGCAACTGAGCTTTAAAACCTACACTAAAGGTCATGTAAGTTGTTCAATGGAGGATGAAAAATTATACTAACCAAATAACAGTTTCTGACTTTCTTTGCCTGAAAACAGCAAGGGTGAGGGGCACTTTACAACATCTCCCCTCCTATGCTGTTAATGATACTTAATGAGAAGGGGAGAATGGTGGTTTTTCTCTGGGTTTGTTTTTTCTTTTAATAAGCAAAATTTGAGAAGCATTCATGTATAATAATATATTTAACAGGGAATGGCCCTGCTTTGTTTGGTGCAACTGCTGTTGTCATTTTATAAAAGCAGAGTAAATCTTCTTTATGAAAGTAAATAACTCCTCATACCAACAAAGTACCTGTAGTGTGCTATAGCCACATATGTAACCTCATGGTTTTAAAAGAGTAAAAAATATTTGGTTTAAAAAAATCCAAACATTTAATCCAAACAATTTTACTTTGCAGACAATGTGCAGAGCAAGCCAAATTGCTTGTACTAGCAGCTAGGATATGGCAAGTAGACAAGGTATCCACAAATCAGCTTTTGCAGCCGTGTAAACAACTAAATTTAATCTGAGACTTGGAGCAGGCTGAAAATCTACCCTTGGAGAGTCACCATTGCCCAGCTGACAGGCAGTACATTCTTAGATTGTTGCAACACACTCGCAGCTCACATCATGGTGGAGCAGTAAGACCTATCAGAGTACTCAGGTTTGGGTTTTTCTTCCTGATGTCCTGTATTTTCCTTGCTCATAAGTAGATCTTACAATACTTGAAAAAAGTTATTTTTTCTTCTGTAGGAACATTACGGTTGCAGCTGTACCTCCCCAAGGTCAAAAACACTGGCCAGGGACAGAATGTTTTTACTCTATTTTAGGGAAGAACTAGCATTTCTTCAGTTGCAGTTCCATACTGTTGTTTAAGTGGTCCACAGCAGAGAGGACTGCATTTAACTCATATTTCTCCTCCTTGACAAGACAATGAGTCTACGAACTGACCTCACTGAGACTGGGATATTGACTGTGGTGGGGTTTTGTACCTAAATGGCAAAATAAGCATCTAATCAATAGTATGTTTTCAGAGCAAACCACAGAGTGTTACAGTAATTTTAGCAGAGTCATCAGATCAGTAGCAATAACGAACTTTTATAAGATTAAAATTGTTTAATTGCATTTAATGACCATTTGACAAACACATGTTATTATGGACTATAGCAAAAAGAACTTTAGTAATGGAGAGGGAAGAGAGTAAGAAAGGAGGACCTAAACCCAATATTTTTTTACTAGATTCCTTGGTTTACTTAACTGCTTTTCCAGCTGCATAAAATTGATGTATTTTCCTTTCAGGGAAAGGTAATATTTGTGATACAGAAGGCAATTTTCAAGCTGTCTGTGAGGAACTCTGGTCTCCTATTAAGATATCTAAGCAAAACATCTTGCTTTGTGTACACTGCACCATACAGCACTTCTCTCTGTCTCCATGGTCATCTGGGGGTCATCGTACTGGTGGTTTACTTGAACACATTCCTGGAGTCTGGACTCTGCTTTAAACTAAGACAGATGTTAATGAGCTGTTACTGACTCTCACCAGCAGGAGATAGCAAGAGGGTTTTTTCCTCTTTTCCTGAGCAGAAATGGCAAATAAGAGGTTTGGGGAGATTCATTTGCTGAAAGAAAAGGAAAGGGTGGAGATACATGTAGTATATTTCTAGGTAAAATGGGAATATTGACAGAAGGGAATCAGCTAGCCTTGATGATATTTGCAATTAGACAAGTACCTAAATTACACCATTGTGAGCTTTTCTGTGCATTTGGAAATTCAAACATGTATCTACATTCCCCAGAAAGATTGCACTCTTGTAATGCATCAAACCATTGATCCACGCAAGGCTGAACTAGCTGCTATCTAAAAAACAGATAGATCATAATTTTGGGAGCCCTTAGCTTGTTTTGCTATTTGCAAAAGTGAGAAAAAAAAAACCAAACAAGCACAAACCCACAACTTTTATATTTTTTCTTGAAGTAGGTAAGTACTAAGTTTTTAAATATAATTTCTCTCAGGTATTATGAAAATTTTCTCTCGCTTGTTCAGTTTGAGGTGGGAATATTATGCATGTGTCTTTATATCCGATATTGAGTTTACTGTTGTTTGAGGGCTTTGGAATCTCAGAGGCACAAACCAGACTTTCTGAAGTGCAGTAACTCTGGTAATATTCACGTACTTTAATAGCTGTAAACCAGAATCTACTCTTGCTGTTCCCTTTCCCTTTCACTTTTATGTTTTTAATCGCATTTTCCACTCATGCCACTCCAGGCAATATGACTCATGTTTCATCTGTTAGATGTGAACAAAATATTTGCTTTTTTATTGTTATGCAGATTGTTGGTATCATTCTGCCATATCTCCACTGATAATTCAGAAGACATTAGGGGACTGAATGTAAGGATAAACCAACATTTACTTTACATGAGCTCCCCATGAAGACAATCAATTGGGCCACGAATGAGAAATTGTTTGTTAGTCTGCAGCAGTCTTAGAAGTAAATATACTGATTCTTTTGAAAGGTTATAAACATTGCATGTGCAACCTCCTAGCACAAAAACCTTTAAATAATTGACAACTGCAATGATATTTTTTCTTTCCAACTGTTGTAAGTCTTCAGGTGGTCTGGAATATTAGGGTATTAGTGAGGAATTTTACCTGAATGTCATTG